>JAPWDM010000003.1:14330880-14748380 GCA_035578155.1 Brachynemurus nebulosus
CATAACATACAGACAAAAATCTAACTTATATATTAGCGAATTTCCAAAACTGGAAATTCAGCTTTTACGCCAGGTGTCATGGTGCGACCTAAGCCCGAGACCATATCAGAAATATGTTTTGAGGTCCCTAGAATACGAAAATGATATTCACTAAAATTTATATATATATATATATATATATATATATATATATATATATATATATATATATATATATATATATATATGTATCCGCGCGATAACTCTCGAACGAAACGTTTAATGCTTATGAAATTTTGTGTGCGAATTCGATTTTCCAAATCGTTGGATGAGTTCGTTAGCCAGACACGTCGGATGCCCAGAAGTAGGTTTTCCGGGCGTTTTTTGTCAACAAAATGAGTTTTTTGCCAGAATTAAGCAATTTTTCAAATTTTTCTTTACACCAAGCCCTAGTAAAAGGTAAAATGCATAAAAAATGTTTTTATACCGTTGCTCTAAATTACTTACTTTTCGAGAAAAACTAGGAAATATGTCGTTCTCCATTTCACTCGCACTCACATTCTTTTTTTTTCTGTCTCATTTTTTACGAGCTAAATTCGAAAAAAACCGCTTTTTAAGTAGCATATTCTTTTTCTTTGTCAGTTAAATGTTTTTATAATGTATCTGTATTCCATTTTTTTTTAGATAAAAAATCACGGCGCAGTTTTTTATGTGATATGATCAGAATTTAGATGATGTTAACACCTTCCTAAAATTAATAAGAGCTTGCTACAATCGCATAAAAATTACATTAAATCATATTCAAACAATAATATTTTTACGTAATTTTCTATCCAAATGACAATACTACGTCATAATTATATGTATAAACCCATCATTTTAGTGGTAAATAAATTTGCACATTCAGTTTTTTTTTCTTTTGACAACAAAACAAATAATTTTAAATTTTGACAAGTTGTATATATGAGGTTGCATATATGAGGTAATTTTCATGATATTTTTTTGAAAATTTCAAAATAGTAGGGTTACAATGTTTTTTTTTTAATTATTTTGTAGAATTTGGTAAACACACATCGTAAAAAGTACTCGCCTTGAAAAAATCAAACAAGTATTTTAAAAAAAAATACTATTTCTTAAAGAAAATATTAAAATTATGTACAAATGCCGTCCTGACCAACTGATATATTGGAACCGATTTTGAGCAGCTGGATTTACTACAGGCAAAAGCTCATAGTGAATACACACATTTTTTAACATCCTTTTGAATTTTGTAATTCAATCATTACAAATAAAATCTAAATAAAAAAAAAATCTCTATGACCTGTTTTTTCTCAATTTTCTAGCATCAAATCTAGCGATAATTAACTAGCGGGTGATTGTATTGACCACACATTTTAATGTAAAATATATTAATTTTAACCGGCTTCAAAATAACGTTTCGATTTTAACAATAAAAATATTTAAAAAAGTGTTTAAGTTCTGGCAAGATTGTCAAAAAGGGACTGAAATATTTTTAAATATTGATATATAGAAAAAATATTAATGTGTTAAGTACTTACTAGACTTATAAACTTTCATTTTCGTATACGCTTTCGGTTTCGGATATTTAATTATTTCGGATATCGGTAGTTTTAGTTACGGTTACGAATATCCATAACATCCCTAATGTAAATGTTTGTCAATCCAACTTCATCGAGAGAAAGTTAATTAGGTATTTACGATTTTCGGAAGAACACGTATATAAATTTTATAAGTACGTATTATCATATAAACACATTTGGTTTGCAATTTTTTAATAATTAGTTTCTACGCTACTGAAATTATCTATCCATTTGAAAATTGGGATCCAGTGATGTACATTGACACTACAAAAGTGTGGGTGAAAAATTTCATTTTCACTTTTACTGAAATTATGTCATAAATTCATATTTTCAGAATTTATTCATTTGACAGAAAAATTCTAAATTATTAAAAAAGCCAAATAATTAATAACAATTAAAATAAAAAAAAAAAAAAAAACAGAAAACATTTATTTATATTTGCATTTTTATAAAAACATGTAGGTATTATATTTTATATGCACTTTAACTAAAATGTCAAATTTCACACGTTGTTAATTTTCAATTTCACTCATAATGTGCTTAAAAATCAAAACTTAAAGTTTATAACATTCACAATCCGTGTAGAGTGTCCTTACGTCTTGGTTTTCCCGGATTTGTCACGGTTCTAGCTCCGTTGCTCCGGTGTCCCGACAGACTTTTTCAAGACGTCGGTCGATTTGTTTCGGTTTTTCAAACTACTAATTTTTTATTTTCATCATCTAATAAGTACACAATTTTTCATTCTAAATAATGAATAGTTCAGTATCATATTAAAAGATCAACAGTAGATTCATTTACAACCAAACCTAAAAATATTTAAAAAAAATTAATTACTAATTAAATTTTCCAAGTTTTTTTGATTTTACCTTAAACACGAACTTCCAAAAAAACATTTTCTTTTCTTAACTTTCCATCATATATGTATCTACATAAATAAATTGTAATATTATTTTGCTTGCTTTTATGATACTGAAGGTACTGAAGTTCCTGAACAATTAAAAATTAAAATGACTGGAATTTTATTCGAACTTTTAAATAAAGTAGTTAACTAACGCGCTAGATAGATAGCGCCACAATACAGAAATTGCCAACATTTAAATGTTCATGTTTCACATTAATACAAAATAAAATACATTAATACAAAATAAAATTGTCTAAGAAGCTCACTTTCATAAGAAATTTTATAAAAATTTAAAAAATATATATTTCCTAGAACAGGGGGCGATTTATTTTAAAAAAAAATTAATATTTTAAATAAAGAGCCATTAATAGGTAATCTATACATATAATACAAATGTAACGAGACCGTTTCTGTATAGGGAATATTTTTTAAAAATTGTGCAGATACTGTAAATAGTTATCGATGTAGATATCAAAACAGCGATTTTTTAAATTTTTGTCTGTCTGTCTGTCTGTCTGTCTGTCTGTTCGTCTGTTCACGTATCACACAAAAACTACTGGATGGATTTTAATGAAATTTGGTGTTCCGACAACTTATTACCCGGATCAACATCTAAGATACTTTCTACTTCGAGAAAATGTCTCATTCCCACGGGAAAATGGAAAAACCATGTTGAGCATGTGCATACAGTACGCAGAAACTATTGAACGGATTTTGATGCAATTTGGTGTGGTGATAACTTATTACCTGAGTCCGCATCTCAGATACTTTTTATTTCGGGAAAGTGGCTCATTCCCACAGGAAAATAAAAAAACTTTTTGAGCATGTGCACATATTACGCGAAAAATATTGAACGGATTTTTATGAAATCTGGTGTAGTGAATACTTACTACCTGCGTCAACATTTAGGATACTTTTTATTACGGGAAAATATTTCCTTCCTTCAGGAAAATTCAAAAATTATTTTGCTTATGTGCATGTATACTTAAAACTATTGTTCTATGCGAATGCTTTATAATTACTATACTTATATACTTGTCATTTATTAAATTAAATTTACCATAATACAAAATTTCTGGAGACTAACTCTATTTTAAATTAATTTAGAAATTTCGAAAATTTAAGTGCCTATATATCCGAAAAATTCATTTTGGATGAAACTTGTTATATTTATAGGATAGATACTAGTTTGGGATGCAAATATAATAAAACAATAAAACGTTGGAAGTCCAAAAATTTTGTATGAGTTCTCCAGTCAGACACGTCCAATTCCAAAAACCTCAAAAAAATGAGTTTTTTTGCAAACAATTTGCCAAAATTTAAAAGTTTTTCCAATTTTTTTTACATTGTGGTAAAGAACCAAGAAAATCACAGAAAATACATTTTGAACCATTATTCTAGGTAAGCGGGTTTTCGAAAAAAAGTAACTTTTATGATTGGAAATTCGCTATGTTATGCAGATGCTGCGACAGGGGTATTTGAGATTTTAGCGGTAATATAAAATTTACCGTATATATGAAAGCATACGTATAGATAAGTATTCTGTGTGGTCACTATTTGTGATTGTGGTCCGTTTGTTTGAGTGAAAAGTTTAACTGCAAATATTGTTTTTACATGATATAAAAAGGATCATTAGTTTTAACTACATATTCTCGTTAACTGCATTCAATTCCATTAAATACGTATCTCTGTATTTTGGTACTTGCATGTAACATATAAAGAGCAAACTAAAATTCAATCCTACTTTTCCAAAACGAAATACCAAAACTATGGTTTCATTTAGTAAATACCAATATCGTCATTTAAAAATTTTAAATCGATCACGTATTATTATTACACGAGAGGTTTGTATTTGTCCGAATAAATTTGTGTTTATGTACAGTATTATAAAAACTGTTTTTCTGGGTTTTTTGTGCGATTTTTTAATCTTTTTTAAATGCCAATCAAAGTGCTTGATAAGAAAAGAGAATAAGAAAAAATAAGAAATTTTCCATAATTTAAAATTACTAAAATTAAAAAAAATATTTTTTAGTGTCATTTAAATTGTATGAAATAATATTACATCAAGTATACTCTGGCTAATTCAATAAAATTGGACAATACGTTATAACCACAGACCAATGAACACTATTATATTATACTACTAGACAAAGCGTAAAGCCAGTTTCTAGGCATTTTTCTTGAAGCAGGTAACAAGGGTGAGACGGGTGAAATTTAATAAAATAATATAATGTCAATTTTTGAGCAAATGCGACTATAATTATTGCAGGACATAATTTGTATACGTACGTATTTTGAAAATAAAGCGAATACCACTTTTCTTCTTTCAAAATTTTGCCGTTTCTTCTCAAAAAAGTAAAATTTTATTATCAATATTATATTTTGACAATATTTATTTAAAATCGTAACTACGGATATAAATCCATTAATATATAACAGAATACTATTAAGGTCGGAACTTGGTCGTAACTGACTGCCTCAATTACACATTTATATTATCAGTCTATATAATATAATATATAGTATGTTCACTGGTCTCTGGTTATAACTGCTTGTCTATTTGGTTTACTATTTTAAGTTAAATTTCGATTACTGATTGTTGATGCTCTGTAAATTTTGCTTAATAATTGGCTTAGAAACGACATAATTTTAGTCCCTTGGTACTAAAAGTGACACTTTAACCGCCTCTCTTATGAGGGGCCAAATCAAGGTTTTAGTCCCGAAAATGCGGTCAAAAAAAAAATTTTTGACCGCATTTTCCAATCCAGTTCAGTAGTTTTTACCTAATATCCATGAAAGAAAGATGTATAAAAGATAAACAGACAAACAAACAGACATGACGAATTTATAAAGGTTCTGAAATTTATTTTTTCGGAACGCTGAAAACTGCTAAAATAATTATTTCCCTTATTAAAAGATACTGATCATAGTCTTTTACTATAATCATTATAAACGATAATGGCTTCTCATATACAAATAATATTTTTGCCAAATGGTAGAGCCCAGTTTAGTTACGTATAAACCAGTGGCATTAAATCAGTTACATTAACGTTTCTATATACATAATATAACAACTATAATGTGTACACTATATTATATTTGTATACATATAAACATTTATGATAGCTATTCAACTAAATAGAGGTTTATTATATAAATAGCTTTTGTGATAGTAAACACGTATTTTATGTTAAACGTATAATGAGTTTCGTGCTATAAACTCCACTTGTGCGAAAGTTTAAGGTAATCCGGTAGTGGGACGCAGAAAGTGGCGATTGAAACGAGTTGAAACTATTTCCTCGAAAAACTATTCAAACAAATTCTATTATACTTCAAGTTTTTTATTACTTGATTTCTCACCTTCCTTCGAATTCATGGAGATCAAAAATTATTCGCGTACGATACTTTAATGGTTTGAAGTAGAGCACCATAAAGGCGAAGAGATGGTAGTTTGTTTTCTTTTCAAAGTAAAATTCGTAAGTTACGGGAACGATTGAATAAAATGACGAAGAAAAAAAAAAATAATTTCGAAGACCATATTTTTATTTGGATTTTATAAATTACTAACAGAATTCAGGAAAGTGTCAATATTGTTAAAGCAATTACAGATAGCTCTTTTACAAAGAGCAATAGCACTAATTTAAACTAGTGATGAGCAAATGCAAGACCAAGACCAAGACTGCCAAGTCTTGGTCTTGGTCTTGTTCTTGCATTAAGAATCTTGGTCTTGGTCTTGCTAGAGCAGTTTGAGTCTTGGTCTTGGTCTTGCAAAATACAGTCTTGGTATTGGTCTTGGTCTTTGTCTTGGTATTGCTAAAGAATCTTGTACTTTCTTGCATTTTTTTAATAGCGAATTTTTTCCTTCTAAAATCAAAATTTTCTCTCTTTACGGTATTAATTATACTTTTAAACTATTTAAATAATTTAGCAAGAGTCTTGCTTTTTTCTTGCTATTGTCTTGGTCTTGCTCACTTGAGTCTTCGTATTGGTCTTGCAGCCATACTTATAGCCTTGGTCTTGGTCTTGTTCTTGGTATACATAGTCTTAGTCTTGGTCTTAGTCTTGCAAAAAATGCAAGACCAAGACAAGACTGCAAGACAAGACTAATTTTGCTCATCACTAATTTAAACTGAGTCTCAATTCGTTTTCATTTTTATTTTGTTTATGGCTTTTGAGGTTTCGAAAAATTTTAGTAAACACAATGACTTTTAATTTTAAATCAAATTAGAAAATTTCTTTTTTCTCAAACAGAACTTTATAGAACTGATGTGAATTAGGACGATTGGTCGAATCAGGGTAATGTAGGTGTTACTTTAAATTTCTTCAATGACAATGATCAGATTTGTTTTAAAAATATAAGTGATTCGACAAAAGACTTTTTTCGGTAATTTTAGATGCTAAATTTTAGTAAAAATGAAAAGTGGACACCATTTCAAAAACCCAAATTTTTCTACCAATTTCATCACTCTTTTTTATACGGTTTTTAGAGTATTGGAAAATTTAACTAAACTTAATGACGTCGCCAAATTAAAAAAAAAATTATTGGTTCTCAAATATTAAAATGATTTGAATTAAGGTGGTTGGCTGAATTTCAAGTAATTGGGGCGTAAATTTTTCATATTTGCTATCAAAGTGTCAAAATTTCTTTAGATATATTATTAACACTTTAATTGTCGCATGTTTATGCAGTTAAATTTTGCCAGGAACAGGCAATATTTTAAAAAATTAAAATAAAATAATTTTTCTATAAATCAATTTACAAAATAATTTAACACGTACGAACACACATATTTTTATTAAAAAAAAAAAAAAAAGAAAACTCAGTAACAATAAAGTAACAGAAAAAAAACAAAAAATTAAAAATTTTATTGTATGCATTATGTTATCCGTCTATAACGTTTAGAGAAATCACAGAGTGTGTTACCGGCCGGTTACCGTCCATGGTAGCATCACAGAATGATTAACGTCTACGGTTTGTTCTTTTGGTTATCACCCACACGTTGTCTGTCACTGAATTTACGGTTTTTGGCGTACTGAAAAATTTTGGTAGACTTAATGAGACCCTGAAATAAATTACTATAAAATAGAAAGTTATTTCCGTTTGCTGATGGTTCCCATAACTACCGACCGCTCCTCCTTCCCTCGCGTTTACATAGGTATTGAAGTTTATTGTCTTAGTTGTATCTATTTGGAGAAAATCACAATATAATAAATATATACGGTACAGACCGTTAAACTCTTGTACCATCCTCAAAGGAATAATACCTTAACTATGGCTAAATGCTTCTAGTTGTGTATTTCTATCTTGTTGTATTTCTACTGTAAAGTTTCGGGTACATTTATTTGCAATCATAAACGATGTTTTATTGGTCTACTGCTTTTACATGATGTTTCTTATTTGTAAATGTTTTACATAAATGGTTAGGTATACATATATACTAATTCTGCACACAATGCTTATAGGGTAAACTATTATATGTAATACAAAGTGGATTCAGACTCCAATTTGTTTTAGTTCGTGACCATTTGATAAAGAATTCCAATTTATAAAATGAATTCAATATAACTATTGATTGTAGGGAATACTTTCGGTTTAGTGATCTAAAAGGTTAAAAAATTTGGTTTAATAGGTCACAAATTAGTCATAATTGGTCAGCTAGTTTCATTAATTGACCGACAATACAGCCATTCTTTAGTTACGGACATGACATTTTCACGCATTTTACCCGCTTTCTCATAAGAAAGAAAATAGAAGTTATTTTTTTCTTATAAATTTTCAATGCTCAGCAGATAGACAAATGTGTACATAATATTTGTACTGAATATAAAATACAGTTTAGAGCTAGTTAGTTTAGAGCAAATAAAGTTTGTGTACGGACGTGACAAAAAAAAAGTGCCTTCTTGTCACGTCCGTAACTAATAATGTTATGTATTTTATATTCGGTACAAATATTGTGTCCACATTTGTCTATCTGCTTAGTATTGAAAATTTACAAGAAAAAAATCACTTCTATTTTTTTTTCTTATGAGAAGGCGTGTAAATGTACGTGAAAATGTCATGTCCGTAACTAATATACGTATATATATATATATATATATATATATATATATATATATATATATATATATATATATATATGTATATATATCATATATATATATATATATATATATATATATATATATATATATATATATATCAGTTTGAATATTTTTAGGTAATTAATTTTACCTGTCAGTAGATAACAAGTCGGACCTACGGCCCTTTTTCAAGATAAGATTAAAATCTGACCGCGGGAGTGAACTAGTATGCAGCCTTTTTACTGCAAGGTGTATGTTTCAAAAGAATGGCTGAATAGAAAATATTTAAAAAATATTTTATCTGTAGGTATATTACATAAGAATTATAAATCACTGTGTTATTGTAAGATACGGATGTATTGTAATTTCTGTAATATTATAAAAATAAAACAATATACAGTAGAGCACCAGTTTTGTCAAGAAAAAGTAGTCTCCAAAAGTGGTGCTTGACAAAAGTGATGATTTTTTAAATTTTGACCAGGGGCGATTCACAAATTTCGTAAGATTATGTTTTGAATTAAAATTATGTTTTTTTAAACATTAATAAAAGAAAAAAAGAAGTGAATAATTAAAAATTATTATTTCAGAAAATATTTTTTCATATGTCGTTTTATTAATTTGCTTTGAAATGAATTTGTTTACATTTTACGTATGATAAAAACCGCCGCAGACAAGAATACATATAGATAAACATTCTATGTACAATAATTAAATTCCACATTCCCACACTTTGAGGTCTGTTGTTGTTTGTCACTACGCTTATCCATATATTTATTGGTTTCTTTTGATAAAATCATGCGTTATGGTCTATTGCACATGAATTTAATATTTATGTAAGTACTTGACATTTTTGATGCAACTTTCCAAAAGTGATGTTGACTAATTTGATGCTCTCAAAAAATTTCCAAAACTGATGTTTCCATTATCGGTGTATACTGTATTTGAAAATGTTCCTATGTGTAAACTTGTATATATATATATATATATATATATATATATACCCTGTATATATATATATATATATATATATATATATATATATATATATATATATATATACAGGGTATAAGGGAAATAACTCTTATCCTTTTGAGGGGTGACGCGACTGTTAATTCCGAAAAAATTCCTGCGGTTTTAGTGTTTACAGGATGCTATGAGTCACCCCACAAAAGGACGAGAGTTATTTGTTTTACACCCTGTATAAAGATGAATCCTACAGTTAATCAATATAATTTAAAAAATGCCCAAACATTTGAATGTATTACTAACTTTTCTATCTTTTCATATTTTCTTTTAAAAACATCTTTGCACAAGTATGATAATATTTTTAATAAAGACATAAAAAGGAAAATATTAATTAAAATAAAAAGGTGATAATTTTATTAGCGGAATACGAAAGTATGTAATAATGTGACTATAATATAACCAACCTGTAATTTGTAATAATTGTAATTTAAGTGCACGTATTTCAGCCGTTAGTCGCTCCACTTCCAGACGATTCTCTTCTTCACGTTGTTGTAATAACTGTATGTATCCGTTGGCTGATTGTTGAACATCTTGCGTCTGTTGGAAATGTGACGGTGCTGTAACAAAGCAGAGATATATTTTTTTAAAATATGTATATGGCAGATTTAAAAAAATGAAGAGAAATAAAGTATGGGACTAATTTTGGCACATGTGAACAATAAATTCGACAGAGAATTTTTTGAATATATTTTTTTGTCGTTATTCAATCAAAAAAAAAGAAGTATTTTTGTACTCTACAAAACAAATATTGTAGATCGACGACTTAATCTAAACGAAACAATATTTCTAGTAAATGAGTTTCGTTATCGAAAACTTTTGATAGTAAATATCTCACCACAGTAATGATATAAATATGCAACAAAATCGAAGATTTGGAAATAAACATTAAAGGATGGAAGTAATTTCTGTTATCTAAGATTTAATAAAAGTAATTCTCTAAACCGAATCTGCTCGGCAACAAGCTTGAATCACATTAGTAACTTTCAAATCAGTTAAAACGCAACATAATAAATTATAATGACTGGGTACATAATTAAAAACGCCGTGAGCAGCGGGGCCCCATCACGGTAGTCGAATTTTCCCCTTCATCTTCGGTAGTGAATGTCTACAAGCGAAATGTGATTGAAAGTCTACAACCGAATTGTCATTTTGTTGGTTTCAAAACTGGTGATGAGTGTTCGGCTGATCGAGGCTTTAAAAAAAGGTTTTAAGTATTTAAGGGCTGTATCTCAGTAAATTTCAATTTTGTGCCGAAAACAGGTAGCAGAAAAAAAGCCAACACAATTCGTACGAGGACATTCCTGCCCATGTTTATCCGCTAATTGCCTTTATGTTTTAGTTTTAAAAATTAAAAAAGGACCTTAAATAGTAAACTGGAAGGCCTTTATAAAGATATTTTTTCTTTCCAAAAAAATCCAAAATTTCTATTTTATAAATACTAAAAATCCAAAATTCCTAATTTATAAATAAACAGTGACTTTAATAACATTTTTAAATTACTTAATATGTATGTATTTCATTTGTCATAAAAGTAAGAGTACTTTTTTTTAAATTTTTTAAAATTACTATTCGCCTACTTGTATTTAGAATAAACATAATGCTTTTAAAACACATTTAACAATGGCATTCAATTCCGATGTAAAAATTGGAGAAGAGGGGGAAAAGTGATGCGGACTCCCTACAAGGTACTAGCTGGATACTAACTGAATACACGTACAAAATTTCAGCCCTCTAGGTTTCCTTATGGAGTCTCTAGACGTGTTAGAAAACAAGCAAAAAAATTAAGGAAATATTGGCGTAAAAATCGTGGGGGTAAGGGTTAAAAGTTGAAACCTCCAAAAAACAGTGTCCGGCTATTAGCTTAACCTGTACACCAAATTTCAGCCCTCTAGGTTTATTTGGGGAGATTTTGACCCGAACGAAACTGTTAAAAAACAAGAAAAATCATGTTCTTTTGGGTATAAAAATGGTGGGGGTAGGGGTTAAAATTCGAGACCCCCAAAAGGCACCCCCTTGATACTAACTCAATCCGAATACAAAATTTCAGCCCTTTAGGTTTATTCGGGTGACCTGTGCGAGTGGTACAAACTTCGAAAACGTCGAAAATGCATGAAATTGTAGCTTAAAAATGAGGGGGGTGGGGGTAAAATATTAAAACCTCCAAAAAGCACAACCTAGGTACGAACTTTATCAACACACCAATTTTCAACCCTCTACGTTAATTCTGGGGGGCTGGGGGCCTGTTAGATCCAGCGAAAATCGTTTTTCCCCCCTCTACTCCCACCATATCATCCTAGGAAGCTGAATTTTGGATATGTTGTAGATAATTGACCGAAACATTATCTAAAACCGGTTTGGAAAAGTTTTATTGTTTTTCCGCCCCCCACCACCCCCTTAAAGGTCGGGTCAGAAAAAAAATTTGCCCAAAATTTGACCCCACTTTGACAGTATGAGGTGCCTCGAAAATGAGCCCCATTTACCAAATTTCATCTCTTAACTTCCATAGGGGGGCCCTACACAAATTAAAAGGTGGCGGGAAAATATATATATATATATATATATATATATATATATATATATATATATATATATATATATATATATATATATATATATATATATATCAGACATTTTTTTTTCTACATATTCGTGTTCTACGGGTCCGAAAACGGATAGCGCCCCTACTCTCGCCTCTCGCAGCTCTTATCGTATAGACTGTATAAGTCTAATTTTTCGGAGAAAATTCGACTAAAAATTACAACGTTAATTAATATATAAACTTAAAACATACTTTCGCAAACTTAAATGTTTTTTATGTCTAAAAACACAAAAACAAAACATTTTAAAACCTTTTAACCTCATACCAGCCTTCAAATATCCTAATAATCTTAAAAAATTTTATTCCAATTTAAAACCAAATAATGTTCCTATATCCAATTATTGTCAAAATGTTATATACATGCTTCAATGCCCTGATTACTCATCGGCCTACGTGAGAAATACTAAATAGCGTCTATCGCAAAGAATTGACCAATATCGAAGAAGTGTTTTAAACGTGCCGATTTTGCATCTAGCTTGGTACAACACGCATGGAACAACAGCCCCCGCTTCGATTTTGACAACCCCACCATCTTACAGACAGAAGTTCATTAGAAAAAGGGATACTTTCTAGACTCTAGAATCACCGTGGATCTCCTTCATTCATCCTAATGCTAATCTGGCTGCTAATTTGTCAAAATTGGATAATCCATACGTAAATGTATTCAAGAAATTTTCCCCTCAACAACTCCAGTAATATATAAAAATCCTTATGTCAGTTTCTTGCCATGGATACTCTATTTCAAATTTTTTTTATTTTAACCAACTTCATTTTAATATTTTTATTGTTACTAAGTTATTTTTGATAAAATTATTAATTTTAATAACGTACATAAAAACCAACTACAAAGGGCCCCTCAAGATAAGGTAGGTAAATCTGCTTAAGGTCCAACCATCAATATTATAGATACAACTTCTGACCAAAAAGCGTTTTATTCTAGATTTAAAAGAAGAAATAGGCAGATTTCTACAGATCAGAGGCAGATTATTAAAAAATTTTGGGGCATAGTAATTAATCCCAGTTTCGAATTTATTAGTACGATAAAAGTCAATGTAAATATTATTTTTATTGCGCGTATTGTGAGAATGTATATCAGTAAAATTAGAATACTTATCTATGTGTTCTTTTACATACACATACATAAGACATTGCATAATATACATAGATGGAACAGTTAAAACATTATGTAGTATATAATGACTCCGGCAGCCTTTCTGGTATCCTAGTTTAAAAATAATTCGAATGGCCTTAGGTTGTAATTTAAAAATTCTTGACACACTACTCACGTGACCCCAGATTAAAATTGCATACGACATTTGGTTCTGTATGAGTCCATGAAAAACCGTTAAAAGTACATTATTTGAAACAGTAGATATCAAACTTCGCAAAAGAAAGATACCGGATGTTAAGCGGTTGCTCACGGCATCTATATGATTATTGTAGCTAAGTTTCTGGTCAAGGATAACACCCAAGAATTTAACAGTTTTTACATTATCATCACCCTCATTAAAGAAATTTACAAGTGCAGTTTTTGCGACATTTAAGCTTAAGTTGTTACTTACAAACCAATTGTTAATTTTTGATTGCGTCTCATACATGATATCAGTTAATAAGTTCAAGTTTTTAGATGAATTAGCCACCGTCGTACCGTCAGCAAACAGTACGAATTTAGTCTGAGGCATACATGCTGGTAAATCATTTATGTATATTAAAAAAAGAATAGGTCCTAATATTGCTCCTTGAGGTACACCATAGTATACAATATTTAAATCCGAATTAACGCCTTTAAAACTGAACCGCGGCACCCGAAAAACCGTATTTTGGTAACTTCTCACAAAGTATATTATGCGAAACGCAATCAAAAAGCCTGGAAACATTTCCACTATTTGTTAGAATAACACTGTGTCGCGTAATATGAAATATCGTTCTCCGATCACCCATTTTATCATAGAATTTAGATAAATATCGACACTTCCTTAAGAAGTAAAATTTCCGTTGCTTACTCAGGTCAATAATAATTAGTTTTTCATTGCTACCCAATACTGAGAAAATCGAAAAGTAAAATCGACTATTTTTAATATTTTTTCAATGGATAATATAAGTATATCCTTAAGAAAAGAAATTATAACTAGTGTTGTTAGTTGCCGACAGGAGGACAACTGATAAAATCAATAAAAATATAATAATTTTTTTTTATTAATATAAACATAAAATACAAAAGAAAATGCTACGGAAATTGCTTATAAATTTCTCTGTTGGTATGCTTGAATAAATGTACGTTAGTAAATAAGTATATTTACTATTAAAACAACACAATACAAATAGATAATAAAAAATAAAATTGCAGAAAAATAAAAAAAAAATATTAGAAAAATTTCTATTTATTTTGAAAATATAAGAAATAAAAATAGCAACCACAGAATAACACAGAACGAGCGGTAATATCACTATACTACTGAAATCAGTGTAACGCTAAAGGATAAAAGATCCACCACCACTACGTTATATATGTGCACGCGGAGTTGTGTGTTGTAGTGCGCTAAATGGTTATGTGTATGCGTGTCTTGCATACGCATATGTTAAAAAAATATATAATATGTATGTGGTACGTAGATGTACGTATACACGGTAACACAACACCAACAATATGACAACAACTGAAACACACCCATTGGTAGCTTGTGTGCAATTTACAGAACTATGTAAGTCAATGACAACATAGTTCTGTAAAATGCACATACTTGCACATAAGTGATTGCAGAAAGGAGATAGTTATATTCCTTCCAGTCTTCCATGATAGCAACGATGTACGTATATATATTACCTTTAGTAAATTTTAAAAAAAATTAATAAACAAATACACGATAGATATTTGAATAGGTGTTTCTTTAAGAATATAGTAAATAAAATTTTTATATAAAAACTAAACGAATAATTCAGAAAAACTAGTTCAATAATTTTGTGTCGAAATATACACAAGTATTAATAAATGTTCAGAATGAAAGTATTTTTTGTGATATTTTTATTTACTGTTGCTTTTGTAAGTATACCACAAATCCAATTTTACGTAGTGGTCGGTGAAAATTTAAGGGGAAGTACGTAAAATCGGAAGATGAGGGGCGTTGGTAAACTTTTGTTTCGGGGGTTGGTAAATATTATTTATCTGAATTTATTTAAAACAATATTATCTTAAGAGACAATTTCCACCTAAAATTCGGTTGTGTAGACAAAGAAAATCGAATTTTATACTAATGAATATGAGTGACGACTTTTAGAAAATTGCTAAAAAATCAACTTCACTATCGCATTCATCAGCGTAAAAGACGCCAAATAGCGGAAGTTGACAAAAATTCTAGAATATTCTACTCTTGAACTAGCAAAGATACCAGAAAACAAACTTCACTAATGAATTGGGCACTAAAAGTTAGATTAAGTAGCGCATTTTGACAAAAATTCTAGAATGTTCTATTCGTCAACTAACAAATGTCGAAAAATCGATTGCACTATTTAATTGGTCATCGAATAAAAAACGGAATAGCACATTTTGATAAATGTTCTAGAATATTCTCTTCGTCAAATAGCAAAAATTGTTTGTCAAAATCGAACATTTGGTTTACATTAGTTTAATTTCGGTTGGACAATTAAGTGGTGCAGTAGATTTTCCAATATCTTTGTTAGTTGACAAATAGAATATTCTAGAACATTTCTCAAAATGTGTTATCTGGTCTCTTTTTTGGTAGCCAATTCAATGGCGACGTCTGTTTTTGAATATCTTTGCTAGCTGACGAATAGAATATTCCAGAACATTTGTCAAAATGTGTAATTTGACCTCTTTTTTAATGGACAATTAAATGGTACAATTGATTTTTCAATATCTTTGCTAGTTGACAAATAGAACATTCTAGAATTTTTGTCAAACTACACTGTTTAATCTCATTTTTAATGACCAATTCAACGGTGAAGTCTGTTTTTTTGATATCTCTGCTAGTTGACGATTAGAATATTACTGAATTTAACGTTAATCATTTTGCATTTGCATTTTGCATATTACGTATACAGAATATGTGCATATATATCTGTAGTGAATTTTTAAAATTTTTAAAGGCTACGAGATCCTCAGACAATATTACCTACGGCCCTGACTCTGGCTTGGTACATAAATTTTCACCAACGTAGACAAACAACAACATATTTGTGAGAGGAGAACCCCACTAAATCGCTGACGTCACTACGTAAAATCGGAGTACGTACCATTGGATGGCCACTGTATATATATTTGAATCGCTTTTGGCGAATTTCCAGAATGGAATTCAGCTATTACAGCCACTGTCATGACGCGACCTGAACTCGGGACCATGGCAGAAATTTGTTTTGAGGTCCCTAGGAACCGAAAATAATATTCACTAAAAGTTTATATATATATATATATATATATATATATATATATATATGTATATATATATATATGTATTATATATATATATATATATATATATATATATATATATATATATATATATATATATATATATATATATATATATATATATATATATATATATATATATGTGTCCGCACGATAACTCTCGAACGAAATGTCCTAGGTTTACGAAATTTGGTGAGAACGTTGGAAGTCGAGAAATCTTGGATGAGTTCTTCAGCCAGACACGTCGGATGCCAGGAACATGGTTTTTATTCTTGCAAAAAATTAGTTTTTTGCCAAAATTTCCACTTATTCAAAATTTTTTGCGAAATTTTTTTACACCATTTAAAAGAGAAGAAAAAATTACATAAAAAAGGTCTTTAAACTTTTTTTCTATGTCAACTAGTTTCCAAGAAAAACGATGTTGTTTAGAATGTGATTATTTTATCGTATAAAGTGTTAATTTAATCACATTCTAACTAAGTACATATTCCACACAATATGGATATTTTGTATATAACGTATATTATATGCATACCATATCCTTTTTGATACGATCACATAATTTTATTGTGATACATGTATAAGGGTACAAGACCATTTCATTATCCGTACTACCATTATGCGTACGGTTTGTGTGTGTTGTATATACATATACAGTCTACGTGAGAAAATTTTTAATGTAAACAAAGATTTTTATGTAAACAAGTATTAAATTTTAGCGAATTTCCAGAATGGAATTCAGCTATTATTTAACATATACAGGCGATTATTTTGAAAGTTAACATAAATATATGATAAAATTTCCAGAATGGAATTTAGCTATTACAGCCACTGTCATCACGCGGGGGGCATGACCTGAGCCCGGGACTATGGCAGAAATTTGTTTTGAGGTCCCTAGAAACCGAAAATAATAGTCACTAAAATTTATATGTATATATATATATATATATATATATATATATATATATATATATATATATATATATATTTATATATACATATATATATATATATATATATATATATATATATATATATATATATATATATATATATATATATATATATGTATGTATATGTGTGTGTCCGCGCGGTAACTCTCGAACGAAGTATCAAATTTTTACGAAACTTGGTGAAAACATTGGAAGTCCCAAACCCTTAGGTGAGTTTGTCAGCCAAACACGTCGGATGCCAGGAACATTGGTTTTGTTCTTGAAAAAAATTAGTTTTTTGCCAAAATTTCCACTTATTCAAAAATTTTTGAAAACTTGAAAGTCGTCCAAGAATGGAATTCAACTATTACAGCCACTGTCATGACGCGACTTAAACCCGGGACCATGGCAGAAATTTGTTTTGAGGTCCCTAGGAACCGAAAATAATATTCACTCAAAGGCTATTGGCGGATAAGCATGGGTAGAAATGCCCCCACACGAATTGTGTTGGTTTCTTCTCTGCTAACTGCTTTCGATATAAGATTACAATTTCTGAGTTTCAACCCTTAAAAACTCACCCTTTGGGTGTAAAAAATTATTTTTTGAAAATCACAAAAAATTTATAACTTTTTAGTGGCTTGACGGATTTGGCTGGAATTTTTATATGTTTTAGATACCTCTATAGTGTACCTCAGAAAAAATTATCAGCTTCAAATAAAAATTATAACCCCCCCAAAAAAATTGTTTAATTTTTCAATATTTTTTTTCATCAACTTGTAGCTATAGTACAATCACCAAAATTTTTTTGCAGGCTTCCCACTATGACCGATATAATATATAATTTTTTCAGATTTTTTCTCCGGGTGCGTCATAGTTAAAAAAAAATAAAATGTCCAAAAAGATTTTTTTTCGAAGTTATGTTCGTTGTACAATCACCCAAATATTTCTACAGGCTCCTCACTATGATCAATAGAACATATAATTTTTCCAGAATTTTTTTCCGGGTGCATCATAGTTAAAAAAATTGAATGTCCGAGAATATTTTTTAGAGATAGGCATAGGCTTCCGGGTACTCAGTCGATTGGAAATCGTTTACACATTCTGAATATGTTCATAAAAACATTTGTGATTGCTTAGTTTTCGAAAACAAAAATGGTCGACTCAAATCTTCAAATTCCGGAATCAGCCAAATACTTTGGTGAGAAAAATTTTAGTGATTGTACCATAGCTACAAGTTGATGAAAAAAAATATTGAAAAATTAAACAATTTTTTTTTTGGGGGGGGGGGGTTATAATTTTTTTTTGAAGTTGATAATTTTTTCTGAGGTACACTATAGAGGTATCTAAAACATATAAAAATTTCAGCCAAATCCGTCAAGCCACTAAAAAGTTATAAATTTTTTGTGATTTTCAAAAAATAATTTTTTACCCCAAAGGGTGAGTTTTTAAGGGTTGAAACTCAGTTAATTATAATCTTATATAGAAAGCAGTTAGCAGAGAAGAAACCAACACAATTCGTGCGGGGGCATTTCTACTCATGCTTATCCGCCAATAGCCTTTATATACACTGAGAAAAAAATACAGAATTTTTACTGAAATTTCTGGTAAAAAATTACTGAGCTCTCTGGTAATGCGGACATAAGTGACAAGCTAAGCAAAAAGTACGATAATTTATAGTAAAAATTGTAAATTACCCTATAGCTCAGTAAAAATTACCGTATTATTTATAAATAAGGTATTTTTTTTATTTATTAATAAATAATTGAATTAAAATAGTTTAAAAGGATATTGATAGAAGGGTAAGCATTAAAATCAAATTATTAATATAGAAAAAATTTTTTGTGGTTTTTTATTATTTGTGGAAAAAAATATATAAATTCTTTATTTGACATATTACATGATAAAACAATAGGCACATTACAATAATTTGTATAAAAACATATTTCAATTAACATATCAATACATATAAAAAAAACATACAAGAATTAAAATAAAAACTAAAGAAAAATTCATGAAACACAACAAACAAACACTTCATAATCATCCAGTCATGATGGTTGTTATTGCACAACTGAACCAAACCTGCTTAGTTGCTAGGCCTGTAACTCGTATTGGTCGTGTTACAATGCTCGGTGCGCTTGCGTGCTTGTTTTATTTATTCTCATGTCTGTGTGATGCTTGGTTGCAATGATATGTGAGAGGGATGAAATGCACAGCGACTCAGTATAATTTTACAAAAAATTAAGTAAATTTTCCCGGTGTCCACATGAAATTTTACTAGCCCATCGAATTTTACGCAGCTGTATAGGAAAAGTTCTTAAGGTGTACAGGAAAAATTCTTAAGGTGTACAGGAAAAATTTTCAAATGAATCGTAAAAAATAATGTTTGAAACGCATTTTTTATATTTTTGCTTAATAATTTCCTACGGACTGGTCACTTAAGACTCGTTTACCGGAGGCAGCTCAGTAATTTTTACTGGAATTTTTTCTCTGTGTATATATATATATATATATATATATATATATATATATATATATATATATATATATATATATATATGTATTATATATATATATATATATATATATATATATATATATATATATATATATATGTATTATATATATATATATATATATATATATATATATATATATATATATATATATATATATATATATATATATGTGTCCGCACGATAACTCTCGAACGAAGTATCCAATTTTTACGAAACTTGGTGAGAACATTGGAAGTCCCAAACCCTTGAATGAGTTCGTCAGCCAGACACGTCGGATGCCAGGAACATGGTGTTTGTTCTAGCAAAAATTAGTTTTTTGCCAAAATTTCCACTTATTCAAAAATTTTTGCGAAATTTTTTTATACCATTTAAAAGAGAAGAAAAAATTACATAAAATACCCCTGTCGCAGCATCCTGCATAACATAGCGAATTTCCATTTACAAAAGTACGTTTTTCTCGGAAACTAGTTGATATAGAGTAATTGTAAATAAAAAAACCTTCTTTATGTAATTTTTCCGCCTCATTCCGCCAGATTTTTTTCACGAAAAATGTCCAAAACCCCGTAAACGTTTTCACAAAATTTCTTAAATATTAGATGTTTCGTTCTTGAGTTACCGTGCGGACACATTTATATATATGTTTATTAAGTGTCCGCACGATAACTCAAAACGAAACACCTTATTTTTAAGAAATTTCGTGAAAACGTTTACGGGGTTTTGGACATTTTTCGTGAAAAAAATCTGGCGGAATGAGGCGGAAAAATCACATAGAGAAGGTTTTTTTTATTTACAATTACTCTATATCAACTAGTTTCCGAGAAAAACGTACTTTTGTAAATGGAAATTCGCTATGTTATGCAGGATGCTGCGACAGGGGGATTAGTTTTCTATACTAAAACTGGCAAAAGGGAACACTTTAGTGTCCGTTTGTTCGTTCATTTGCTATTAGCAGCACAGAGATCACTTGCTAAATTCAGCACAGAGATAGATTGTCAAGTGATCCGTACAAATTATATTCAGGTGGAAATTGGGCAGCGTGGAAATCTTTTTTTAAATGTGCGTGTAACTTGTTGAAACACAATATATTTATATGGTGTATTTTTTGTTGACAATTTTAAGGAAATACGAAAAAATTGCTGCTTTGATTCGTATGGTCTCAAAATGATTTTTTTGTAACTTAAAGGTTAAAACATTTTTGAATCAGAGAAAGTTTTTTTTTATCCCAGGATTTTTAAGCATCCATAACCACGGATTGAGTATGAGTGAGTTATTTCTTCAACCAAAAAAAAAAAAGAAAAAAATTGATGCTAAGCGATTACTTACGTTTCTAGGCATATATTTAACTTTTATGACCTATTATTTTTGATAACTGTGGTAATCAGGCAACAGAATAGTAAATGTTGCTTACGCGATAAGTTCCCTGCTTACGCGATAAGTTTTTTGGTTAAAGGAAGTATGTTTTTGATTCAAAGAAATTTTAATTTTTGAACAAAGAAAGCGCTTTAAGAGTGAGTGTGAGAGCACTAAAAAGATTACTCAAAAAAATCAGTGTATTTTTTTTTTATAACGGTCGAACCACTGATTTTAGAAAAAAAGGTGTTTCGGTAAAAGATATTTCTCACTATACAAGAAGTAACATTTTTTCTTCTTCTGGATGTTTTTCAAAATTTTTAATTAAGCTTAGTCGAAACGTACTCTACTCAACTCTATTCACACTAGTCTTACTTCTAATTATCCCAAAAACACACCAAAAATTTTTTGTTGAATGAATTTCTATCGGCCGCAATATTTCATTTGAGAGAAAGCGAACGAATGTTTTGTGTTACACTGTGAATGATGACGAATGAATTGGTTATTTCGAAGTGTTGCAAGAGATCACAAGAATATCTATCTAAAATTATATCCTAAATTTTCTATTTTCAGGCGGAAAATGCAGTTGAAACGCCAACAACGTTACCACCGCTGGATAGCAGTGACGCAGTCACAAGAGCACAGAGTGGTGATTTAGCTATTGACGCGGTAACAGACGATGCAGCTGGCACGTTAAAAGGAATGCTGACAGAACAAATAAAAAAGTTGAAGAGCGCGTTTGCAAAAGCTTTGAAAAAAATTGCGATTATAACGCAACGAGCCCAAAAAGTTCCTACATTCATCACAGAAAATGTACCTCATGTTGCCTCCAAGTTATTTGAAAAGTATGAAAAATCAATGTCGTCACTGATAGGCCCACTTTACGATGCCATCAATAAAGGCGGAGCCATCGCCGATGCCGGTTTAATTCAGGCAATCGGACTGATGGATAAATTACATAAATGTGCAGCAGAAGAAGAAAAAACTGATAAAATTCTGGGACCAATTACGCGCGAAATATTTCATTGTATTGACGAGCGTATACGACGCTGCGAATTGCTGACTGATAAACTGAATTCGGAACTTGCGAAAATTGGCGTGATTGAAGATGATATGCCGCAACAGGTGCAAAAATGTTTTGAAAGGGGTGAATCAGATCAGAAGGGTTACTTGGACATTTTCACTTGCATCACAACATGGTCAGGTGAATGGGCTACTAAAGCGGTAGTAGTAGCATCCAAATTGAGTGCACAAGGTACACAAAGTGGCAATATGTTTTTAAAAGCTGCTGCTGAGGTGGCCAAGTGTGCTAAAGATAAAGCTCATGAAGCTATCAAAAAATACGCCGCTATTGGAGTTGATATAGATAAATGTTTAAAGCAGTTTGCAATTAATAAAGCAGTCTCAGTTTGCAATTAATAAATAATTTGTAAATAAAAATTGTAACACAGGTGTGATAAAATAAATAAATGAATGAATTATTTTTACCAAATTTTCAATTTACTAAAAAATTTTATACAGGTTACAAGTAAACCGGTACTAACTTCTCGACCACATTTTGAATAACACTGCTTTACATTGATTCGCCACATTGCAATTAAAACTTTCTTTATATTGTGCTTTTCAAAACAGTACTCGGTCGTTTTTTCATGCCTGATAATTTTTCAGGGTTCCGGAGAAAAATTCTTGGAAACGTCCGTCCATCTTTCCGACCATCATACCTCTAATAATTCCTACATTATTCGACCTATGAAGTTGAAATTCTCTAGATCTCAATTAATATACAGTGAAAAAAATGCTAAGCAATAAATAAAAATAAAAATAGCCCAGGTGCTAGGTGACATTGAGCATGCATGAAAGAGGTATAGAATTTGACTTTCGATTATTGTTAAGGGGTTTTAGGTGAGTATGAAAACCCATGTCGTCGACCTCTAGGGCGGCTGACAAATTGGGGGGAAGGGGGGGGGGGGGAAATTTCCAGGAAAAACTGAACGGGAGATCGCTTATATCTTGCTTATTATTGATCGCAGAATGATAATTTTTTTTAAAATTGTTTGCAATGAAATCATCTAAAATTTACGTCATATGCAAATTTTTGATATACCTAACGGTTTTCGTGCTAGTCAAAAGTATAAAAAAGTCAAAAATCTCAGTGGGAAAGCATTTTTGGGATAAACGATGAGGACAAAAGTTTCACCATTTACTACGGTACATTCGATGATGACCTTCACCTTGATCTCAAAGTCAAAGTTCAAGGTCATATCAAGGTCAAGTCCGTTTTTTATGTGGCGACCCCCACTTTTGACCCCGGAAATGGAAAATGCGGAAACTCTGCATCCGAATATGACGTTGATCGTGATCTCAAGGTCAATGATCAGGGTCAGATCAAGGGCAAGTGCTGATTTTTATTGCCCAGGTGCTAGCTGATATTAAGTATGCACTGAACGAGGTATAGAATTTGACTTTTGATTATTATTAGGGGGTCTTAGGTGAGTATGAAAACGAATGTCGTCGACATCTAGGCTGGTCAACAACTTGGTCGGGAAATCGCTTATATCTTGCTTATTATTGACCGTAGAGTAATGATTTTTTATTTATGTAATATGCAAACTTTTGATATACTTAACAGTTTTAGTGTAAGAAAATGAAAACAGAAAACAATGGTAAAATTTAAAAATTTGGGTTTGCCCTTTAATTGATCCTGATCTTTGACTTTGAGATCACGATCAAGATTATATTCGGACGTAGAATTTTCTGCTCTTTTCATTTCCGGGGTCAAAAGTGGAGGTTGTCATATAAAAAACGGATTTAACCTTGATATGAACTGGAACCTTGACTTTGAGGTCAAGGTGAAGGTCATCATCGGTGCACCGTAACAAATGGTGAAACTTTTGTCCTCATCGTTTATCCCAAAAATACTTTCCCGCTGAGATTTTGGTCTTCTTTATACTTTTGACTAACCCTGTATACTAAAAATACTTGAATTATAACATTGCTTTCTATTTTCATTTTTTTACACGAAAACCGTTAGGTATATCAAAAATTTGCATATGACATAAATCTTAGATCATTTTATTGCAAACAAATTAAAAAAAAATTACACTCTACGATCAATAATAAGCAAGATATAAGCGATCTCCCGTCGGCTTTTTCTGCAACTTCCCCCCCCCCCCCTTCAATTTGTCGACCACCCTAAAGGTCGACGACATGGGTTTTAATACTCACCTAAGACCCCCTAACAATAATCGAAAGTCAAATTCTATACCCCTTTCATGCATACTCAATGTCACCTAGCACCTCGTCTAAAATCTCTCATCAAAAAAGGGCTTTTAAACGGTCATAACAGTTCTCAGTTCAGTTTCAGTTTCCGTTCTCGTTTCATTTCAGTTCGGAAGAAGGTTTGTTTTTACACGGCCCGTTCAGTTCTCACTATTCTTAGTCGTTTCAGTTCTTTTTACAATCTGAGTTACCCTGATTTTCAAGAGAACTGACGTGAGCGAACGGATTAAGGCATGGTGCATTTGTTTACACATAGGAATTAAACTGAAATGAAACAAATAGGTCTCGTCAGTTCTCCTTTCGGATTTTAATTTTTACACGTTTGACAATTTGACTGAAACTGAAACTGAACTGAGAACTGATATGTGAAAACATAAGAACTTATTAGATGCAAGTAAAAGTTTACAATTTCGCTATCTCGAAACAAATATTTATCTGTCCGGGTTTTGTTTCTGTACGATATAATATGCAAGTAACATTGTCCAATACATTTAGCTACATAATTCAATGATATAAACCGTAAAAAATATACTTACAAGAAGATGCACTCAGAGTGAAATTCGAAATTTTCATGATATTTTACTGGTGTATAGAGAAGGCATAATAAGGGACCTGTACTTTTGCCAATAGTTAATAAAACTTTTTACTTTGCAAAAATAGTACATTTTTATTTAACATTGACATGTTTTGATCCGTATCCACTTTCACTTATATCTGATAATGGTTATATGGATCGAAATATGTCAAATTAATTAAATAAAAAGTGGTATTTTTGCAAAGTAAAGTGTTTTATTAACTATTGGCAAATACGATTGTCCATATATAATAGTGTATTGTGCAATAAGTACGGGAAATTGTCGATTACCCACGTAAGCGAAGTTGAGCGCACGAATCTAGTGAGTGCGCTCATTGGCTTGAGTGGGCAATCGACAATCCCGCACGAGTTGCACATACTATTTTTATTACGAATTTGACGTACTTTTTTCTATTATTATTACTATTTTTGACATTTTTATTACTTTTTAAAATAATATTTTTAAGTGTTCGTCTTTTTTTCTGAATTAATTATTGTTTAAATTATTTTGTTGGTGGTTTTTATAGAAATAATTATGAAATATTTATTAAATGAAAAATCAAGAGGCGGCTTTGCGTGTTTTGATCGAATTTTGCGTGTTTTATTGTCAATTTGCGTGTAGAAAGTTACTTTTCGCACGCAAAAAGTATGTGGGAAGAGTACAGCTGGTAAACAGCTATTTTACGTACAGAAATGTGTGCACCAAGTTTGTACTTCTCCCGCATGAGTAATAAAAAGTTGATAATTCAAATCGTATTTATTAAGATATCTCGAAAACTATAAGTAATAGAGGAAAATTTTAAATTGACGAAGGATCAATGACTCTTTGATGGATCTACCCACCTGTACAAGTTAAGCTGAGATCCAGTTCAAAAAGGAGTTGGAGGCGTGAATATGGGAGGTAAATTTTCTTGTACAACCTGAGTGGTTCAATGTATCAAGTTTTCTAGAAAGAGCACTAAAAATTATGTGACACGCGTTTTTGCGGTATTTCGAAATATACGTGGTATTCAAACAAGGAAAAAAAACATACAAGGATGAAAAAAATAGGGTAATTTATTGATTGCCGATTAAAAAAAGTACGGATTACTTATTTTTGCCATTTCTACACATCCGAAAAGATTCATCAAAATTGCGAATTTCACTCTGGGTGCATCTCCTCGTTAGATCCTCTAATGCCCGTGAAAAATTTTAACCACTAATGAACCCTGGCATGATACGTATCCAGCACGCACTTGGTGTATATTTTTATATATAGCTCAATGTACCTATATTACTTCAAAAAAAAAAATTACATCCATTTTTCATGCAATCCATCATCCACTGCATCGGAACCATTGCATCGTTATATGAGTTGATACAAATTGGAAACATAGAATCCTTACCAAGTACAACATTTTTATACTGTGTTAATGCTCTTAATAGATATTTGATATTTTTGGTAGATTTTTTTCTGTTTTACGTATATTTTCGTTGCGCAAATTATTGTAACGAATTAAAATTACGTTATGTAAAAATAGAGAAAAAAAAAGTGAACCAGTTACATCAAATGGCGACTTAATTGCGCATAACGATAAAATTGAAATATATAATATTGAAAAAATTAAAAAAAAAAACTGGTTTTTAGCAATTAAACTACAAATAATTATTTTTTCCTTTTTATCTGTGCGATATGTGGTTTGTATTTCGGATGATTAAATAAATTTTCACTTAGTATTACATGAAACGTTCCAACTTTTATAGCCAATCAGCAATTGAAATTTGTAAAACTGCACTAACCAGCAAGGGTGAACGTTTATTTGGGGTGCCAAGAATGTGCCAAGATTATTTAATCGGTTACGACAAATCAGGTGTCTGTCAATATCCCAGCGGTAGCCTTATAGAGCCTAAATTTTTGAAATTCGGTTACACTCCTGTTAAATTTGGTTAATGTACCCAATGTATAATTGATAGTATATTATTTGGTACAATTTAAACAACATTTAGTTATATACCTATATTTTTGCCTTATTTTACTTTAGAATTATAAAAAAAATTACCTTCACCACGGGATTAAAGTATTTCATTTGGCTTTCATATGAATTAACAATCGTATTCTAATCCTCTATAAGCTAAAAATGCTGGAATCTAATATTTTTTAAGTTTGTTGGTAGGTATCATATGTTTATCAAATGATTTCACGATACGAATCCTGTGTCCTTAAAAAATTGTATAATTACATAAAAATAGTTTTATCAGGAAAACCTCTTTGAACTCATGAATGTCAAAACAACAAAATATTTATTGAGTTTTTTTTTTCTAATCTTTTTTTTCTTTTTCTGTTAAAATTTTGATAATAAAATCTAAAAATTTTTTTGGCGTGCATTTCAATATTATTATGTGCAGAGATTGTTTCGAAATTTCTTAACAATGGCTACGAAAAAATTTTTGGTTATTGTTGCCGTTTTCTTGGTTTTCTCTTTGGTAAGTTTTTTTATTACTTTGCTCTATTATTATTAGAATAAGCAGATCTAAAACAAAATTAATAACATGTAATTTAGTGTACAGTATATGCGGATGAAGAGGACGATGAAAAAGCTAGATTACCGGCCGAAGTAATTGATAGTTTAAATTTAATGGAAGATGCTATCAATACGTTTGAAGATCAAATGGCCAGCGTAAATAATACTGATTTGGACGATCCAACAGCAGCCGTGGCTGAAGCCACACAAAAAAGTCGCGCAACTGAAGTATTTTTAAAATGTTTGAAATACTTGCGTGCATTCTATCGCGGGTTGCTTTACATCTATCGCTATTTAATGGTCAAATTACTCGGCAATAAATTAATGAAAACTCTGACGCCATGTCGACACGAGGAGAAATTTATAGCGACACCATTAGTCGATGCAACTACCGGTTGCGGCGCGAAATATGTAATTGGTGACGATCATATAGTGGTCAAAATGGTCGAAAATCAACGCACATTTTGTAAATATATTAAAACATTGCCAAGTGAATTTATGATGTGTAAAAAACAAGTCAATAAAGTAATTAAGATTGGTTGTTTTGTGAAAATGGCCATTGAAGTAATATTTAAAGCCTCCGTATTCATATTGATATTTTGGGCTGATATGACCAGTTTGATGACTACGGCATCACTGAATCAATTAAGCTCGTTGGGAAAAATAGCTCAAACGGGTAAAGGATTGACAAAGAACGTGCGCGAATGTATAACACCGCAAGCGAAATCGTTAAACGATAAATGTAAAGAGCATAAACTCAAAGAGGCACAACGTAAAAAGAAAATAACAGACGAAATTGATTTTGAGGAGGACATTGATCAACTTATATTAAAACATTTACCCGACGAAATAACTAAATACGAGGAGATGACTGGTAAAAGTATCGATGAAGAATTGATGAAAAAATTGGGAGCTTTAATGGATGATATACCGTTTGTTGATGAAGATGAGTAAAATCAACAGAACGTGTTAAATAATGAAAAATTCTGCATGAATGTTTGAAAATTTCATTTAACAGATAAATTAAATTAAAAGTAAACCAAATAAAGTCTTTTTAAAAATTCAATTTGTCGTTTGTATTTTATGCCCATTTCACGAGATGTAAGATTATATCTGCTATAATCACAGTGATAGGAGCTGCGCTAGCTATAGTGATAGAAAAATGACGTCACTGTTGACTCCATTGCTAGATTTAAAATACTGAATCTGTCCTATTTCCGTGTTTGCTTTCCTGCTATATTTAACCGTTAACCAATAAGAATGTTGTATTTTTCACTATCGGCGACTAAGTATAGTGGTGGCAAACAAGTGGAATTCGTATCCGAGTCATTTGCAGACCCACGTCAGCAACACACATCGTCTGCAGCCAGTATTGCAGAGGAGCCGTTACGGTCTCCTACCCAGCCATGAAATGAAGCAGACAATCTAGTAGTGAAATAAGCGTGGTGTGATACGGGCTTTACATATCCCACATATTAATTTTTCTCTTTTTCATCTTGTTTCGTTTCTATTTCGCCTTTTGCGTAGTCGGAACTTTTGATTTTTTCCTAGCGGTTAAATTTGTTTTTTGTTTTCATCTCCCACATGCCTAATGAGCTTTTGGAACTGTCTCTGTTTGAAGCCAGACAATGTGTCCTTAAATTGAAATAAGTATACTTCAAGGTATTCTATTAATAAATACAGGGTGGTCCAGAATTATGTACCGTAATTGCTGGAGCTGATAGTATGTTCAAAAATAATGGTACCTTTTCATCTACACTTTTTTCCAAAACTCAATAATAAGGCAGATAAAGCAGAGGGGTAAAATGTAGAGGGGTGGAACGAAACTAACATCTTCTTTTAAAAACAATTTTGGGCGCTTTTGATTTCTCGATTCATAATCTAGGGGCGTGTATGAACATTAAGATAATTAAATTTATGGTATCAATTATTCTATCACTTATAATTAGGGGATAATTTGGAAATAGATAATTCTACTTTAAATTACTCGAAAACGGTAATATTTATCGAAATGTAACAAGTATACCTTTTTTGCGTGAAATTGTCTGAGGAATCATATTATCAAGGATTTTGTTTAAATAATTGCAAGTTAAAAAAGAAAAGACGTGATAACTCACACCTACCACCCAAAACCACCCCTTAGTCATAAGTGGTAGAATAAGTGTTGACATAAATTTAATCCTTCTAACGCAAAATAAGTACCCCTAAAATATCAACCCGTTATTCAAAAGCGTTTGGAAAATATTTAAGAAATAATGGTTTTCGTTTCACCCCTTTACAGAGTTGTATCTCCCTTATTATTGAGTTTTGAAAAAAAGTGTTCATGAAAAGGTACCATTATTTTTTAACGTACTACCAGCTCTACCAATTACGGTACATAATTCTGGACCACCTTGTATATTATATTAATAAATTCTAATAAACTTTTATTTATACCTGTCCAACCGTTATGTTTATTTTTCATAAGAAAAATAATATTTAGTTTAAAACTTTTCATAAAATAGAATAATTTATGTTTATAAATAGCCTAGTTATTAAAAAAAATTTGAATTTTATAGGTTTCACAATTAGCAGAAAATATGTTTGCAATCATGCCTTTAAGTATTATTTCTGTGGGAAGTGAAACAATGGGATAAATTAAAAACTATTTCTACAGCGTAATGATCTAAAATTGCTTTTTTGCCCGACCGCATCAGAAGCAGGGTAATGTGTTTCGCAAGTATGTATGCATCCTCTGATTATGTCTGTTTCTGTGGCGCAGTTTACAGCCTAAATGGCTTGACGGATCTTGGTAAAGAAGGTTTTGTCTTAATCTGGATTTGTCTTAATCTGGGGAGTGCTATAGGCTACATGAAATTTCAAAATTCATCCCCTAAATAGGGGACAAAAAATTTATATAGCAAACTGTTGGGTCTACAAACGTGAAATTTTGCTGAAGGTTTCCTTATGTAACGTAGGGGAGCGCCAAGAAAAAATTTTTGGAAATTCATCCCCTAAGGGTATAAAGTAGGGGTCGAAAATTTGTGAAAGGTAAAATTTTGCATAGGGCTACAGGGGTCCTTTAGTAATATAGATGAGTATTGAGAGGGAGAATTTTTGTGAAAATTTATCCATTAAGGGTGTAAAATAGGGGATAAAAATTTATATAGGAAACCGCTGGGTTTAGAAACGTAAAATTTTGTAGGTACAAATGTTCCATTAATGACCCATGCAAGCACTAAGAATAGATTTTTAGATTTTAGCTTTCTAAACGGTTAAAATAGGAGATGAAAATTTATATAGAAAACCGCTAGGTTTATTAATGTGGAATTTTGCACAAAGGTTTCTTTAGTAACTTAGCAAGCACCAATTGTGGATTTTTGGAAATTCGTCCCCTAACGGATTAAAAGAGGGGATGAAAATTTATATAGAAAACTGCTGAGCCTAGAAATGTGAAATTTTACACAGGGGTTTCTTATATAACGTAGGTGAGCGCTAAGAAGGGACTTTTGAAAATCTGTCCTCAGGGGAGTAAAACAGGGGATGAAAAATTATATAAAAAATCGTTTGATTTAAGAACGTGAAATTCTGTACAGAGATTTCTTTAGTAACGTAAGTGAGCACGAAGAGTAGCTTTTTGAAAATTCATCCCCTAAGTCGGCAAAATAAGGGATGAAAATTTATATGAAAGCTAACTTTTCTCTACGAATTCGTCTGGGTAGGTGGAGTTGATAACGACACAGTGTGTACAACTAGTCAATCTACAACGAGTTGACGCGGAGGAAGTCGCGGACAAAAAAAACTACTATAAATTTTTTTTTGTCAAATTCGTGATAATTTTGGCTACCAGCCGCTGTAATTTCGTATGCGTACCTGTATATTTTTTCTTCTAAATAATTAAACAACACTAAAAAGACTTAAATAAAATAGTTAATTAAAAAAAACAAAAAATCCGACTGCGTAAAAAGTAAACTAAAACGGTGAAAACAAGATGAAATAGAAAAAAAGAAAAATGAATAAAAAAGTAAAGCAGTCGGAGGCATACATATTGTGCTAAATAAAACAGAAATGTATGATGCCTCTGACTGCTTCACTTTACTATTCATTTTTCTTTTCCTCTCTTTCATCTTGTTTTCACCGTTTTAGTTTACTTTTTTTTGGTCGGGTTTTTTGATTTTTTTAATTAACTATTTTTTTAAGCTTATAATCAACATTCTATTCGGCAGTTGATCGAATACCGAATATATACCTAATGTAATAGCTAGTAGGGAGTGTTATATAAAGTATACGTAATTCAGGAACATTTTTATGTCTACCTTAAGTAATTAAATGCGTCAGATTTCTATTTTTTTCACTGTGCGGTATTCGGTCGATCAGTCTTTCAGTATTCAGCATTTGGTATTTGGCCGAATACCGAATAGTTGCTGAATATTCGTTACAAGTTTACTTCTTTTACATTGGCAAATTCAGTCATTAAATAAATTTAGACTTAGGTAAGTATATATATTCAATCGTTCACAGATGATTTTTAATTTTGTTAACATATTCAACTCATTTATGTAAGTACTGTAATATGTATGCATGAATAGTTTAAAGAATAGACAATCAAAAGAGTGCTAGTTTGGAAATATGGCACTGTCTGAAACGTATGCGGTCAATTGTTTCAATAGTGCTATATTCAACAACGATTTCTGGATGTTGACTGTGGGGTCACACGCATCGAAAAGAAAAAAGAATATTGGTTGCGTAAAATGCAGGAAATAAACTGAAATATTTGACTGTCGATAGTCGCTTATTACCGATAAGTCAAAATTTAATATACAGTGGCTGGTCAAAAGTATCTGGACAATACAATTTTGCATTCTCTATCAGTTTAACAGTTGGATTGTTAAATAATAATAATTAACGCAAAAAATTAATTGAAAATTCCTTCTACATAAAGTAGAAGTTCAATTTTTCATTATTTTTTGTGTTAATAATTATTTAACGGTCCAACTGTTAAACTGATAAAGAATGCAAAATTGTATTGTCCAAATACTTTTGACCAGCCACTGTACATTTCTTTACAACACAAAATATATTAAACATACTATATTATGTTAAAATTTTAGCTGTTACCCGTCGAAATCTCTATTTTATCACAAAAAACCTCCATGAACTTTCTTTCATATCAGTTAAAAATAAACTTTGCAATAAAAAATAAATCAAATTTTGGAAACCATAAAAAAATAATGATAGTGATTTTCTTACTATCTTCGGGACAAAACAGCGTGTCAGTAAAAAGTTAACAATGCTTAACAAAAAATTATTTTTAACAATTTTAGTTGGGTTTTTGATTTGTGTTTCCGTAAGTATTTTTCAAAATGTCTTTGTTATCTTTTTTGTTTGCACTGATCCGATGAAATCCGGATGATAATATATTTTATTAATTATTTAAAAAAATTACTGAAACTGATCAGCGCTTATAAATGGACTGTTAAGCAGGTAAACTGATAAGGGTAATAGAAAATAGATGAGCCCATTTGTAGTAATTCGAGGCCTAATATTCCAATCACAAAGGGTATAGTTTTTGAGATATTTTTTGGTATAATTTTGATAGGATATTTGCGACGGGATTAAATCATTACCACCTTTGAAATTCAGAAAATCCAAATTAAACCATCATTAAAAAATAAAAATAAAAGGATTTTGAATATCAAAATAATTTTAACAGTTTTCTATTTTAGACCCCTCTAACATCCTTATTAGATCAACCTTCTGTCAAACAGTTTTCTATTTTAGACCCCTCTAACATTTTTTTACTAGGCAATTTTTTAAAATTCTGAAAATCTCTTATCGTTTGCGAAGGGAATTAAATCATATAGTTTATAAAGACCAATATTTTCGAGCTCAAATTTCTAACACGAGAGATTTTCCAAATTTGTTAATGTCTTGTTTGTTTAACATAAAAAAAACATTAATATATTTTCTTTTGTATTTACGAAAAGCTTTTAGACCTGTAAAAAATTTATCAATGGATTTTTGACTGTAAAACACGTTAAAAATATTGAAACTCATTTAATAATAAAATTCATCATTATTGTATTCAGAGCATCAAAGCTAGCGAAGCCGAAGATGAAGAAATACCGGAGGAATTACGTAAAGAAATCGAGAAAATTGAAGATACAATAAAAGTTGTCCAAGAGGAGATGGATAGCGTTAATAACACCCATTTAGAGGACCCCGAGGCGGCAGTTAAAGAAGCAGCGCAAAAGGCGAAAACATTGGAAGTATTACAAAAAACTATGTTCTATTTGAATAAAACTTGTACGGTTATCACTTGGGGAAGTCGTATGTTTATGAAAAAACTAGTTGGGGATGAGCTGATGAAATTTTTGGCACCATGTAAACATGACGTTAAAGTACTTCGAACACCGCTTGTAGATGCCGTATGGGGTTGCGGTGGAAAACATATATATAATGATGAAACTATTATACAAAAACCACTAAATACAACCCGGGAACTTGTTAAGAATTTACTAAAAATTCCCGAAAAATTTGAAAAATGTTCAAAGGGTAAAATTTCAAAATATGTGAAATTTTACTGTCCGGTAAAATATGCAATTAAAATTGGCTATTGGGTCACACAGACTATTACGAGTTTAATAAGTGATATATCGAAACTTGCAACCACAAATTCACTTAAAAATATTACATCTTGGGGTGATGTTGTCGAAACTGGAATGGGTATTAAGGCATCAATTCGTCAATGTCTCAAACCGAAAATTAAAGAAGTACGTCAGAAATGTAAAGAGCTAAAGGATAAGGAAGATCTTGAACTAATAGGTATGACCGAAGAGGATATAGAAGCGGAATTAGAAAAAATAATTACACCAGAGGTGCAAGTATTTGAAGAAAAATATAAGCAACTTGAAGATAAATCACACGAAAGTGATGTGGACAAGACTCGTCAAAAATTGGATGAAATTTTAAAATAAAATTAATACTTTATAACTCAAAAGGCTTGTTTTTTTGTAAATGAAGTAAAAAATATAAATTGTTATTTCTAATTTGAATAAAAAGTTCATAAAGTTGACGTTAGTTACTTCTTTCTCTTCTCTTTTTTTTTTTTTATTAAATTAAAGATAATTCTCTTTTATCCAAATTTGAGGTCAAGAACAAAAAGGTCAAGGAAAACTGAAATATTATTTTTGATAAATATTTTTAAAAAAAAATACAAAATCAAAATATGAACAATTATCAAATCTCTCAATATGAAATTTTATCAGTTACACTTGTGATACCAAAACAATTATTCTATGGGCCATTTCAAATAAATTTAACCATGCTTCATCACTTATGAATTTAAATAATTACCGTTTTCTTGGCTTTATCTCTTTCATTATTGTATTTACGTAAATTTTAAAATTGCAGTTTGTTTTTAGAAAAGAATAGAAGATTGATCTGGTTTGAATATAAGAATTATTTAATTTTTTAACTTTGACTCATGATCAATTGTATTTGAAACAGAGTATAAATAACTTTCGGCTAAATTTCTATGCATTTAATACTAGATAAATCAATAATTCCTTCAGTACCTACATTTTTAAATTTATTCATTTGTTACTATTGCAATATTTACATGCAGTATTGTAATGTTATTGTAGAATATTAAGCTAAAGGGAAAAAATAAGAAAACTATTACAGAAAAAATACACGTGTCGGAGCATCCTGCTTAATACAGCGGATTTTCAGTAATAAAAATTATTTTTTTCGAAAACTCTTATTCATAGGATAATGGTTGAAAACGTATCTAATGTATTTTTTTTCGCTTTTTTCCATGGTGTAAAAAGTTTTAAAAAAAAAATATTGAATTTTGGCAAACAACTCATTTTTTCGAGGTTTCTGGCATAGGACGACGTGTTTGACTAAAGAACTCATCCAAGGACTTTCAAAGTGTTTTCACGGAATTTCGTAAAAATTTTAGAGTTCGAGAATCTCCTTCGAGAGTTATTGTGTGGATATATATAAATTTTAGTGAATGTCATTTTCGGCTTCTAGGAACCTCAAAATAAATTACATCATAATTCCAGGTTCAAATCACATTATGACAGTGATTGTAATAGCTGAATTTTCCATTTTGGAAATTTACTAAAAAAACGAAACTATTGTACATTGTACGTTGAAAACAAAGCACTCCTTTTTTTTTAATTCTGCAAAAAACATTATCTATATTATGTTAGTGTTATGTGAAAATTTCACATTTTTCATTTTTAATGCCAGTGTTTTTCTTTTTTCTGTTATTCCAGGAAAATAGCTTTAGATTTTTTTTAAATATCGTTACTATTTTTTTAACTGGAATGTATTACAGAGTTTTTGTTTACATACGATTAAAGTAGATGATGAGTTTGAAAAATCAAATTTTTATGGGTAAAAACTCGACAATATAAAAACTGATACCTTTAATCCTTAAATCCGTTAAAAATATTTCATAGTAGAAACGGGCTCTGTCGAATACTGTAACCTTTTATGGAGATTAAAAAAAGTAAATTTTTGTTTTTCATTATATACCGTGTGAGTTTTTTGAGAGTTGCCATTTTTATTACAGCCAAACCGTTGATTTAATGAAATTTAATCGAAAAATTGTTTAAATAAAAGTTGTAGATATCGACGGGGCAACCTATTGCTATAGTCGGGAGCTTTATAGCTCTTATCGTTTTCGAGCTATGATACAAACTTTTAGATTCTTAAATGAAACACTATATATATATATATATATTTTTGGATAAAACTGATCTAATGCATTAATTAACAACATAAATGAGGGAACAACAATTTTGTACCCAAATTTAATTTTTAAATTTTTTTTTTAATTTATTAATTAAGCGGTAAAAATAAGTGTATGTACTTGAAGCTACTTCAACCGAGAGTGTTCTTTTTGGTTAGATTTCTAATGTTTTCATTGGTAATTTAGAATTTAAATTTTATTTTATTTATGATGGAAATATATAATAGTGACAGTGATTACTGAAGTACACCTCCAGATATTTCTGAAGCTGCAAAAATTATAACATTAAAGTAAATATTTACGTCCACTATTATTTTTTTAAGTATCTTTTAAGTAAAAAATACTTTTTACAAGATTGTAGAAAAAACTTACACAAATCAAAAATCAAAACCAACTGCGGGAAAACATTTAATCATAAATTGTAGAAAAAAATTTTGTGTGCAATTCCAGCACAAAATGACATTGTCACTCTCATGAGAATAACGCGCTCCGCCTGGCGGCGTCGCGCGTCAACATTCTCAGTCGAGCGACAATGTATCATTTTGCGCTCCTTATACACAAATAACTGTTTTACTAGTAAGAACTATAATTTTTGTATGTATACATTTCGAAAGTATTCTTTTACCGTAAATTTTTCTATGGCAATCTGTTTTTGAACTATGACCGCAAACTTTTGTTTCTCCAATTCAACGTGAAGTAAATTTGGGATACTTAAATGCCATTTTTTCTTTCTTATGAATATACCTATCATATGCCTTTTTAGAAAATAACCTCATGCCTATTTTAGAAAATAACCTCAAAAACTTAAAAAATAATTTTACTTTGAAGATTTTTTAAAGTTTGGGTTGAGAAATAAACAAATTACACAATAAGTACTTAATTTAGTCCGGTCCGACGAAGGGGGACAGTGTGGGCTATAGCCTCGACGCTATAGCCCCCACTGTCCCCCAAAACACTGTCCCGGGCAAAATCCCGGGTTGCTAAAGGAGGTCGGAGTTATTAGTGAGGAGCAAAGTTATTAAAAGGGGCAAAGTGAAAAGTGCCTTTGGCTCTTTTTTTTTTTGCTCGTCGACTGTATTTTTCTCTACGGCCCTGAACTTAGTCCCAAATCGAATATTTAAAATACAGTGAAGTTACCTATGATTCATTATGCTAACTTTACTTAGGGTCACAAAAATTTTAAATTGTATCTAACAAAATGTTTCTACGAATGATTTTAATCTCACAGACAGATAAACCTCATGTAAAAATAATAATTACAGTAATATAACCTGTCTGCATTCATCTAATGAAATATTATTTCTTATTTTCCATTTTCAACAGTTTTAATATTTTTCGTATTTTATTGTTTAAAATGTTAAAAGTTAATTAATTTATCTTAATTAAATATGACAATGACGTATATAATATGTATAATATAAAAAGTTATTAATTATACGTACTATTTCAATTTCAATTATGCAATATTTATACGTATATACAGTTCTATTTCAGTTAGAGATCTAGTTAACTATAACTGTAATGCATTTCTTTTTTTTTTTCTTGTACTGCAGTCTACTGTTTGTTAGTCATTTGAAATAATGAAATGTTTTCAGTTAATGTAATTATAACATAATTTAAAATGACTATTTTAATATAGAGTAGAAAATTATATGAATTTATATGTAAGTATATTAATAGACCAGGAGCTGTTCTATAAATGAGATAATAAACCATGCAAAACATATCTGAAATATCTATTGATCAAATTGTTAAAAAATGTCTTGCAAATATCTTGGAGAATATTATAAATAAAGTCGTTATAAATTTCAATAATTATTCTAAATAATGAGGTCATCTTAATAAAATATTTGTTAAATAAGTCAAATTTCCTATTAGTTTTATGTATCCACTAGTGTTATAGTCATTGTATTGTACTTTCAAGTGAATCTGACTTAGATTTTGGAGGGAAAAAGAGACATTTGGATCCCCTAGGAATCTAGTAATCTAGTAATCGTAATTTTTTATCCTTGATAAAATTATTAGCAATATGTTATGATTCTTTTCTAAAAGTTGAGAATAATTTTTTTTAAATTTTTCTTCGTTTTGATTACCTTAGTCGTCTCTAGATGAAAAGTCATTGTATTGTACTTTCAAGTGAATCTGACTTAGATTTTGGAGAGAAAAAGAGACATTTGGATCCCCTAGGAATCTAGTAATCTAGTAATCGTAATTTTTTATCCTTGATAAAATTATTAGCAATATGTTATGATTCTTTTCTAAAAGTTGAGAATAATTTTTGTTTAATTTTTCTTCGAATTTGATTACCTTAGTCGTCTCTAGATGAAAAGTGTCCAAGAATTTCTTGTAAGGAAATTCGGTTATGCCCCCGGACAATAAAATTCCAACCTGTCATAAAATACAATTTTATGAGATATTTGTAAAAGACCCTTTTTGGCAATTGCCAACAACTAATAGGTCCTTACGGGATCCATAGGTTCAACTATAAGTTGTTGGTATGTTTCAGATATATAAGAGCTTTTTATATAAAATTTCAACCAGTACAAAAGTCTTATGATAAAATGTGCAAAGCTCTTGGTCTATAATGTATGTATTATAGATAATATGAATCTATCTACAGTTCTAAATAAGGTTAGTGTATGTGTTAGAGAGTACCTCTACATAAAAGTTTGTTTATATCTATTTGTAATGAGAGATAATGCTATATACCAATTGTCTACGACTCTATGTAATTAATATTTGCAATACAAGCATCGGTATAAAGGTACCTAGTTGTTATATTAACACAAATGTACAATCCAGCTCAAAACAAGAATACTACCGGAAAAGCAACATATATATCAGGTCAGTCCATAAGTTCGTGCGTATTTTTTTGGTAAATTTTTAAATAATATAAAAAAAAAAAACAATTAAATAAAATTCACTCATCCTTTTTGCAATCTGATCCACTGTTAATTGTGGCTCTGACTCCACAAGATTTCGAAAAATGCCATCATCCAAATTAGCCGGACATTCTGAACGGAGTTCATCGTCAATGCTGCTTTCTGTAACTTTAAATTTTTTAAGCTATTTCTGGGCAGTCCTTACACTAATAGTGTGTTCGCCGTGTACACTATTAATTTTTATCGCTGCAGACTTGGCAGATTCACCACACGAAAATAAAATAGCCCTGTCGCAGCTATCCTACATAACAGTGAATTTCCGTTTATAAAAATTAGTTTCTCTCGGAAACTAGTTGACATAGAACAATAGTTTAAAGACCTTTTTTATGTAATTTTTTTCTCATTTTTTAAATGGTGTAAAAACATTTCGCAAAAATTTTTGAATAAGTGGAAATTTTAGCAAAAAACTAATTTTTTACAAGAACCAAAACCATGTTCCTGGCATCCGACGTGTCTGGCTGAAGAACTCATCCAAGAGTTTGGGATTTTCAGGATTTTCACCAAATTTTGTAAAAGTGGGACATTTCGTTCGAGTATAACATTTCGTTTCGATATATAAATTTTAGTGAATGTTATTTTCGGTTTCTAGGGACCTCAAAACAAATTTCTGCCATGGTCCCGGGCTCAAGTGGCGTTATGACAGTGGCTGTAATAGCTGAATTCCATTCTGGAAATTCGCTAAAATGTAGCACAGAACGTTTGTACTGATTATTTATCTGTATTCACCTTCTGTGGGTACAAAATTGCGTTCGATATTTACGAAAGTTAGTGATGAATTGAATAATATTTATGTTAGTCAAACGATGACAACTTTCGACAGGTTCAAAATTGTATTGGTTTAGCAAATGAGTCATAGTGAATTCCATGCATGCATTAATACGCACCAACTTATGGATTGACCTGATAAAACAAAAATTGGCTGTTCACTTCGTTATTCAAACGATTCTAGTGTAACCATATTCATATTTCAATTTGCGGCTTATTGGTGGATACCCAAAATTCATAGTTTTATCTGGTCTTACAAGACTATATTAAACTCATGTTCATTCTTTCGGTTCTTGAATAATATTTGATCAAAATTTAGTCAAGGTTCATTAAGCCGATTACTTTGGACGTTGGGTCCCAGAACTCTTCGTAGCAATTTTCATTTTAAATCAACTTTTCTGTAATCTCGATAATATTTAAGTGAAGTTTGTTAAAAATGATTTTTGCTGTTTAATTTGGGCTCTTTCTTGGATTTTAGGATATCCGGAGTGAGTTTTAAACTAGCGTTCCTCTTTTTCTAGGATCTCAACGACATTTGAACAAGATTTTGTCAAAATCAGTTGGACCATTTGTTTTGGATCTCATTTGGGAGTTCAGGGCACTGTGGGACAATTTTAAATTTTCAAATTTTTGAAATTGGTTGTTTAGTTATCGAGACTAGTTCAGACAAGCAAACTAAAAAAATTTAAACATTACTCCTTTCTTGTTGTATTAAGGATATTGGATACTTAGGATTAAAATGATGAAAACCACACTCAGAGAAATTGATATAGTAAAATTAGCGATATGGTCATGTTTAGAAATATTTATTTGGACTGACTGTAAAATAGTCTGTAGAATTAAATATATTTTCTGTTCAATAATATTGTTTGCTCAAATACTAGACATGAAATAATTGAAATATATGTTTGAACTATCTATATGTTTGGTTGAGTATGCTATATATAATATGATTGAAATTGAAGCACTGACGAACTGGATGCAACAACCATTAAAATTTATCAACTAACAATATAAAAACGTTATATTAACTATATTAATTTACCAACAATACATATAAGTTTGTATTAAATTCTATATCCATACAGATTGTCAAAGTTGTTTGTTGGCTTTTGATCACGTGTTATTTCAGCGGCCATTTTATTTTATTGTTTGTTTGATTTCGGGTGTGCAAGGCGTTTACAGGTTAAAATTAAAATTAATAAAAATATTTTATATATAAAATGTTTCTGACTTTTTAAGAAAGGTACGTAACCATTTCTAAATAAATTTATATATTTTTTTATTCTTTTGACTTATCTTTACAGTTGCAATTTCAACAAAAAAATTTTCGTGAAATGGATGATGCAGAGAGAGCATGGAGAAGCATTAAATGCAATGTAGCTTTTCGCTTAGTTACAATTTGCTTACAACGAAATCCATATTGTCAGAGATTGAAAATTTACTAAAACGGAGTCATCAGAACTGATATCTACTTTTTTAGGTATACGAATATTTTTTTTAAATTGTTTTTTTTTTTTTTTTTTTTTTTTTTTTTTTTTTTTTTTTTTTTAAGACAGTATTTAAATATTTAAACAAAATGAGGTTAAGGACACAGTTCTTTTCATATTCAAGTTTCAGGCACTTAAAAGCAATGATAAATTTTTACTTGTTTAATTATTAACCTGTATTTAAACATAATAGTTAAAATTGATTTTTTGTTACTTAAAACGTAATATTGTTTTTTTATAATTTTAATTTTTTTATTTTAGTTAAAGCTTATACTTTTTATCTTATTTTTTTTCTTATAGGCAATCGCTAATAGTGAAGTTTTTATGGTGAATTTGCATTTACCTTAATCAAGGCGCTCTCATTTAAACATTAACTGAAGAGGAAGAAATATTTCAGATCGAGTTACAAATAACTGAAAATATTTTGAAGAAAATTCACTACATTCACGGTTGAGTGGCTTCTCTGCACATGTTAAACAAAAGGAATATTATTTATACTGTGTTTGTTCGTGATTTTTTAAAATAAATACTGGTAGTTTTAATGAAAATGAATAAATTACGACAAATTTCTATTTTTATTGCTTATTTTATTTACATAATTTAAGCATGTCATCTTTTTTTATTGAGTGTTATTACAGGTTATAAGTAGTCGATAGGTAAGTATATTAAATAGTTTTCTAAATTAAAGTATATAATTAAAATAATCACTTTTATTGATTAATTTAATTAACCGATAATGGTAATTTAATAATATAGATTTATTCCTTCAATTCTATCATTTAATTAGATTGTCTCTTATGCTCATTTTGCTAAAATAAATGAACGCCTTATTGCAACATGATAGTATTGTTAAAGCGTATATATTGTATAGCTAATTTAACTAAAATTTTGTGTGTTGTGGCAACGATTTAGTATGAACGAAATAACTAAATTAAAATGATAAAATTAACAATTTCCATATGTTAAAATAACAATGTAATTCCAAAAATTTCATATTGTTTCTAGAACCAAATGATTTCGTTGCTCATATAGGACAATACAATTTAGTTGTGAGGACACATATTTGATGTGTAATTTCTCTGAGTGCAGTTGAAATTAAATTATCATAATATTATATCTTGACTAGGAAAACCCATAATGGAGAGAATGTATTAAAATATTTAGTAAAAGACTTGCTCTCTTATAGAAAATTAAGTATTTTGACTATATTTCAATGAAAAATGATATTAAATATCTAAAATTTTGCATAATAAACAGCTAAAGCGGTATAAAGTATAAAAAAAATCAAAATTATTAGGAAAAGTGTTACTGAAAGAAAATTAATTTTTGGAATAAATGAATTATTAACCTGGCAAGATTTGGTAACGTCACGTTAATGAGGCATAGAAGGAGATTTAAAATTAAAAGTCGGAGTCGCAACTTAGCGCAAAAAATTTCCCAAAAATTTGCCGAATATTTTAGTGACTATATACAAATATCAGACTGTACGGATTCAACGTCGTTAACATGATAAAGGCATAAATGATTAATTAGTATGCTCGCGGGCGATTTCAACGTGAAACTTCTTTAAAAAAAATTTAATATAATCACACTTATTAAATTGTGTTCTTTTATTGAGCTTATTTTTTTAACGCCCTAAGATTTTGTTCATTGTATATTTTTACTATTTATACAGTGGAACTATATCATCTATTAATCAACTAATTTAAATATCTAATATGGATAAATAAAATTCAAGTAAATTCGAGTATTTCAAAATGGACATTAATTTATTTTGATTTAATTTGTGGTTTAAATGATAATGTAATGTCAACTCAAATACCTGTAAAACTATTATTACGATTTAGAAAATACAGGATAAATAACACACATTTTATTTACTAAATTTGACAGGAATAACTACACCTTTGAAAATATTATGTGCAGTGAATACTTATTGTAAATATACGTCAGTTCTGTTAAGGATTCACATCACTTTGAAGTGAAAAATGGTTTTATCGAAGAAATTGTTTCTCCGTAACGAATAATGTTACCAATATAAAGCCTTTTTTTTTAAGTATATTATACGTGATCTGAGGTGCACAAAAATACCCTATACACCCATAAGTCTATTGTTTGAAGCAATATAATAACTGAACGGCTCCGCAAGTAGAAGTTTTTCTGTTTCAACTGGTGTGTTTAATTGTTTCCGAAATTTAAAACAGAGTATCAGTGATTTTTTTTGAGAATTGTACCAAATATTATTTGAATTTTGATAATGGTTGTTGTAGCTTTAGGTACGTACTACAAATAAATAGTATTATTTTTAATGTCCTTTATACTTTGACCATATATTACATTAAAAAATAAAATTATTTTTTCTTTTCTAAAATTTTTTTTCCATATAATACAACTTTGCATAGAGTTTTCAAAAAAGTTCCATCGAGTATCACTTTGTTTGCTATTTTAGTTCTTTGCTTAGTATTCCAGTAAACTATAAAACAAATTTTAGCTACCCCAAATAATCCTTTTTTAAATTATGACCTTCTATTTACAGGGGGTCGCGATGATCAAAATTCAACTACGAGGACTATTGTGAGGAGAGGATTTAATTAAATATTCAGAAGATACTGATATCGAATACCAATTAAATGGTGATGAAGCCTAATAAAACATTTAATGATACCTTATTTCATTACATCTGTACATTTTGCCTTATTAAATTTTAATTATCTATTTTTTTGTCTTATATTTTTACCCTCATTGAACCCGAAAATTTAATAATTAAGTAAAATAAGGCAAAAATCACAATAATGATTTCAAGTATATTATTTTATAATAATTAGTAAGAAAAACATTTGGTTTTTTTCATACTAAAAATAAAAATATCAATCGGATGAAAATTGCTGGTCGGTGGTATTTTGTTCACCGTTTTTGGAAACGTAGTTTCAAGAAAAATGTGTGTAAAAATTGAAAACGTGGTTATTATTTTCTGTGTTTATAGCTATACACTGAGAAAAAATTACAGTAAAAATTACGGAGCTGCCTCCGGTAAACCAGACTCAAGTGGCCAGTCTGTAGGAAATTATCAAACAAAAATATAAAAAATGCCTTTCAAACATTATTTTTTACGATTCATTTGAAAATTTTTCCTGTACACCTAAGAATTTTTCCTATACAGCTCCGTAAAATTCGATGGGCTAGTAATATTTCAAGTGGATACCGAGAAAATTTACTTAATTTTTTGTAAAATTATACTAGACATAGAAGAATTTTTACGGAGCTACTGTGTAATTATTATTTGTTATCTCTATTTTCTCTTTGAAACTTGTATTTCAGCATCCCTCTCATACAAGCATCACCAGCATCACACAGAACTGAGAGTAAACAAGCACGCAACCGACCGCACCTAGTTCGCTTCGCACCATTGTGTAACACGACTTATAACACGACCAATCAACTAAGTCACGTAACTCACCGGCCGTTGGTTCAGTAATAGTCGAGCGACGATAGTGAGTGCATGTTTATCATGGAGTGTTATCATTTTTTTCTGTCTTTTTCTTTTTTATAATTAACTATTTAACGGACTTTACATTTAAAACAAAAAACTGTTATTTGTGTTTCATGAATTGTTGTTTATTTTTTACTTTAATTGTTGTATGTTTTTTATATGTATTGATATTTATTGAAACATGTTTTTCCACAAATTATTGTTATTGTGCTTATTGTTAAAAATTTTGATCATGTAATATGTCAAATAAAGATTCTATATATGTTTTTCCACAAATAATAAAAAACCACAAAACATTTTTTCAATATTAATAATTTGATTTTAATCCTTACCCTTCTATCAATATCCTTTTAAACTATTTTAATTCAATTATTTATTAATAAATAAAACATACCCCTGTCGCAGCATCTGCATAACATAGCAAATTTCCAAATCTTGGGCACTGGCGGATCTCATCTAAGACCTGTACCTATTTAAAATAGTTTAGCTTTCTAAGAGTAAAAGAATTTTTAAAATCGGCTGGGTAATTAGTTTTGGTATTTTTGGGGACCCAAGAACCCAAACGGATTTTGTGCAGCATAGTTGTATCCATCTAAAATGATTTAGTTCTCTAGCAGTGAGAAATTTTTTAGCATCGGTTCAATAGCTTACTACTGGCGTTTTCGTTACACATATGTACATTGTACATATTATGTTGTTTTGTTTCATATTTAATAATATTATATCATAACATAATCTTCAGTTTCTTGTTTATTTGAAAATTCAATAAAAAAAAAAATTTTTCATTACATTAGCTTAGAAAATCTGTTTAATTTTCATTTTCCAACTTGAGATAGAACCATGCTAATTATAATGCAATAAATGAGAAACAAAACTCTATACATGTATGTGTGTTATAACACATATATGTGAATAGACTTCACTTGTTCTCACAAAATTCTTTAATAAAAAAGTGAAATATTTTTATACTTCATAAAGAACTGAGATATAAATATAAATTACTTATTAGACTAACAAAGAAAGAAAACTAATATAAAAGTGAAAATTTACATTTTCTCGAAAAATACTTAAAATAGAAAGAAAATTATAAGAATATTTTCTTCATAATTTTTCTTTGGCTTTTTAGCAATGTAAAAATCGAACTGTCTAATGATAAGATCGAAAGATAAAAAATGGCCAGAAAACCTACTTCTGGGCATCCGATGTGTTTGGCTAAAGAACTTAGCCAAGTCAGATCAAAATCGAGTCTCCATACGAAATTTCATAAGCATTAAACGTATCGTTCGAAAGTTATCGTGGCGACACATATATACATATATGTGTCGCCACGATATATATATATATATATATATATATATATATATATATATATATATATATATATATAAATTTTAGTGAATATCATTTTCGTATTCTAGGGACCTCAAAACATATTTCTGTTATGACCTCCGCCGGAGGTTGCGTCGTGATACCTACTGTAATAGCTGAATTTCGAGTTTTCGAAATTCGCTAAAAACCTTATAAATAATACGGTAAGAGAGTAGAATTTTTCCTGTACAGCGCCGAAATTTTTACGGAGCCATAGGATAATTTTTACTATACTCATCGTACTTTTTCCTTTGCCTGTCACTTATGCCCGCATTACCAGAGAGCTCCGTAATTTTTTACTAGAAATTTCCAGAGAGCTCCGTAATTTTTTACTAGAGATTCAAAACGATTTTCAAAATATATTCGCAATCATAATTCATTTTGAACATCTACAACATTCATTTTATAACGCTTTATAACGTCGGTAATCTTGGTTGTCCACACAAAGGTTAAATAATACATATTTGCAGCTTCTCTATTATTTCATTTACGCAGCTTAGAGTTAAAATTAATTTTCCAGGAAAACTTTATTTCATAATAATTATTCGTAGCAGTTATATAGCATTACTCATTTAACAGATATTACTAAATTCCACACTATTGCTAAAATGCTTTACTGTTTTTGAAATAATGAGTAAAATTTCAATATGACATTTTCGAAATAATAATATATTATAATTTGTTTAAAATATAAGTAGGTAGTTAGGACGAAATGTTACATTTTGTTGTGCATAATTAAAGTATAATTAAATACTTTGTACTGTGTAGTATCTATTTACATTAAATTTTTGAATGAATGCATCTATAGCAATAATACCTATATAAAGTATTAGCGAATTTCCAGAATGGAATTTAGCTATTACAGCCACGGCGCGATTTGAGCCCGGGACTATGGCAGAATATTGTTTTGAGGTCTCTAGAAACCGAAAATAATATTCACTAAAAATTATATATATATATATATATATATATATATATATATATATATATATATATATATATATATACCATGTGAGTTTTTTGAGAGTTGCCATTTCTATTACAACCAAATTTTTATGATAGAAATGGTACGAGAAAAGGTTCTTTTCTTGGATGTAATGGAAATGTAACCAAGAAAAACACTATCGGTTGAAGTAGTCTCAAGTACATATGCATATTTTCATCGCCTAACTGATAAATTAAAGAAAAATTAAAAAATTGAACTTGGGTAGAACAATTTTTTTTGGTTATTTATGTTGTTAATTAATGCATTAGATTAAAAGTTTGTATTATAACTCGAAAACTATAAGAGCTATAAAGCTCCTGACTATAACAATCGGTTGCATAGCAATGTTATGCAGGATGCTACATCAGGAGTATTTCAATTTTAGCTTTTAACGTTGTGTTTAAGGGTATTTATTAAGCAAAGGTAATAATTATGCATATATGTAGGTATACATATATAGATTACAGTAAAAATAAAAGTACAGTTAATTATTTTTATTAGCAATTAGATTCAGATAACTTTTACTGGATTTTCTGACAAAATTTAGAGAATTACTGATCTAAACAACGGTTTTTAAAATTAAAATAAAAAAAATTATATTTTAGGATTAAATTTCAGGTATAAACTAGTATCGAGCAAAAAACGGTTTCGGATTCAGTTAATGTTTTTTGAAAAGAAAATTTTTGTTTGGGTTAATTAATAAAGCTTTTAAACAACAAGTGACAACAAGAGCCAATAGTAAGAATATAGAATTCAAGAATTTCACAGAGCCATGAATTTTGTTTTCTACATTTTGATAGAAATAAAATCGGTAAAGAAACGGTGATTAATAGAAACACAACATTACTACTTATAATAATTTTTGTACTTACTCTTCCAGAAAGTTTCGGTAAGTGCAAATAGCTTTTTGTTTAAAACTCAACTCTAAATTTCGATTTGTTTTTGATTTTTGCCCTTTTAGATTGTTTTTTATTAAATTCATGGAAGAAAAAGCCTGCTCACTATCTTTATTGAAGACTCGTCAACATACCGAAAGTCCTACCAATTAGTCCTAGTGTTCTGCAAGACTATTCTATGTATCGAAATTATTCCCTCAGACTTGGGCATTTCTTTTAAAGCTGTTCACTTAGGCTGAGACACATAGTATACTTACTATTTAGATTATTAAACCACAAAATTAGGGTATACTTAAAGAGCCGAACGAGGCTCGCGAGCCACGCCTTATCGACGCCTGACTTAGTGGCTATTCTCCGAAAAAGTTAATCAATTTTGATTATATGCATATATTATAAAGTGAAAAGAGTGAGCGAAGCAAAAAAAATAAATTGTAACTAGTAGAAAAGATCTCCATAATATTGCTAATAGAATATTAATTTTGTCACCCGGTATAGAGATACATATGTACCATACAAAATTTATCTATATATCTTCATGTAATGGTCATTATAGGGAAATATCTGTTATAAAATTAATGGTATTTTAAAGAGTACATTAACGCTCCGAAATAGATTATAGTAATAATAATAATAATAATTAAACTAAGCTCACAAAATAATTAACAGTTAGCTCACCACATATCTCTGTGTATTGATACAGTTCTACACACACTGGATATGTTTAATGTACAGTACAAAAAAGTATTGAATACGTATTAAGTTTGGGTTCCCTAGTAGCTTAAATTTCTTTTATAGCTTACGGAATAAAATGTAAGGCATTTAAGTATCTATTAATAATTCCACGTATGCTATTGTGGAGGCTATCGTTAGGAATAGGGTTGCCAGACGTCCAGATAAAGCCGGACACCGTCAGACTTTTTGGTTGCGTGTCCGGCCAAATTAGATGGTGTCCGGCTTTTGTTAGGCTTTTTAAATTTGACCATTTTTTTTCTTCTTTACATTGCCCGTCCGTGATTTTGATTCATGAAACCTTTTTAAATTTTTTTTTTCTTTTTGTAATTAAGATTCCTTTTCAGAATTCCTTACTATTTATAAATATTATTTTTCCCATTCCGAGTTATAATGCAAATGTTGAAAGAGTTTTTTCTTTAGTAGGTCAACATTGGTCAAATGAACGAAACAAATTAAATGTCGATACTATATAGCGAGAATGTTGATTGTACAATTTAATTTTAAAAATTTGACTTGTAAAGAGTTTTACAACTTAATTTTAAAAGAAAATGAGGTTTTAAAGCATATGTCTGCTAGTGAAAAATATTAATTATTTTACATTACAATTAATTTAAAGTTTATTTGGTTCATTAGTGTTGTGTTTAATTTTGGTTTTCATTGCAAATTGGAATAGTAGTTACTGCTAACTATTATTGCTATTCAATTATTGAAATTAATATTGTAATGAATATTGAATGATTAATAATAAAGAATTCTAATTCAATCAATTTTATTGTTGTTTCATTAGAATTTAAGAAAATTTTATGGTAATTAATAAAAAAGCCTTGTTTTGCTTTTAAAAAAATAGTAAAAAATTAAGGATATCCGGCTTTTTTACCCAAATGTCTGGCTAAACTGACTGCTGTGTCTGGCTTTTCGGTTTTAAGATCTGGCAACCCTAGTTAGGAAGATCTTTTACAATGAAGACTGAACATCAAAGATTATTAAGAGATGGGAACTAAATTGTTACGTAAGTGACTCTCTTACAAGTCTTGAACGAATATCTCAACAATATCGTATATTGCGCTACGACGTATCGTGATAGAATGAAACACGTCAATACTGATTTTAAAAGTTAATACATAATTTTGACACAAGGTGTCATCAAATGTACCAAAATCAAATATCTGATGTACCTACCTACGCATTTTATAATTGTAGGATTGTTTCATAAATTAGTTTCCATGAATTAAAAAAAAATAGATATATGTCTGTGTCAAGGGCGCCCATACTCGGGGGTAAGAAGGGCAGCGGCCTCCTAGCTGCTAGGGAAACGTTGATATATATAAGGGTATAGTCAACCCCTTTTCTTTAACGTAGCTTAATATTTTAGCAACAGGATAAAGTGGTCAAAATTGGAACTTTTTATGGCTACTTACAAATCGTCATTATATTAACAATACTCCTTACCCCTAGTTCTAGCCCCCCTACAAATCACTATATTGGCGCCCTTGGTCTAAGTGTGGAAAAAAAAAAAAACACAGGAAAAATAAGCTTAATGTTAGTAATCTAATCTCATATTGGTAGATGTTTATTGTCATCAATCTATATATTATTTTATAACAAAATTATTTTATAAAATAATTGATTTATTTTATAAAATAAGTAATGAGGTAATAGTATATTGTGCAATAAGTGCGGGAAATTGTCGATTGCCCACGAAAGCGAAGTTGAGCGTACGAACGTAGTAAGTGTACTCATTCGCTTGAGTGGGCAATCGACTTTCCCGCACGAGTTGCATATACTATTTTTTATTACGAATTTCGCATACTTTTTTCTATTGTTATTACTATTTTTGACATTTTTATTACTTTTTAAAATAATATTTTTGAGTGTCTGTCTTTTTTTTTCTGAATTAAATATTGTTTAAATTACTGCGGAAAGTTTACTTCCCGCACGCAAAAAAGTATGTGGGAAAAGTACAGTGGGCAAACAGCTATTTTGCGTACAGAAATGTGTGCGCCAAGTTAATACTTTTCCCGCATCAGTAATAAAATAATATTTACTTTGTTATAAAATGAATAAGTTTTTATATGAATTAACGAATATACGTAAAATTATTAATTAATTATTAGTTATTTCGTAATCTTTTAATTTTAATCAATTGACTATAAATTTATAAGTAACCTTTCAATTTATTCAAATATTTTGATAGGCGTAATTGTACATTATAAAAGCGGGCAAGTACGTGTTGGATGCGTAAAAATATGACAATAATGACAAAATTATAGGGATTCCGAAATGATTCTTCAAAATTTTAGAAAATGTCTTTTGAACCAGATTTACACACCTATCAGTAAATGAATACTTTTTTCCGAAGATTAAATGATACTGTTCATAAATTTTTTAATTTTTTTTTTTTTTTTTTTTTTTTTTTTTTTGCGTTACTTATTTAGTCTTAACAACTGAGAAAAGTAGGTATGGTATTTATGTTAATTATACTGAATATTAACTATAAGTCGAATGTTATCTGAGTTATGAAATAATATTTTTTTTAATTATAAAATGAGTTTTCTCAGTGTGTTTAATACAAATTTTACACAAGGATAAATTACTAATAGCTACAAGCTATGTAAGTTCAACGCAAAGGTACAGTACCTAATTAATATTATGATGATTAAATCAGATTACATATACACAAAATCTTACGTGTGGTTTATAATATGTATAGTAAATACAATTTCTATGTAAATACATGTTTACATAGGTGGTAGGCGAAACATGTGGTAACATATTATTTTAATAATTAATACAAATTTCATTAATCTTTTTATTCGCATGTTTATTTTGTTATCATTTGACCAGATGTCGATGTAAATTACGAAATGGGTAATTCTCTGTAACGGAAAATTACGCTTTGATCTGGCTAAGATCTGGCAATTTGGCTAAGATCTGGCAACCCTAGTTAGGAAGATCTTTTACAATGAAGACTGAACATCAAAGATTATTAAGAGATGGGAACTAAATTGTTACGTAAGTGACTCTCTTACAAGTCTTGAACGAATATCTCAACAATATCGTATATTGCGCTACGACGTATCGTGATAGAATGAAACACGTCAATACTGATTTTAAAAGTTAATACATAATTTTGACACAAGGTGTCATCAAATGTACCAAAATCAAATATCTGATGTACCTACCTACGCATTTTATAATTGTAGGATTGTTTCATAAATTAGTTTCCATGAATTAAAAAAAAATAGATATATGTCTGTGTCAAGGGCGCCCATACTCGGGGGTAAGAAGGGCAGCGGCCTCCTAGCTGCTAGGGAAACGTTGATATATATAAGGGTATAGTCAACCCCTTTTCTTTAACGTAGCTTAATATTTTAGCAACAGGATAAAGTGGTCAAAATTGGAACTTTTTATGGCTACTTACAAATCGTCATTATATTAACAATACTCCTTACCCCTAGTTCTAGCCCCCCTACAAATCACTATATTGGCGCCCTTGGTCTAAGTGTGGAAAAAAAAAAAAACACAGGAAAAATAAGCTTAATGTTAGTAATCTAATCTCATATTGGTAGATGTTTATTGTCATCAATCTATATATTATTTTATAACAAAATTATTTTATAAAATAATTGATTTATTTTATAAAATAAGTAATGAGGTAATAGTATATTGTGCAATAAGTGCGGGAAATTGTCGATTGCCCACGAAAGCGAAGTTGAGCGTACGAACGTAGTAAGTGTACTCATTCGCTTGAGTGGGCAATCGACTTTCCCGCACGAGTTGCATATACTATTTTTTATTACGAATTTCGCATACTTTTTTCTATTGTTATTACTATTTTTGACATTTTTATTACTTTTTAAAATAATATTTTTGAGTGTCTGTCTTTTTTTTTCTGAATTAAATATTGTTTAAATTACTGCGGAAAGTTTACTTCCCGCACGCAAAAAAGTATGTGGGAAAAGTACAGTGGGCAAACAGCTATTTTGCGTACAGAAATGTGTGCGCCAAGTTAATACTTTTCCCGCATCAGTAATAAAATAATATTTACTTTGTTATAAAATGAATAAGTTTTTATATGAATTAACGAATATACGTAAAATTATTAATTAATTATTAGTTATTTCGTAATCTTTTAATTTTAATCAATTGACTATAAATTTATAAGTAACCTTTCAATTTATTCAAATATTTTGATAGGCGTAATTGTACATTATAAAAGCGGGCAAGTACGTGTTGGATGCGTAAAAATATGACAATAATGACAAAATTATAGGGATTCCGAAATGATTCTTCAAAATTTTAGAAAATGTCTTTTGAACCAGATTTACACACCTATCAGTAAATGAATACTTTTTTCCGAAGATTAAATGATACTGTTCATAAATTTTTTAATTTTTTTTTTTTTTTTTTTTTTTTTTTTTGCGTTACTTATTTAGTCTTAACAACTGAGAAAAGTAGGTATGGTATTTATGTTAATTATACTGAATATTAACTATAAGTCGAATGTTATCTGAGTTATGAAATAATATTTTTTTTAATTATAAAATGAGTTTTCTCAGTGTGTTTAATACAAATTTTACACAAGGATAAATTACTAATAGCTACAAGCTATGTAAGTTCAACGCAAAGGTACAGTACCTAATTAATATTATGATGATTAAATCAGATTACATATACACAAAATCTTACGTGTGGTTTATAATATGTATAGTAAATACAATTTCTATGTAAATACATGTTTACATAGGTGGTAGGCGAAACATGTGGTAACATATTATTTTAATAATTAATACAAATTTCATTAATCTTTTTATTCGCATGTTTATTTTGTTATCATTTGACCAGATGTCGATGTAAATTACGAAATGGGTAATTCTCTGTAACGGAAAATTACGCTTTCTGTGAGAACTGCAAAAAAGAATATATATTATGTTTCAGTCAAAACTCTTAACCAGTCAAAAGTATTCTTAACTGATAAAAAGATGCAAAAGTAGCTTTGACTGAACAGATTGGTCGAAAGTAGTTTTGCCTGAAAATCATTGGTTAATAGTAATAGATTTTAACTACCACAGAATCAGCCAAAATCACATTTAACTGGTTAAAAATGATAATAAAAACCCTATAACCTTAACCTAACTAGTTTATATATCAAAGTCGAAGTATCTATATTGTAAAAGACTAAACTAAATTAGTTTAACCTTAAATAACCACACTACCTAGTTTTTATATCAAAGTGGAAGTATATTGTCAAAACTAACTAGACTAGCCTAACCTCAACTAACTTCACCACCTAGTTTTTATATCATATAAGTACTATTTATAGCGTATAGAAAGTAATTTTTAAACTATTTAAAAAGTTAAGCCTGGGAAACATATTATTTTTTACGATCAAATAGTAGATGATATAAAAAATAGGTGCGGTGAAGTTAGTTAAGGTTAGGTTAGTTTTGACAATATACTTCGACTTTGATATAAAAAACTAGGTGGTAACTGTTGAGATTAGTTAAGGTTAGGTTAGGTTAGTTTAGTTATATTTGACAATATTCTTCGATTTTGATATAAAAACTAAGTACTAAGACTTTCATTTTATTCATACGGGGTGTTACAAAAAAGTGAGTCAAATCGAGATTTCGGCACTCGTTTTATGAACCAATGTTGATTGCTCAAATTTCCCAGAGCGGAAAAAATTACCTCTTTAACTTTTTAAGAGTTTTGAATAACAAATATCAGTCAAAACTACTTTTGACTGACTCAGATCGTCAAAACTACTTTTAACCAGCTTCTTTGGGCAAAATTAGTTTTGACTGTAATTTCAGTCAAAACTACTATTGTCGAGGGCCTGCGGCTAAAAGTAATTTTTACTGATTTTGATAGTTAAAAGTGGGTAGTTTTGATCGGTTAAGAGTTTTGACTGCAACATATACTTACATAACTAGACCAAGATGTTTATTTTAATTCCTCATGGGAAAAGTTGCCGTTGAGCATTTACAGCCCTTTTCAACAAATTTACACTCAGAATCAGAAGTCACACTTTAGTCCCTTGGTGTATAATTATATTTTCAACTTTCCTTGAATCATAATTGGCGTTTCCATAGCAGGAAACTTATAACGCATAAGCAACATTTACCATTCTATTTTTTAATTATTATAGCTACAAAAACTAATAGGCCATAAAAGTTTACCTGCCTTCCCAGAAATATAAGTGGTCACTTATCGTCTACTTAGTTGTAGTTAAATCGATTAATTCTTATTAAAATGACTTCTTATTAAAACTTTTTTTTCAGTTTATTCATCATTTTTTTGGCTAGAAAAAAATTACTTACTCAAACTCATAAGTTTATTTTTGTGGCCCTGAATGCTTAAGAATTCTAACTTTTAACTTCAGATTCTCAAAGTGCATCCGAGGCCATAAAAATAACATTTAGGCCCGGTCTACATTAACGTTCCGCTCTCAGTACGATATCGCTACGCTCCCGATTCAATAAAATATTCTTACACAATAAACAATGAGTGTATTCACATCATCGCTTCGGCATCGGTCCGATATCAGTCACGGTTCGCTCTCCCTCCAATACCAATACCACTCAGATAATATTTTATCAGAGCGGTATCGGAGCGATCGGTATTAGACCAATATCGATACTGTGAATACGTCTTTGATTCCACTTCGCTCCGTTTCTCAGCCTTCTTCATTTATTTGAAAATTATTGTATTAAGAAAACATGATACAGCACAACGACGCGACGTCTTGCTACAATACATTATGATTATGATACATATTTCTGATTAACTAATAGATATATTGTATTATGATATTATGTTCTCCTAATACAATAGTGTTTAAAATATGGGAAAAAATTTTATCGGAGCGAAACCGGGAGCGAGCACTGAAATGTGAACACAACAAGATTATATCGGAGCGAGAGTGCAGTGGGAGCGTATCGATATTGGTACTATAATATAAATCGGGCCTTATTGTCTGCGCTAGGTTATACGGTTAATTATTATACAGAAAAAATAAAAATACTCTTAAGTTAGATGAAGCAAATTTTTTGATGTAAAGAATATATATAAAAAAGCATTACTTATTTTATTATAAAGCCTTATTTAGAAATGATTAATGGAACAATTAAGTTAGTATTGGAGTAATTGTTGATTTCAATAAAGCACGATCTTCTAGCGTTAACTCCCTGAATAAATTCTAAAATTATCCTAAATAAGTATACATTATCTATTCCCTTTTCCGAATACGAGAATAAACACAGAACGTTAAACTTTATTTTCTTTTATAAATCGTCTTCGTACTGTTAGTTGATTACAATTTCCATACAGCACATTATAATTTCCATAGACTAAATAAATTAGAATATTCGTCAATCGACATTTTCAATTTTGTATAATGTTTCGACTGACAGAATATATTATATTTGAACCTCCACTTTTGATAAATAAATTCATTCACCTGATATGTATAATGTATATATTGGAGCTTGATAGCAGCTCCCTCTAGTTATATAAACAATAACAAATAATAATAGTAAGCAACAATCTATGTAGCTACATTGATCTATCGATATTGTAGAGCAGGTAGTATGGGAGGAACAGTTCGAATTTAATTCAAATGGAGTTTTATTGCTAGAATGAGTTCAGGAAACAGTGCCGAGTATGACAATTTATATTGCCAAATATAACCTATTTGGATATAATTTAAAATAATTTTGTTTCAAACCAAACATTTTTAAAGCCGATTATCGACATCGAACATGTCTGCTTAACTAATTAGTGCAAGGTTTTCGAGTTTTCAATGTTTTCATCAAATATTGGATGTTTGGGTGTAATCATGTTGATATATAAATTTTTGTATATTATTTTTGGACTGTAAGGGATGTTAAAACAAATTCTTGTCACAGCACCGGATTCAAGTCTGACCGCGACTAAATTTTCCATTCGGCAATTCGCTAAAATGACGATTTTAAATTTTTTATATTACATGTAAAAATTATTTGCTCCTCATAACTTTCTCAATATTGACTTTTCGTGCAAATTTTTCCACGAATTAAACGTTGTATTATATAGAGGTATTCGAGTGTACAGATATTCGAGCAATTATTTTCGACATTGAATTGAAGATGGTGGCCGCTATAAAACTTCTAGTCCTGAAAACTCAGTTTTACATTCATGATGGATCCCCTACACACAAAATGAACGGTCTTATTATCTTTTCACTTGAATAACTTAATAAGAATAAGGACGGCTCTTTTTTCTTTCTGGTATAATTAATACGCAAAGTCTGAAGATATTTTAAAGAAGTGTTACAAAAATGTGGTTCCGTGGTTCCGATAGTTGACACTGAAAAGATTTTTGAACCCGACATTTAAGTAATTTTAAATTTTGTTCTTTGTATGAATTAGTTATTCAAAAGGGGAATTAGGTGATTTAGTTAGATAATTGAAGGATACAGTTTTATAGAAAAATTATGATATAAAATAAGTATTTATTTTAGACGTTTCGAAAACATAGAATTTTCATTTTCAGGCAAGAATTTGAATGGAAAACAATGTGGTCTACAAAGTATAATGCCAATTTTGTCCAAGTGTGTACGTAGGACAAACGTCAGGACTATTAGAACAATGTTTAAAACAACACCAGTGGGACATCAAAAGAGAAGAAGAAAAAGCTGGCTTGTCCCAACACACAATCTCTATTACTACTACAAAAAAAAGAAAATGTATATATATATATATATATATATATATATATATATATATATATATATATATATATAAATATATATATATATATATATATATATATATAAATATATATATATATATATATATATATATATATATATATATATATATATATTCCAATTTTGCAATTTCCTTTTAATTTATTTTATGTACATATTTAGCTTTTTAAAAGAAAATTTCTTGCCTGAAGATGAAAATTCTATGTTTTCGAAACGTCGCAAATAAATACTTATTTTATATCAGTAAGTGTTGGTGATTTTCCTCCAAAACTTTCTCCTTGAATTAGTTATTCGTAATTTTTTCTGATTTTTCGAAATATTTCAAATATTTTACAATTACATAATATACCCTAAAAAAGAAAAACCGTTTTATTTTTAGGTTTACACATTCAAAACGGCAATTTAAAAAAAATCTGAAATTTAATACAAAAAAATATCATTAAAATAAATATTTCCTTTTTAAAAGATTATAAGTATATTGTATATAACTTTATTAATTTTTACTTTGTATTTTTAGAAATTTGTATAAAAAGGACATAAATAATAAAGAAACATTTTAGTTAAAGGTTTTTTAAAAATTTTCTAGGTCAAGTCGTACACTCATACCAGATTTCAAGTTTAGTAACAGTAAAAATGCTTTAACAATATGATTAAATCTGAAATTTGTAGTAAGCTTCCATAAACATTTTCAACGTCAAAAACATGTATTCTAAAGAAAAATTTCATTATACTTTAACAATTTTTCGTTTTTAAATTTTTAAAAATTAATAACATGTAAAGTATCAACTTTACAAAAAAAGTTACTAAACATTTTTTGTTGGAAATCGGTCAAAAAATACCAGAACCATTTGATTTCAAAAATGTTTTTTTAAAAATATCTAACCGGGCTACCGTTTGGTAACGTATGGATTGTCATAATCGGCATTACTTTCTGAACTGATTTCAAAAAAAAAAAATTCTATTCAAACTGAATTCGAACGACTCCGCTCATACCGACTGCTCTAATATTACATCAATGTGGTTCAGTTCATATGAAAACATTGAATTTGTCTCTCGATCCTGCCGTTTGGTTCATATCCTAATTGTGTTCAGTCAAACATTAAAAGTAAACTGTATTTTATACGGTATAACCTCTCCATATAACTCATCAATATTCAATATAATTTTGCATTGTTGATCAATAACGTTTATTTTCGTACGTATACATATAGATACTGTTTAATAAATAATCAAGTTCATTAATAATTAACAATGAAAGTAATCAACCGATATATGCAGAGTCGGCTTGACTAAAAGCGGGACGCTTTTGCTATTTTCATATTGTACAAATTCGTACAGTCAATGGGTAGCATGATCTATATGAAAACGATTTGGCAATTCTAAATAATAATAATTTATGTGTGAGGATAGGAGTATTTTCCACCAATTTATAAGAACAAATTAAAAATTAAAAATTTTTTTATTTGTTTGACAACGTTTCGGAAAGGTTTCTTTCCATCATTCAGGTCACTACAATAAATATTGATTGATACGATTATTGTAAAATATAAATAAACATGTTAAGAAGTACTTACATAATTAAAAATTATTGTAGAAAACAATTAAACATATTATAACAACTAAATAAAAAAATAAAAACACTAATTTTTGAAAAAAAGTCGAAATAGATAAAATTTTTAACATTATTTATAAGTAAATTCTATTGTTAAAAATTCGTTTGGAGAAAAAGTATTGGTAATGAGATTATTGTTCTTACTTATTATTTTTATAATTTCATATTTTTTTGTGCAGTTGCGCACATGCTTCGATAAGTATGTCGTATCGTTAGCGCACCCTTCGTATGTCGCCCTTATGCTGTTGTAGACGTGACTCCAATGTTCTGGAAGATTGTCCGATGTAAACTTTTGGACATCCTTTGCACGGCACGGAATATATTATGTTGTTACATTTTGTAGCTGGTGTTGGTGTTTTTAATCCAGAGTACAGGGAATTCCTTAAGGTGTTGGGATAGGTATATACAGGAGAGTAGTTGTGGGATCTTAATAAATTTGATATTGGTTTAATCTTATTGTTGATATATGGTACTGTTACATATTTTTGGAGGGTGTTGGTTTTCTGATGAGCTGTGTTGTTGTAAATTTCGTGAGTGGTATTATTTTGTTTTAATATTGTTTTGGCTTTGTCTATTGCTAGTGGTCTGTGTATTGGGTGTGATAGTCTTATAGCTCTGTTTATTAGGTTTCTGACAATATTATGTTTCAGCTGGAAAGGTTGTTGTGAATTCCAGTTTATTAATCTTGTTGAACAATGTAGTTTTCTGTACCACATGGTGGTTAGTATGTTATTATTATCTCTTAATATTTTTATGTCTAAGAATAATAATAATAATATTTTATTGGTGCTTAAAGGGCCCCATACACGATGAGATCTGTATCGCTACATGTTACAGGTATCAGTATCATGATACAGATCTCGTCGTGTATGTGACTGTCTCGGTATCACTGTATCAGTATCAGCAAGTATCAGCTGGTATCGTGCTTGTCTCGAGTATCGTGGTAACTATGGTTGCATTTTTATTTTGACAGTTAATAAAGTAAATAATTGTTATTTATTTGAATAATCATGTCTGAAGATAAAGATTTTTGGGAAGATTTTATTAATATGTATAAATTATACCCGTGTCTATGGGATTCAAAATGTAAAGATGTTTGTATTGCAATTGCTAATAGCACAGGTGCCACAGGTCGTAGATCGCACATTTCTTTATTAATAAAATTTTTTATCTGTACTGAGGTTTTACGATTCAGTCTCAGCGTGTGTGTGCTAAATAAACATGATACAAATCTCAGATATATATATCGCTATTTGTATCGATATAAGGTATCGATACAGATCTCACCGTGTATGGGGCCCTTAAGACTCACATAAGTATAAACAGGTCACAGAATACAATGTTAAGATACATCAAATTTTTTAGAATATGTATAATACAAATAGATATTTAAAATAATAACACAGTACAAATTAGATGTTATGGCCATTTCAGTTAAATTTAACCATGCTCTGTCACTTATGAATTTAAATAATTTCCGTTTTCTTGACTTTATCGCACTTACGTAAATTTTAAAATTGTAGTTTGTTTTTAGAAAAGAATAGAACATTGATTTGTTTTGAATAAGAATTATTTAATTTTGTAACTTTCACTCATGATCAATTGTAATTGAAATAGGGTATACATTCATTTAAGCATTTGTCAATTAGCTATTTTTTTAGTTTAATTTTAAATTTATGTCTATTATGTATATTTTTTATATCTGGGGGTAATTTATTGTATAAATAGCTACCTTTACATAGTGGATTGTTACTAAATCTCGTTGTACGATAATTATCAATATAAGAATTATCTTTTTTCCTTGTGCTATAATTATACACATTGTTTGCAAATTTTACTTTGTCCACATTTTCTTTAATATATACTATTAATTCAAACACATAGAAATCGTAAAATGTCAGTATGTTGTTGTTCACAAAATACTGTTTACACGACTCCTTGTACCCAGCTCCAAATATTAATAAAATAATTCTTTTCTGCGCACGAAATATTCTATCACATGCATCAGTATTTAATTGTGTTGAACACAAAAGTATAATAGACACTTGAAAGAGCATCATTATTAAGAATGAATGGTAGATCCTTATGGGATTGCGGTTCTTCAACAAAATTACCGGCAAAATAAGTTTTTAGAAACAAAATTTCAGTTGGAAATGAACTCTTCGAATGGAATGCACAGTTGCAATACTTTTTTCATAAAACTTGTGGCATAGAGCCACTGCAACCTAACTTACTACTTATCTTACTACTTTTAGTAAGGAACTGCAATGATCTTACCACTATTGATACAGAGTACCTGTAGTCTTACTACTGTTGGCACAGAACCACTATGACCTTACTACTTTTGGTACAGAACTGCTGCGATCTTACTACTTTTGCTATAGAACTGCTGCGATCTTATTACTTTTGGTATAGAACCGCTAGAACCTTACTAGTTTTAGTATAAAATTTCGGTGACCTTACTATTTTTTATTAGTAAATACAAACACTTTACTTTGCAAAATACCACTTTTATTGAATATTAAAACTCTTATGACATGTTTCGGTCAATATGACCATTCTCAAACGTGTAAAGATTACATTCAGATACATGCCTGTTTATTCTAAATCTTAACTTATAAATTGCAGCAATGCATGATGGGAAATTAGTGGGAATAGAATTAGTGAGCAAGTCAAAAACAAGAAAAACAAGTTTAGGTTAGTTCGAAGCATGTGACATATAAACAAATAAAGTAGGAAATACAGCCATATACAAAAATTATAAGACAAAAATAAAGTAGAATTGTAAATATCGGTATAATCATTTAAAAGTAATTCAGAACTGTGTTTGTAAATTTCTATTGCTTCTAAAATATTTAGTTTGGGTCCTTTATTTGCTTCGTGTAAAACTGTTTCTCTTCGGTATGTGCCCTGTGTCGACTAAATGTCTGGCAAAAGCTAAGTCAGATTTCTTGTTTCTGTAGCATCTTAAGTGTTCGGCTCTGCAGGGTTTCAAAATTTCTGCCAGTTTGACCAATGTAAAAACTATCACATTCTTGATAATTTAGTTTGTAGACGCCCGATTTTTTAAGTTCGTCTATTTTTGTTTTATTGTTATATATTACATTTCCTAAATTAAGGGTCGATTTAAATGCAGTAGTTATATTCGATTTAGTTAAAATGTTATGTATTTTATCTGAAATTTTACCAAAATATGATAAAGTTTTGAAATTTTATTTGGGGTCGGATATAACGTAGGGATAAATTTCTTTTAAGATTTTTTTAAATTCTTTTTTAGCTACTAATTTATCAATTAATTTTGAGTTATATCTGTTATTATTTGCTATTGTTTTAATGCTATTTGTTTATTACTGAGCCCTCTATTGGCAGAAATTTATATGTCGAGTTTAGAAGAAATAACAATGAACAACACTTTAACAAAACAACATGTAAAATTTTGGTATAGTTACGTGGATGATATAATTATAGGGTTCGATGGATCAAAAATTGGATAAAATTTAAACAAATTACATACTTTTAAATAAATATGACAAATTTTGATTATACTTCATTACAAATTTTGATTCCATTTGATTTTAAAGATCACATTTAAGTTTTTGATTTTACAAAATCAAGCAACGCGATGCCGTTAAAGACGTGGGGCCTAGAGCTGTGTATCATTTGCATCGCCCTTGGGCCAGTTCTCCATATATGCGTTTATAGTTCTATACAAACGATATATATAACAAAGTTCAATATAAAAGGTACATCGCCTTTTGTAATATTAATTGTTTTACAATTGATCAAGCGAAATAAAGAATTGGAATTTTGATTGGTAAGTCGACAGATTAAATCCGTAATGGTTTTCTTCAAAAGATGATTCGCCTGAGAAGATGGTGGTGGTTGGACATATATGCTTCAAATTCATCACTCTACACCACTCTTCTCATTCGCCACACATACCGTAATGTATAACATAAAGTAGTTGGATTCGCACAGTCTGCTTTTTATGTGCAGTTAAAGAAAGAAACGATCAAGAGTGAGTCCGGCACGCACAATTACGGTTCTGTACAGTGAGTAGTCAATAGATCAAATTAAACCTTTCTTATTTATACTGTCTGCCACACAAGAGTGTCGGCTGGACTGTTTCAAGAAAAAACTGTTAAGAAGCTCCATTACTGTAGCATTCGCTGAAGGGTAGGATAGACTAATATGCTTTGTGCTTGAGACGCCAGTATTACTTTGTATTGTGATAAGAACACAACATTTCCAAAATGAGTGTATCATATGCAAAATGTTTTGAGGCAATGTTCTTGCGTACCTACTGTAATGGTGGTAGGTGTCAGCCGAGTACTTTAGGCAATCAAATTTACACTAATGTAGTGTTGATTGCCTCTGTGAGATTGATTAATTTTTGGGAACTTATCATGAGCTCAAACCCCAGGTAACGTGGTTGATGTCGCCAACTAGCGGCTGTAACGTGAACTATGTGAGGCCGCCATCATGATTCCGATATTGATTTCTTACAGCAGAGGTTGATTTTGTGATTACCCGAACTTAGTGTTTTTTGAGAGAGATAGCGACCAACGAACAACGGTGATAAAGTGGTATGTTGATGCTTCGCGCATCACACACTCACTCACAATGTGACCTTAGATAGGGGCAGACGTAATTCTGTTGTGAGTCATAACAAAGATAAAAAAACAATATTTAAATTGAATTTGTAAAATATTTTTATAATTATTTAAAAAATATAAAATACTAAAAATATAAAATAAAATATATAAAATATTAAAATAAAACTTTTTTATTATTTCAAAATACCATATTTAAACATCTATCGATTAATACAATTTTATTTTTGTAATCAACAAATTGTTTCGACGCTAAACACACAACGGAGAGTAATTCTTCGACAGAACCCAACGACTTTGGAACTTTTATTAATCTGGCATCCAATTTAGCGCTATTTCTGCGTGGGACAACAAGTAACAGCATTTGGGCGCGAATTTTAAGTAATTTTAAATATAAGCATAAAACCGACCCGAACTGTTTCAAAAACCACCCGAACTGTTACAAATATCATTCCAGTGGGAATTGTGTGTTTCGCGTTAAGTGACGTGTACCGAAAAAGACATAAAATTCTGGTAAAACTTAAGTGACTGAACGGTTACAAAGTGCTCATAACAATGGAAGCACATGCTGCTGATAATCCAAAACCGTTAACGCTCGCTGATTATAGTTTTATTGGTGCGAATCTGTTAACTTCTACACCAAGAAACAATGTCGTGTCCGACGATGAAACAACGTACATCGACTCCATGGAAGTTTTGGTTCCCGAATATCCGAAATCAGATCCTGAAATCACACCGCCTAATTCAGAAACTATTGCTGTTCCATGTACCAGTGGGTCTTCATCAGCGGATTCCGGTGCCGTACTTTTAACTTCGGACCGATCAGCCGACTCTAGCAGTGGCCCAAAAGATATATACTCAGCTACTGATATTACAGGTTTGTTTTTGTCATTGGAACAAACCATATTATCTAGATTTAACGAGCTAAATGATAATTTTAATGCCAAACTTGACCAAAACAATAGGGAGTTGAGTGCCTTAAATTCGAAGTTTGATGCTAAATTTGACGAGTTTAATGCCAAAATTAACGTTCGTTTTGAGAGTGAACGTAAAGAAACTTTGAGTTTAATTAATGCACAAAACTCCAAAATTGATAATGTTAAAACACAAATAAGTACAGACTTAAACAATGTAAATTCTCATTTGAGGGAGGAGATTTGTTCAAATAGTTTAAATTGTATGTCAAAAAATGAGTCAATTAACCAACCGATTGCTTTTTCAGAAGACACGGTAAATAAATTTTCGACAATTGACTCGAAAATAGTAAAACCTGATGAACGAATTTCTTCAATCAATGATAAAGTTAATGTTTTAGAAAATCACTTGGAACAGTCAGTTACTCAAAATGATTGTTCAGATTTACATAGTATTTCAGCCGGCAATATTCATTGTGGTAACGATCAGCCCACTAAAAATGAAATCATTTGCAATTTTGAATCTTCGAATAGTTCATTGACCCCGGATAATTTTAACCTTTTGACTACAACCGAGCACTGTATAAATAATCCTTGCGAGACTAATTGTAGGTTTGTTAATAATATTGCATCATTTAACTCAGTTAATTGTCCGTCTGTCGATATTTCGGACGAGACAACAAGCAATTTAGATTTAAATAACGATATTGCTCCTTATATTCATCCTAATAATAATGATACATCATCCTTAGTTATCGATACTAATTCAAAACCAACATTCTGCAGTGCACAGGTTGATGTTTCGACAATTGTTACAGCCAAATCACCCTTTATTATCGATATCATTAGCAAACATTTATACAACATGGTGATCCATAATTTAGTTGACACCATCGAAAAACTTTTAGGATCCAATTTAACACTTGCACTTGACCGAGACGATAGTACTTCATCGGTTTATGTACAGTCTGTCTTAGATGCATCCGAAAATGATATATTTGAACTTAGTTATTTTCAGTTCTATTACCGCATCAGTCACAACATGCCGCGTGCGGCACGTAAGACCGAACCAAATCGGAACCCAAAGGGTCCCCCGTATTGGACGTTAAAGGGTTATTCCCTTTCCGTCCATTTATTTCCCAAATAACGTGGGAAATTTTCTAAACATTGACCCAATACCCGATCATGTCAAAATTTTCCCGGTCTTTACGTAACCTATTTTGACACTAATTTTTTCCAACATTGACTTATTTTCACGGTTTCGACATTAAAATTATTACCCATTTTGACTTAGTTTGTAAGTTGTACCATATTACCATCCGTCGTTGATGGGTTAAATATCGGTAAACACCCTTTATGTAATTAAACAAATTGCTCATATGTACAAGGCACCTATTGTTTTTCAATCATAGCCAGGAGCGTTATTACTTACCCGGTCATTTGTAAATTTAAAATTCAAATGAGTTGCTAATAAGAGCCGTTTTTCATTTTTCATTATTTATTATTTATTGTGTATTTTTTGTGAATTTCGGTTTGAGGCACTCACTAGAGGCCCGCCAATTTTTAGGAATTCACCATTTGAAGGAATAAACTGCTTATCCAATGCACTTATTATTTCCAATTACAGCCTGGAGCATCATTAGCCCGGCAATTATAATATTTAAATAAGTTGCTTATTGGGGCGTTTATTGTATTTGTTATTTTTATAAATTTCGGTTGTGGCATAAATTATTAGCCCGCCAATTTAAAATGTTTATTTTTATATGAAAATGGAAAAAATTGCTCGCTTATAGCACTCATTATTTTTCAAAAATGTTAACCGGTGTAACCTTAGCCCTGCATTTCACAATTAGGAATGAATTGCCTATTAGAGCGTTTATAAATTCTATCATTTTTTACAAGTTACGGTTATGGCAATATTACACGCCAGCCAGTTCTTAAGTTTACAATTTAAATATTAACATATTTACAATTTTTTGGCGCGAAGCGAAAATGCTCGTCCCTAAGTATTAAAAAAAAAAAAAAAAAATTGATACACAGTATACAAAACCTTAACATAACGGTCTATTTAACGATTTTATGTATTTAAAATTCGATACTATACTTAGAATAACTACATACATGTATCGAAATTATTATCAAATTCTTTGTCCTTTTATAGTAAAAGTTGACAATATTTCTCATTAATGATTTTTTTTACAAGATTGACAATTTTTTATCACTGAAAGTGGAATTTTTCTAAAATATTGACTTATTAGACATCCTCAATGTTTTACTTTTAAGATTATTTTCTGCTGGTTTGTCGAAATTTACGAATTTTTATCCAGCTAAATTGAAATTTTTCATTAGCAAAAATTTTTAACGAATTATTTTATAAAAATATTGCCACATAATATGTACATATACCTATGCGTATTTCCTGTATGTGTATTTGTTTGTTCAAAATATTTTAATGTTTCACACAGCCTTGATAGGGAACGGAGAACGCGTGTATGTACCTGTGTTACATCTACTTCAGTTAAAAACAAAAATATTATATACATATTATGTATTTCGTATTAAAACTGCAGTATGTACCTTTGTATACCTAAATGTCAGGTTCTCAGGACAAGTTTCAAATAGTTATCTGACACGTGTATGGCAAACATTGAATATATCACGTTGTTTGACAGTGTATTTTTTAACCATTGGTATATAGCTGATGTTATAATATATTTTCTCATATAGATCTTGTGTATTATATACCTATGTTATGTATTTTAAGTAAAACTTTGTAATATTTGTTATTTGTTTTAGAATCAAACTATTGTAAACTACCCATTTTTTCTCAGAAATTCTTTTTAAATAACTAAATATTTTCATCCTTGTAATATTATGAAATTTGTTTGATTTTATATGAAAATATAAAAATATTAAATGTTTGATTCTGAATGAATAATGTTTATGCGCTATATATCTCTACTATTCTTTTTCAAATTTTTTTTTATCATCGATTTGATGCAAATCCTTTTTAAATTGTAGTTGTTTTTTTTTTGCAACTAACACTAATATTTATGCATTTAGTATGCAGTTATTTTTTTTTTTCTTGTGAAATTTTTTTTTTTGTTTGACATTAAGAAGGATTTAAAATAACACAATAATTTTCATTCTTAAGAGAAAATTCTGTTTTACAATATATTATAATTAAATTTTGCGATTAATGGATTATAAAATTTTTTTATTTTTCGTCTGAGTTTAAACAACAAAGTAATTTCATTTAACTATATGTCTTATGTAAATTTTGTAATTTTTTGTAATCACGTTTTCGCTGGTCGTTATAACATTTTCCACTTTCTGTAGGATTTTTTCTAGGTTGATTTTGTCCAGTTCGCATGTATAATTGCTACGCAATTCTAAATGCGAACTGAGGCGGGGGTATGTAATGGTGGTAGGTGTCAGCCGAGTACTTTAGGCAATCAAATTTACACTAATGTAGTGTTGATTGCCTCTGTGAGATTGATTAATTTTTGGGAACTTATCATGAGCTCAAACCCCAGGTAACGTGGTTGATGTCGCCAACTAGCGGCTGTAACGTGAACTATGTGAGGCCGCCATCATGATTCCGATATTGATTTCTTACAGCAGAGGTTGATTTTGTGATTACCCGAACTTAGTGTTTTTTGAGAGAGATAGCGACCAACGAACAACGGTGATAAAGTGGTATGTTGATGCTTCGCGCATCACACACTCACTCACAATGTGACCTTAGATAGGGGCAGACGTAATTCTGTTGTGAGTCATAACAAAGATAAAAAAACAATATTTAAATTGAATTTGTAAAATATTTTTATAATTATTTAAAAAATATAAAATACTAAAAATATAAAATAAATATAAAATATTAAAATAAAACTTTTTTATTATTTCAAAATACCATATTTAAACATCTATCGATTAATACAATTTTATTTTTGTAATCAACAAATTGTTTCGACGCTAAACACACAACGGAGAGTAATTCTTCGACAGAACCTAACGACTTTGGAACTTTTATTAATCTGGCATCCAATTTAGCGCTATTTCTGCGTGGGACAACAAGTAACAGCATTTGGGCGCGAATTTTAAGTAATTTTAAATATAAGCATAAAACCGACCCGAACTGTTACAAAAACCACCCGAACTGTTACACTACTCACAGTAAAGGACTTAAAATGACTTATAAAGCTGCTGCTAAATATATGCACAAGCCAGAAGTGGGTGTTGCGATATAATGATCAGAAAAGTGTCAACAATTTTCCGGAGAAAGAAAAAATACGAGGGTCTCCTGAAGAAGAAGATAAAACCATTTTTAGCACTACGACAAGTACAAAAGTTATTGGCTAAAAAGGAAGTTAATATCAGCATAATGGCTCTAAATAGGCGACTAAACGAAGTAAATATTTCTTGGCGTAGTACGATGCTGAAATTTTTCCTCAAATCGGAGCATGTTAAAAAGTAACGCTTGTCGGCTATGCAAAATTTGAATCGTGATTGGAGTAATGTAATTTTTACTGACGAAGCGTGTTTTTACACATGAGATTCTGCCAAATATACATGGTGTGCCATCATTAAAACAGGTGTGCCATCATATCCGCGCTAACTGGCGGTCGTTACCGCAACAAATACGAAAAATCTTATAAAAAGTATGCCAAAACGGTGTCCACGAATTCTAGGCAATAATGAAGTCTGGACGGCTTAATAAGTAAATGCGTAATAGTGCTTTTAGTGTACTTTAAATCGATTTATTCATTTCTGGTAAATAATAATTTTTCTTTTAAATATGCATACGACGCTCTTGTGTGACAGACTGTAATACTGTATATACCTATTTGAATCATATCAGAATTGGTATGTGATAATTGAAAAATACATGAATTGTCCTTAATTACTCGTATATTGAAATACATCATATTATGTTCCCTTTTTATACGATTTTTTTATGAGGAGTAAGTTAGTAGTTAGTTGAAGATATTTTACTGACTCAAATAATCATATTATGAGTATGAGGAAGCTATATGCCACACTTCTAGGCAGTGTATTTTATTATCTAATATTTAAATTATCTAAACTGTAAATACATCTAAGCCCAGGATTCTCCAGTTTAAATTTTTCCAATTATGTATTAATGAAACAGCTTGTATATTGTATGGAACATCCGATACGCCGACATTAAATTTACCAACAACAAAATGTTATAATATAGATTTTCAATAATTTCATATTTAAATGAAGTAGCGCCGTAGAATTATGTACATAAGCAATGTGGTGGAGATGAAATCAGGTGCACAAGAGCAATTTATAATAAAAGGTAAACATGAATATGGAATTATGATTATCAATTATTTATTGAAATAGTATTGGTAGATGTATAATATATTAGATACAACTTAAAATATTATTATAGAATAATGTTCAAAGATTAATTTTATGTACACTATAAACAACACACAATTATAATGTTAAATAATAATTTAATTATTTAATAACTATAATATTTACGATAATTATGAAGTAATTATTCCTTATTTTAGACAAAATTAAGCCTCAGTGATTGTAAAAATATTTAAGTTATTCCGACCTACGGAAAAACTCAGTTTTCTACTGTCTATCTTCTTTTTTTTAGGGAAGGGAGCTTTACGAAACTAACGTATGGCAGATATTTTCCAACAGCTGTGTGATAAATGTACCTGGTTCAATGTTCAATTGTATCAGGTTCATTTTTTTATAACAGTTTTGCGACGGATTCATAAAAGCTAATAATTGCAATCTGCTGAGAATTGATGCTTTAATGGTAGCAAGTTGCTTTGGAATCAACAATGATCTTTTTTTACACGAGAGGTTTTTTCGAATAAATCTGGCTCTGTGTAACAAAAATTTGTTACCTATCAATTCTAGGGTGGCAATTCTTCTTGTTAAATTGATTTTAAGCAAAAAATTTGAATTTTAGGGAATACAAATTTATTCAGAAGTAGTTATTTTCGATACATATGCGTAAAGAGAGGTATTCTAGTAGGCTCAAACTGGGGCACGAGCAGTGTTGCCAACTACACATAAATCTACCACCTACAGTAGGGTTACAATTACGGTAGCAAAAAACATGGTAATATTGACGATCTTAATATTATAATATAATTATGATACTATATGTTTATGATTATTTATGATTAACTTTAAATTTTAGGAATTTTAATTACTTTCGTTAGGGTATTTTGGTTTTATTCTAATGAAAACACTTTTGTTTTTGTTTTGTTTTTGTTTTTTTCAAAATGTTAATTCCGGGAATTCTCCTAACAATATGCAATGAGTGGAGATATTATGCGAACGAATTCGATGGGAAACTACCGTATTTGATTTTAGATGAATACTTACTGTTAGAACGTTTTAATTTAGTTTGTTTGCAAAAGCGTAATAAGCTTTTAACGAAATCCATCATAGGAAATCTTTTGTCGCAGCAGGCGTTTTACAGCGACACTGTAAAAACTGTCTGTATTGACTTTAACCCCACGAACGTTATGATTCAGAAGCATAATATCGATATGTACAAAAATGATAACTTAGTAATTATATTATCTGATTCAGATTAATAATATAAGTCTTTTTCTCATTTTTGACTTTTATTTTCCTACTGAAAAAAGCAAGGTAATTTTACGGTATTTTAAATATAAATTACAACATAATTTCTGAAAATCTACGGTATTTTTGTATAAATTCCACGATCAGCTAGATTTCAGAGTTGGCAACACTGGGCACGAGTCTAAGGTACTGACGAAAATACAACGAGATCGAGTGTGCTGCATACCCCCACGAGCCATTAGACGAGTGGGGGTAAGCGCACGAGATCTCGTTATGTATACGTCAGTCCCTTTAACGAGTGCCCCAGTTTAAGCCTATTGGATAATTTTTTATAACGACGGCTTCTCAAGTTTAATAGAGAGAAAAAAATTAATTATTTTTAAGTAATTTTAGAAAATAGTACGGTTAATTTTATTTTATGTTATATGAAAAAAAATTTTTTTATTAATTTGTAGATCGTTTTTATCTTTTTATTAATTTGTTGGTCGTTTTCATGTTAATTTGGATATGATTATCATTGACAAATGAATACCATTATTTTCTCGCATAGTTTTAGTTACTTTCACGCACAGTAAAGTTGCACTTTCGCGCACAGTTACTGTCGTTTGTTTTACAATGATATGAAAACTGCTATTTACGCCCACTACACAACGCTCGAATATTGAACTTTAGAAGCGGGTGTTATAAAAAATTAAAATAAAACCCAAGTGTAATACGGTAAAACAAGTTAACGAATAAAATAAATATAATTCATATGATCGTCTTTACCTTCAATGTCATGGCCAATGAAATGTTGTGTATCATATTTTTCGCTGTAAAAATCTATCCTCTCATTTTTTTCATGGTAAAAGTGAAAAAACTACAATATTCTTATGGGACTTGATACACATGTGTTAAATTGTCGGTAAAATTTTGAAATATAAAAACTTTTGCGTAAGTACAAAAAATAACGTACTACGTTTTTAATTTTTTGTTTTTTTAAATAAGTAGGTACTTATGGTCATATACGGCAATAATGCCATGGGATACGTGCAATTGAAGCGTGAGGGAAAAGTATGCTAAATTTATGCTAAATTTTGTTCAGTTTTGGTTGAGCAATAAACAAATTCTGCAATATAACTAATTAAATATGAAATCGGATGTTGAACAAGAACTTACTGAAAGGATACTATGCTTTAGAAAAAGGCTTTTTTTATAATTTTAGCAATGAAATTTGAGCCGATGCCATGTGATTTATGCTCGCATTTTTTTGTTATTTTTTCAATTCCATTTCAAAAATAAAATTAGAAAAAATGATAACAAAATATTTATAAAGAACGCTTATTTTTGATAATGTTGAGTCAATAGCGTTATATAAAGAAATGAGACTGTACTGCATACAAAAATATTTCGTCTGTTACTGGCAAATTTAAAAAAAAAAGTATTTCTAATATTGTACTAGAGGCATAAATAAATAAAATATATATTTATTGCACAAATAAATAATACAGAGTAATTTTGTACAAACATAATTTTAGAAGTAAGTGTACCTCCAAAACCAGTTCATTTATAGTAAGTTTGATGCGGGGAAAAAATTAAGTGAGTATTAAAAAACCCAAAAATAAGACAGTAAATATGAGTGATTAGTTCGAAATAAAACTAAAATTTAAAGTCAAGGTGATACATTATTAATTTGAAGTTGTTGAACTGAGCAACTTTAGGTAATATTCAGACTTGGCAAAACAGTGGTTCCTAACAGAATCGTCATGTAAAATATTTTGGATTGGGGGGCTGTAAATTTTATTACAAGGCTTAGGATTTTCCTCTGGATTTGAATACTAGCCTAAGGAAACTTTTGAGAGTAAATCAGTATTGATAACTAGGTACCGGGTTTCTTCGGACAGGTCAGGACCGTACTTATTTCAATAAAATTTTGCAACTAAATTACATTAAATTATGCACAACTGAATGAATATAATGGGTCAAAAATTACATTTTTCACCATTTAGAATACTAACAGCATTTTTTATTTGACGAAAGTAAGAAAATTCAAAAAATCGGAAAAAATTTTTGTAAAATATATATAATATATTGAAAAGTTATTGAATATTTAGACGGTCCACTATAATAGTTAAGATGTACGTATTTACTAAGATTTTTTGTTATTGAAAAACAAATTTTTAACCAGCAACTATACTTCTATCTCTCAAAATTGAAAACAATAAAAAAGATGAACTTATTTAATTTAAATGACATGTCACATAAATCACATACATAATATAAACAAAAATACTTTTGATAGTCAATTAAAATTACAGTGGCACTTTTCAATTGTGCAGGTAATAAATAAAAGAAAATTAAGGATGTTTACATAAAATCGTATAAATAATAATTTGATATACATATGTATGTGTGTGTATGTAACTTGTGTACGTTGTTTTTATGAAAATATTTTGAACTTTTAGTCACATTGAGTGTAATATGTATACCTGCATATGCTAAAGACGAAACTGTCTGATCCGAAAGAAATCCGATACCTGTTGATAACAGACAAAAAATTCATAAATATGTGGAATTAAAAAACACAGACACACACAACGTAGGTGATATACTATTAACAGTAAAATGTTGTAAAACTGATTTTTAAAAAGATTGATTGATAATATTTTTACGTTTTATGACAGTCCTCCAGTTCCATTCGTAGCCCCCAGTGTAAATTATTTTATATGGCGATTCTGTTAGGCATCATTTTTTCCCATTTCTAGTAATATTACAATAAAATGTGCTTTGTTTTTTTTTTTGTGTTTGTTTTTATAGTTCTGTACTAATGTTGAAGTGACTCTAACATCTAGTGTACCTCTCATGCCTCTACATGCCATCATGTAGAGGCATGAGATTAATTTAAAATACTTTTTAACAAAATTGTCAAATAAACAATGTTTACATCAGATGGTCATTAGAGAAATGCAACTACTTATGTGCAAAATTTAATTCGGCTGTATATGCGGATGTTATCCATTGTGGTGAATAAATGATTTTCGTCTACCTAAGCAACCAATTGAAGGTATGTACCTACTAGACTGCTTGCTGAAAGCAATTTTCACCTACCAACTAAATTTAATTTGTTCCTCATCGCCTACAACTAACTTTTGTATGTGTTATATCAAGACTACATCCAGCAGAATTCCCAGATTATCATGTCACTTTGACCACCCACTACACATTGACACTGAATAAAGGTCAGTCAGTATATGTATTGTCCATCTTCTTCAAAGCACCCAGAACATAATAGAGGCTTAAATTAATTTCGTATATCAATGACCATAAATTAGTTTGCGTCAATGACGCCGAGATGTTTTTAGGCTTGATAAAATTTTATTTAATATATATTCGTTATTCTTTGTGTATCTATCCCTTTTTGTTGGCCAATAAATCTTTCTTCGTTTTTAATGAAAGATTTTTCATTAGAATTTAATTGAAAATTCTTCATAGAGAGTTTTAAAATTTCGAAATATGTTCCACAAAACTAAAAGAAAGGGTTTTAAAAACAATAGGGTATTCGACTTGTTTCAAAGGACCCCGCACAAATCTTATGGAAATTTGGTCCCGGTTAATTTCTTCGAAACTTTGGGAAATAATAGTTCTTGACCTGTAGAACAAAAGTCTCCCTAGGCGCAAAGCTCAATAATAGACAGATTTTGAGATATATGTAGTTAAATATACGTATACTGTCAATTGAATAACTCTCACCAATCAGATGGTGTCGGCAATCGATTCTACTTTTCTGCAAGTTTTTTGTCGACACCATTTGATAGGTGATAGATATTCAATTGACAGTATACGTATATTTGACTATATATATATATATATATATATATATATATATATATATATATATATATATATATATATATATATATATATATATATATATATATCAAAATCTGTCCATTATTGAGCTTTGCGCCTATGGAGGCTTTTGTTCTACAGGTCAAGAACTATTATTTCCCAAACTTTCGGAGAAATTAACCGGGACCAAATTTCCATAAGATTTGTGTGGGGTCCTTTGTATTAAATGGTAAATAATTCTATGAATTATTTTACACCTGAACCCGGGGCTACAACCCCGACTGCCACTCTCGCCGGGCCTGATCAAGGATTATTTTGTCCACATCTACTCTCCAGAAACAGATATCATAAAACTAATAGCCAAGCACAACTGCACAACACAAATGATGCGACTTTGCAAGAGAATTACTCATAGATCAATGAGCATATTTATATTATAGGTTGAACGTATCAATGAGAAAAAGAAACTTCCAGATACGACCGACTAACTATTTTGTAATACCATAATCAGTGCAAAACCCGCGGTACCCGCAATAACAATTTTTTTAGTGCCTTTCCGAATAATTATTGTCATAATACCACATTGATAATTGATTGACAAATTTAATTTTTTTTGACAATTTAACTCATGTGTATCAGGTTCCATAAGAATAGTGTAGCTTTTCCATATTTACCATGGAAGAAAAAAAGAATAGATTTTTACAGCGAAAAAATGGTACAAAACATTTTAATGATCATTTTATTGTAGGTAAAAATGATAAAAACAAAACAAGAATTCGTATTGGTAAATTCAACTGATTTTAGAACCATGGTAACAGTGTATTAAATAATAATATGAATTATATTAATTTACTTAATTTGTTAAATTATCTTACCGTATTACATTTGAATTTTATATTTTTTCTGAATAAATTTACGTTTTCTACAACTCAAGTTTCTTGCCTAAAAGCAATTTAACTTAAAGAACTGTCAATTAACAAAAACGATTCAGCTTCGCTGTTGCGTTTTTGTTAATTGACAGTCCTTCTCGTTAAATTGCTAGGCAATAAATTTTCATTAGACAAACCCAAATTTATTCTAAGAAATACAAACCTCTCATGTAATAATAAGTGAAAAAAAAAAAAAAAAAAAAAAAAAAAAACTGGAAAAAATAAATAGTAATTGTTTTATTTAAAAAAAAAGTATGTATACAAATTATGTCTTGCAATAAATATGGTCACGCTTACTGAATAATAAACAGTAGGTACATTGTATTCCTCACGTTACTCCCCGCTGATTGCTTCATTGAAATAGCCTAGAAACTGAGTTTACATTCCGTCTATCTACTTAATAAATTTCTAACAATGACTGACTGACTGACTGACAGACAACGCCTAGCCTAAACCGTTGGGTTTGGAAGAATGAAATTTTGCATAGGAGTTTCCTATGTAACGAAGCTGAGCACTAAGAAAGGATTTTTGAAAATCCGTCCCTTAAGTGGGTTTAATAGGGGATGAAAATTTGTATGTAAATTCGTTATTTTTGAAGTTAGTGGTATATAAAAATATGTTACTGTGCCTATTAATAGTATATTACGTGATTGAGGTTGTAAGTGGCATATTACAGCGAAAAAGTTACGCAAGAGCCGCGTAGCGGCGAGTGCGTAATTGTTCGAGTGTGTAATATGCCTTATAACCGAACTACGTACTATACTTTATTTACGACTGACATGAAATTCATAATAAACAATAAAAATTTGATAGAAATCTACAAATACAATACATTAAAATTATGTAGTATTTGAAATTTATTAAAAACAAACGTAAACATTCAGTTGCTAGGTAAACTTTTTTTATACAGATTCTAATATGTATATCATGTATATCACTGTATAGGCAGAGTGCGAAGTATATGGTGGGGACAATTAAATCGATTGCAGCGTGAGTAGTGGAGAAAACAAGCATTAATACGGGCTCATATGTGTTTATAGTATAATAAAAAAAAATATTAAATAAAAATATTTACATTGATTCACTTTCATTCCTTATTTATCTGTCAACAGTATTAACATCTACACGTCAATCCATAAATACAGAATTAAAAATGTTTGATGTATTTTAATTCACATAGTCACATGGAATAATGTTTCATAAGCAGTTAAAGTTATTGATGTTTGTCTTATGACTCTACATTCAACTAAATGACATGCCGGCATTTCTTAATTCTTGAATTATCCTGACGTGCTTCACCGGCATCAGCAACTTTTTCCTCTGCATAGTCCGAGGTTGGAAGGAAATACTGTCGTGATAATTATATTCATATCAACGTCGAAAATTGTTTAATTACTTTTTTAATAAAACTGTTATACTTCATCCAGTATTTTATTGTTCAAATTGAACAAATCACATTGTTCAAATTTATTTATAAAAAAATTAATTGTAAATAGCAAATATTTGTATTCAGATTTTACGGTTTGTTTAAAAATATTTTAAATTTTTTTATTTCCACGGTTACCATTATTTAAATTCGTTAATGAGCCCGGAAAAATGTATATTATAGATGTCGATGCCATCACGCACCCAGCCTATAATATATAATATAAAAATTAACAAAAGTGTAGTAAGCGTTGATATTTTAAGTATACATGCGTGTAAAGAGCCATTTTTGTACAGCTGTATATATATGGCTGTATGTACAACTTAGCTTACTTAGACAGCATTTTGTACAATAAACAAGCAATTTCATGGTAGTCGTAGATAAAATAAATTATATCTTATTTAATAAATCTTTAACACTGACTGACATCCTGAAATGTTGCCGATGGTAAATCCATTGGGTGGGTATACGGCTAGTAGCATTATAATATTATGATAGTGTTTATTTGTCTATGGAATTACCCATACCATATTACCGAAAAATTTTAATTTGATACACAGCCATTTGGCTTAGCATAACAGTATAAATTAATAACCAACAAACCATAATCATTGATCACATATTATTCGTTGTGTTTAGTTGTTGAGTGGTGTGTTGAATCGAGTGGGATCAAGTTAAACACAACACGCAGTGTCAAAGTTGAAAATTGAGCATCGCTGTGTAATGTGGCACAAGAGTTGAGCAGTAATAATACAAATATATTAAATTATCATTTCGTACCATGTTTTATCTATTCATGATTATGATCGATAGAACGGTAGTTTGTTGTTACCGGTTTCACTCCGGGAAACTCCGGTGTGATTGGGGGATAAATAAATATAGAGAATATAGTATTAATAGTAAACAAGGTAGATATAGGCAATTATTATTGAATGTAGAACACTATTATATTGATAGGTATAGTAGAAAGGTTATTCTATTATATGCATACATATGTACCTATATGACGGAATCGTTTTAATGCCGACAATTTTTCGATGGGCAACTTTCATTCGCCTTGTGTGAAGAAAGCTCTTTGATGTCATTTATGATGAAATTAATTTCAATGTGTAATTTCAATTTTACTGTTAAAGGGTCTCTGTATTTTCCGTTTACCAGATTAGTTTGTAATATGTATTATTTATGTATGTCATCCGACTACGCATTTATTGTTCGTACTTGGTAAATATAAATTTAATATGTAACTACCCACGTAATGAAACACCATTTATTATTAATAATAGAAAATGTTATTCTGTTTATAATAAAGTTTCTGAATTGACAGTTTCTCAAGCGAAAGTGACTGATTCTATTTTTAATTCAGAAATCGTTTTGAAAATTTTAATTATTTTTTAGAAATAATAAAGTCTTGAACTATTTTAAATTTTGAAAATTACGGTACCTTTTCGGTATCACGATAAAATTTTAGGTATATAAATGTTTTTTTTTTTTTTTTTTTTTTTTTTATTCACATGTGTCTTTAAATCCGTGAAATCAGTTTCATTTACATTTTCTGCATTGTGTTTTTCATTAAATACACAACATATTCTTTAAGCGGACGATGTTTATGTGTTTGTGTTCACATACACAGTCTTTGTGAAAATATTTTTAAAGTAAACAAAGATTTTTATGTAAACAAATCGTCAATATTTAACATATACAGGAATTTTGAAAGTTAAATAATAATAATAGTAATAATAAAATTAATAATACATATATGAATATATAATTTTCAAGCTTACAGTTAGAAATAATTATTAAGTAGCTAAAAAATATTTAAAAAGTTATTTTAACAAAATTATTTTAACTTTTATATAGAAAACACCTATATATGATTTCTCTAAGCGGACGACGTTTATGTATTGTTGCCCGCTGAAAGAAAAACCGATGTATGTTAACACTTGAATCAATTTCATGAACGAATTTAGCCATCTATACGAAAATATAACGCTTGCAAATACATCGTCACATCAGAGTCATTGTTAACAAGTTAAAACAAATATATACATATACGCACTAGACGTACTCGCGGCCGGTTAATGGAGGTAATATGTATTTTCATTTCTAATTTCAAATGTTGTCGAGTGCCTGTGAAACATTATTAATGTATGATGGACTTTTGTTCGTATTTACACATACACCAATATTCATACACAGTAAAAAAAGTTCTGCGTAAAAAAAAACTAGTGGTTAAAATTTTTGTGTTAAGTAAGTAACACAACCCTGCGCTAATATAACATTTCGTATTTGTGTTAATTAAAAATATTATCACAAATTTCGATTTAACAGAATAAAAATGTTAACCTGTTTTGTACAACCAAGAAGTAACATAATATTTGTGTAGAGCAAAAGAATGATATAAGTAAGTAAATTAGTTTAGAATATATATCTACCAAAATATATATAATAAAAAAGATGAGAATAGTTCTTATTATTAAACAAAACCGAAAAATTATAAGTTTTTTCAGTCATTGACGAATATAGTTTTATTAAGCGTTTAAAAATAAAACAATTTTCTTACATTTTAAGGTTATTTTGTTACAGATTCAGTTAAAAAAAATCATGTAAACTTACTTACATGTAAGATTTTATATTATATAACACAATCTCAAATAAGCTTACACGATTTTTTTAACTGAATCTGTAACAAAATAATCTTAAAATGTAAGAAAATTATTTCATTTTTAAACGTTTAATAAAACTATATTCGTTAGTAACTGAAAAAACTTACAGTTTTTCGGTTTTGTTTAATAAAAAGAACTACTCTCATGTTTTTTATTATATATATTTTATAGATATATATGGACACAAGTAAAAATTGTTACAAAGAACTGACTTACTTTGTGTTCTTTGAGTCTCATTTATTTATTTATTTATATATATATATATATATATATATATATATATATATATATATATATATATATATATATATATATATATGAACAAAATCGTCATAACTTTGGCGACTTTCAGATATCTTAAGCTTCAGTGGAATTAAAACATTGATGTAATAATAATAATATTGTACAAGTGCTAATGACTATTATTGTCGATGCACTTTAAAAATAAATAAAAAAAAAAAAACATTGAATAAAAAAGTTTAACAACTAATTCTGATAAATTTGAAAAGTTAACACAAAATGCATCTCCTCTTGTGCGGTTAAATCATTGACACAAATCTTGTGTATAGATTTCACACAAATGCTTTGTGTTAAAATAACACAAAAAATTGAGTGGACTGTTCTGGACATGTGAAATGTGTTAATTTTAACACAAATTTTTTCACTGTGTATGTTCACTTGATGTCCAGCTTAGCTGATACTTGAACACTCGATTTATTTTTGGCATGTATGGCCAATTCATTATATTAATTAAAATTCACATAGTGTTTGAAAAATTATCAAATTGGATCGGCTGAGATTGGAACCCGGATCTCTTGGTTATCAGCCAAGCGCCTTACCAATTAGGCCACCAACCGTTTGTTCGAGTGCCATTCATTTTCATGATAACATAATTATCGTATCCGTGTCCGGTTAACAGAGGGTCAGCTTAAGAGAGTGTTAAATGCATTTGTTTTAATATAGTATGCCACCGACTATAAGAAGAGTCCGGTTATGAGAGGTGTCCGTTACCAGAGGTTCTACTGTATTTCTTATTCATAAATCGTAACTTATGGATTATATCTACTTATAATTTAGCTATAGCTTGGAAAATGTAGACTGAGACTTGGAATTTGAATGCGCAGTAGCTGAAACTCCCATCAAAATGTACCTACTTATTTATTTGTTTTGTAAATGTTACACATTGTATTTGCAATATAGTTATTTATAAAAATTTTAAAATAAATTTCGCATCTCAAGTCTCATTCTTTATTGCCCGAACTGTAGCTACATAATCAGTAAGGCTGCCTCTAAGTATGTAATAAATTTTGAAACAACGCGTTTCCAAAAAAATGAATTGATTTTTTCAATACATTTTGTTAAATCTATTCCATTTATTACGTAACAAATTATACGTACGAAGACTAATTGTACACAGTAGCGTAATCTCTGGTTCTAGATATTTTTTTTTCATTTAACGTGAATGTATACTACAGAGATTAACTAACATACGTCGATCGAGATAATTCCATTTCGCTGCAATGCATGTAACAGAAGAGTAAGATGTAAAATAAAAATGGTAGCCGAGTGAAAATATAAAATCCAATCTTTTGTTTCAAACTTGTCAATTAAAATCGATTGTTCTTTGATTTGATTGAACTAGACAGTAGAAAAAATTTGCGTGAATCATCAATTTTATTACTCACTCAATTATCTACAATGGCATATATACGGTGGCGTCAGTGAATCACCTAACAAGAATAATTTAACCCTTAGTTTGCGCAAAGCATAAATAATTGCGAACTAAAACACAAGTTCTCACTTTCCTCACAAGGAGATGGACCCAGCGTGAAATTCGGGATTTTGATGAAACTTTGCTGGTGTGTAGAATAGGCAAAAACAAGGGACCCGTATTTTTTTTATCGGCTATCTTCCACGTTTACGGGGTGAAACCAGCCCCTAAAGTTGGGGTTTCAAATCATATTTCTTAAGATGTCTCGAAAACTATAAGAGATAAAGGAAAACTTTACACTAGCAAAATGTTACTCTTCGAAAGACCTATTCACCTGTATAGGTTAAACCAGGGCCGGGTTGATAAGAGGGACTGCAGGGGTGAAAATGTAGGTAAATTTTTTTCTACAGCCTAAACGGTTCAATGTATCAAATTTTCGCCATCAGAAATAGAAATAGCACCAAAAATTAGGGGACACGTGTTTTTGCGTTTTTTCGAAATATGTGTGGAATCCAAGCCATATAAGGAAGAAAAAAACAGGGTATAGATTATATTGCGTTATTATTAATTGCAAATACATTTTATATTTTTTTTTTATTTTTGTGTTTATTTTCATGACGAAAATGTAAATTTTTACTTTTTGATAATAATTCATGTATTTTTCAGTAGGTACTTACTTAATTGGTAATTTAGCCATGTGTATATTTGGTTATTCATATTCGATATTTTTTATAGGTACCAGTAAGAGTAATAAGTTACAAACAATGAAAGAAGTTAGTTCTCTGTTCGCAACTAATTGTTTTTTAGAACTCCTATATGAAATGAGTCTACATTTTGAACATAAAACATATTAGATCCCTTAAGTTTGATCCCGTAAACGTGGAAGATGGCCGATAAAAAAAATACGGCTCCTTTGTTTTTGCCTGTTCTATACACCAGTGAAGTTTCATCAAAACCCCGAATTTCACTTTGGGTGCATCTCCTTGTCAGTAGGAATACTTTATTTGTTTTGTCTATTATTTTTTGAAATCTTGAAAATAAATGGATAATTCCAGCGCTGTAACGAGGCGCTTTTAAGGAAGTTCAAAATTTGTTAACTCTTTGTAGAGAATAGAATTTGAACAGCTGTCTTCTTTGTCTATTAGTCTAAAAACCTGTCTAGCTTCTTGACAAACTTAAATAGGTGCAAAATCTTGAGGCTCTAAAAATTCTCAGTAACCTTGATGGCGTCATCAAATTAAGAAAATTCTCTAAAAATGACTTAATGTAATTTTGGTGCAAGATTTTCATTTTTGCTAACAAAATGGGAAATCTTTTTAGAAATATGAACGACTCAACAAAAGTCTTTTCATGTAGTGGTTGATTTTTGAAAGAATGACTTCAAAAGTTTGTAATTCCCTTTCTAATTTTATTATTTTGTTATTCTATTTACGGGTATTAAGAGTATGAAAAGAAATTTTAATAAACATGACGATGCTTGAAACATGAAATTTCTTTTCTCTTAAATTAAGTTTTATAAAAATAATTTGAGTTAGAGTGTCGTGTTGCACATAGGTAATTCTTTTTACCATCAAAATGACGAAATTTCTTCTGGAAATATAATTGTTTTTTTCTAGTAGGTAACCCTTATAATTCGCTTCGTACTTCATCATTATTTTTATGGTTTTATTTCCAATTCTTAAGGCCATCGAATTAAAAAATTTCGTTTCTTAAATTAGACTCTAGGTATGCTAGTAATGTGAATCGAAAGAATAGTTTGATTTTGGATAATTTGAGTATAAGTTTTCTATTTCTGTTATTAAAAGGGTTGAAATTTTCAACTAAAGATCTTAAACTGATTTAACAAACTTCCTTTCTTTAGTTATTTTACGTTTTTAATTTAATTTCACACACTTATTTGCTTTTAATTTCATCATTTTATTATTTTATTTACGATTTTTAAAGCTATGAGATTCTCTTTTTAGAATAATCAAAAAGTGATAAACTTGTGAACTTTGAAGATATGTGTTGCGCATTATATTTTCAAAGGCAAACTTATTCTTATTCATGTATCCGTCAATCAATCATGTATTTTGTAGTTCATTTTCTTTTTTTTCTTTTTTTTTTTTATTCGCGTTTTAAGAGAGAACGTTTTCCGTGATGCAAAAAAAAATTCTAATTGATATCACTGGCAAAATTGAAATAGATGTAATTACAATTGAAATAATATTGTAAAGTTTGAATGGAGAGCAAAAAAAAAAAAAAAAAAAATCAATACAATTTTTGTTGAATAGTCTCTATTGATTCTGTTACTTCCTCGAGGGCTCAAAGAATTAAACCGAGTAGGTATATATATATTTCTATTAATTAAAATGTACCATTTTTGAATGAACGAAATGCAATTTTGCAGAAAAAAATATTAAATACGAGCAACATGAATTGTTTTACTGGCGATGTAAATTGTAATTTAAATGACGTAATTGATTATTTTACAGTAGTGGATATCGATAATTAGATGAAGGACACTTTTCAGTTGAAGTAGGTATCTATTAAAAGATTTGTTTTTTAGGATTCTTATTTTGTTAATGTGTTTAAATTTTTGTGGTGATTTTTGTAGGTCTATTTGAAGCGAACAATTTTATTTTTGAAGTACGGATAAAACTATTTAACGTAAAAGCATTAAATGTAGCATAGAGATTGAGTGTAGTGGCTTAATTATTGATGTGTAGTGTAAAAAGGTTAAATTTTGAATCGGATCGTGGAGGAAGTTAAAGAGAAATTTTATTGAAACACAAATTCAACAGTGTGAATTAAGCCAAAGTTATTTTAATAATTATCTATCTATTTTTTTATATTAAAAACTTAACTGCCAAATTATTGGTTTTTTAAAGAAAGAGTTTTTGGACGAAAAATGTTTCTCACGATGCAAAGAACACTTTTTATACATAGCGGACGTTTTCCAAAGTTTGAAATTTGGTTTCCACATATTAAAAATAATCTATTATACAAAACAGCATTTGTACAAGTACCATTTACAATTGGGGTAACTTCAAAAATGTAAACTTTACCTCATCGATGCAGCACCATGACTTTTCTGATGCGTCTAATACTACATGATGCGCTGCTGATCCTCTCTTGAAATTTGATGCACATTAGATGTTTTTGAACGGAATATTGGCATCATTTAGCCTCTGATTTGACTATAGATAAGACAGATAATGTAGCATGATAGACTATAGATAATATAGCAATACAGTCCTTGTATAGGTATATTATCTTTGAATTTCAACTTGAACTTACTTGAAATTGAAAATATTGAAATTATTTGAATAAAAAATATTACATACCTATTTTGAGTGCAAGATGTATTCAAATAGTTTAAACAATTTTAATGAAAGGTAAATATATTCATCTTTTTCAATAATTAGTTTTTCGGAATTATTCCTGTTGGTGTAAATACCTACATAATACGGCAAGTAGTTATAATTCTACATTATATACATGACATGCAGCTTGGACACGCATCACCAAATTTCTTGATGTATTGTTTTAACGCATCAAATGCAAAAATGAACTTTTGATTTTTCGTTGTGATGCGTCTGATGCGTTTTTGAACTTTTGACTCTGCCTCATGCAAGCAGTGATGCATTTTTGAAGTTAGCCTTGATTCAAAGGTTGGCTACCTTACACAAAAAATTTACAAATTATACACCTGAATGATCCTTATATAGCTACCTATTAATGAAAATCAGGTCAAAATCTATTCAGTAATTTATTTTTAAAAATATTACCAAAAATTGTTAAAAAAAGGTAACTTAACAATTGAGCCGTTGAGAACCATATATAGTGGTGTAAGTCAGTTTTATCTAGTTTTGAGATATTTAAGGTTAAAGTTAAATTATAATTTTTAAATGTAGGTAAAGGTAAGTAAAATTTTGGATTGGGTGTTCGACTGTCAATACTTTAATTTAAATTTTAAGAGTTTTTTTTTTTTAAGTATTAGACCCAAGAAGTATAGCAAAGGGAAAAGAATGACTGAGATACACCATTATAAAATTAAACGATCGTTTAAACACAATAATTTTTATTGACTTGCGTTTAATATACAAAAAGAATTTTAGAAAAACTTCTACTGAAACACTTTTTTTTCTACATTTATAATCAGAATTCAAGAATTGTTTTCTTGGAACTACAAAACTATTCACATTTACATATTCTTCTCCTTTATTTCTTCTGGTTTTACGAACTTCAGAATTTCAAGTTTTTCTATTTTAAAACGTTTTGTATCTTGATATAAACTAAACTTTTGTCGTTCTTGAGTTTCTAAATCCATTTAAAAAGTAAAAATTAATATAACAATAAAATAACCAATATAAATATTTAAAGTTATTTCAATATAAAAATTTGTATTAAACTTTCTCCAATTCACTGGCAGCTTCTGATTCAGAAATTATATTTTAGAGCCAGATTCTTCGAATAGTTCGAATTGAAAATTATTTTCGTCTGCTAATATAAGATTTTCACCCATTTTCAATGTAATTTGCAGACTTGTCTTAATAAAAAATATGGTACATATTAACACGAAATGGACTAATTGTAAGTCAAACATACACCATTAATAAAAAAACGAAAATGAATTTATATATACCTATGGACTATATTATATTACCAATAAGAAATGAACTAACAAGTAAAGGGCCCGAGGCCGGACCTATTGATTTTGATGAAACTTAGATATGTTGTAGAACACTAAAAAATAAGCGACACGTATTTTTTTTATCGGCGGAAAAACGGTTTGAAGGGGTGAAATCGCCCTCCAAAAATTGGGGTAAAAATTTAATTTTTTAAATATCTCGAAACGGTAAGAGATAGAGCAAAAGTTTAAATTGGCAGTATTGCTCTTTTTTAAAGAGCTATCTATTGATATTAAATTTGTTTTTGTATTGATATTAAATTTGTTTGTGTATTGATATTAAATTACATCAACAGGGGTGGTTGGGGGTTAAAATTTAGGGGTTAATTTTGCAAAAAGGGGGTGAGAATTAAACAATATAAAAATTTTGTTTACAGATTTGAAATCTACGTCAAAAAATCTAATTGACCTATTTTTGCTCAATGTCCTAATATTAAGTCTAGGAGTAGTTAATTAGGGGGTGACTGTGTCGAATAGTTGTACTACTTGGGTAGTTCAAGAAGTTTCTCTTCATGGAAAATAGTTATGTGAAATTATGAATTGTTTAAAAACAGGAGGTATTGGCGCATGAGTATCGAAAATTATTCCACCTCAATTTTTTTATGCGATCCTGTTCAAATTGCCCTACTGATGATATAAATGCATGTTGCCATGGGGTAACCCGGGGCCATATTGTTTAAACCGAAATTGTTTAAACAATTACAAGGAATTGTTATTTTTCAACCGGGCAAATTTTTTTTGTCCAGCAAAACATTTATTAAAGAAGTTCAGCAGATAGTCCTTACCACAAGTAGGTTAATTTTTATAAAAATCATAATTTATACCATCTGTGCCTGGTGATGTGCCACTTTTTGTTTGAATTTGTTATTGCCTTCTCTAATTCATCTATTGTAATGTCACGGTCTAAAAAAATCATGAATGGGATTAAGAGTAATATCACAGCTTAAGTTGATATTCGATACATTTTCCGCTACAACACTAAACAGATCTGAAAAGTGACGGTTCCAAACAATTATGTTAATTGGGTTAGTATGTCGCACAGCCTTACAGTTAAATTTTCTAATTTGTGACCAAAATTCTTTGGAGTTATGAGTGTTTGAAGTCTTAATTTGAATGTCTTCGTAGTAAGTACGCTTCTTCACAGTAATCAAATTACGATATTTCTTTTTAACCTTAGCATAAATTTCTGTCGATTCGCATGAAAAAGTGCACTCCTTAAGCCCGGTTCAGACGCAGCCAGTAGTTTAGTAGAGTATAGTAATTTAGTCAAGTGGACATACTGTTCATACAGGGCACGTAATTTAGTAGATTTTGTTGAAATACTGCGAGTCAAAACAATCGTTCACATACAGCTAGTATTTAGTTTATTCGATTAGTATCAAGTCGAGTGCTTCAGTCCTTAATTTTCTTTCTTTCCTGAGAATATGTCGATCTTATATTTTTAATTTTTTTGACGATTTATTTTTTAACAAAACCTTCTATTCCCATCGTTTCTTGCAATTTTAAGTACGCTGCTAAATTTGTTTATTTTTGTAATTTTCATTTCTCACATCCCACAGACATTTATTTGTATTTAACATATTCGGTAACAAATTTAAGATCAGGGCCGCCAAACTGTTGAATTTGACATCTTTTTTTTTTTGTTCGCCACTTGCTTTTTGTAGAGAAAAAAAATTAAAAAGAAATATTTCTTTTGTCATTTTACAGGGGCGCCGATTTTTGCACCGTGCCTCGGGCGCCGCTTAAGGTAGGTCCGACCCTGTTTAAGACTGGTGCCTTGTGAGCATCTTGCTATTTTAATTTATTAATTAGTTTGTTATTATTTCAATAAGAAATCTATAAAAGATTAAATTAAAATTATTAAATAGTGCAATTGTATTTATTTCTATAAAATATTTTACATTTTTTTTTTTTACAAAAAACCGAAACTGACAAATAAAACAATAACCCAAATAACTAAAAAACAACACTAACTTGTGTATTTCTGTCCACACGTGTTTAGTTAACATACGAGTTGACTGAAAATAGAGTGGAGGAACGCTACTCGACTATGAAAATAGAATAGAGTTCCATTTACTAAACTCAACCGCCCGCTCGACCAAGCCAGTTTACTAGACTAAAATGAATGTGTTCAAACTGGGCGAGTACTAAATTACTCGACCACTACCGGCTGCGTCTGAACCGGGCTTTACAGTTAACAAAATCAGCCTGTACTTCGCGTACAGCGTTAGTTATTAATAGAATGATTTTGCATAATAAATCGTTGTTTTTTTATTACAAATTTTTCATTGAATTCATTTCTTTTTGATACTATTAACTAGAAATATCCCATTAATAAATAAAGCGTGCACAGGTAGAGAGTTAGTTGTGGCGAGAAATGTAAACAGTTTCAGCGTCTCTATTTACATGTATAATATTGTGCAAACTGACGACTGTAGTGTGTCGTAACGGTTTTGGCCTTTGGATATTGTATGGTGAAATTTAATTAAATTCACATGATTGCTACCTAAGTACTTATACTTACTAGTCAGTCACTAGCACTACAGCGTTAGTGAGTCACTGAGATGCAGACAAATTTAATAGCTTACCAAGAAGACATTTTAATTATTAACAACTTCAAAACTTAATGGATTTTCTTATTGTAAATAAAACGACAACACGTTATCAAATGCGTTAACGCTATTAGATGTTGTGTAACGAACGAGCGTTGGTTGATTCAATTCGTCAGCTAAAATTGACTAGTTGCCATGTACAATTATAATCCAATAATTTGATAGAGTGTGTTTCGTTGAAACTTTGATACATATTACAACAAAGTTAACCAATTTAAGCTAATGGAAACAATATCATATACTTAGTATGTTATATTCGGGATGGGTAACTTTTTATCCGACGCGATGTGGGCAAGAATATATTTTAGGTTTTCCTCGTGGGGTGCAAAAGTTGATTGACACATTTTTGTGTTATTAAATTTTTAAACATAATTATTTATTAGTGTTCTGTACCAAAATTTGCAAAACAGTTCGGTGTCTGTCCGAGTGTCACAGGCAATTTCCTCTGAAACCACTCAACACGAAAATTTGAAACTTAGCACGGAGATAGGGTGTGACAGCGTAATTCCAGATGTGAAGTTGAGTTTTGATTTTGGGGGTTAATTTTAGGGGATAACCTGAAAAGTGAAATCGAAATTTTTTCCCATGAGCACCGAGTAGGGTATAAACCGAAAGCCTATTAAAGCCCGAATCTAGTAATATATATAACTACATACTTTTTTCCACTTTTTTTTTTAGAAAAACATAATAAAAGTTGCTGTCAGGCTGCCGCCCCTTATTGTTTTGTTGAAGGATTGTTCAGAAAAATCTGAAAAAATTTACAAACATTAAGAATGAGGTGTAGATTGAGCGAAAATTATCAAACCTGAATTTATTTGCACAATTTTCTTGGTATGCAAAAAGAAAAGTTGATGACATACTTCGCTTTAATTAAGATGTTGTTAATCAACAATTGTATCATATTAATAATGTGTTAAACGGGTATTTTACTAATTTTTTATACAGTGAGTTTTAAAAATTAATGAAGTAAGAAATAGCTGACAAATTTGTAAACAAAAATACATGAATTACAATCTCTGCACATGAATATTATTTAATACTAGCCGTATACCCGATGGGATTCGACAACATCGACAACATCTTTTTATTAGATATTCACTTTCTAGTCATTTTTATTTAATGTTTTTCAAAAGCCTAAATCAATATCCACGTTTCTAACATCAAAAATAACGAACTTCCCATACGAACTTTCATTTTCTGTTTTAACCCCTTAGGGGAAAAATTTCCAGAAACGTTTACACAACTGACTTTTATTTATAAATAGAAGCTAAACGCCAATTTTCGTATCTCCTGTGTTAAATTTCGTCCTTCTAAACCCGAGCGGCTGTGCGTTTTCTGTCAGTCAGTGTTAAAGATTTATTCAATAATATGTTATTTATTTTAATAGCCATAGTACCTAACATATTTTTATATTTATCTCTAACTTCAAAAATGACGAATTGCCATACGGTTTTTATACCCTATTTAACCCACTTAGGGGGGCGAATTTTCAAAAATCCTTTCTTAGTGGTCACTTACGTTACATAGGGAACTCCTGTGCAAAATTTCATTCTTCTAAACCCAACGTTTTAGGCTGTGCGTTTTCAGTCAGTCAGTCAGTTAGTCAGTGTTAGAAATTTATTAAGTAGATTTGTAAAATTTTTAGGTGTAGGTACACGGAAAAAAAGAGTTTAGTTCAGTGAAACGAAACTGCGTGTTTGGGAAATATTATTTCGTCCAAATAAAATTTTGATCACTAAAATATTTCTCTTATTTCCAGGAATCAATTATTTTGTTTGTGTTTTTTGATAAATTTCAAACAAACACATTATTTCAGTTTTATATATTGTTTATTTGTTTATATTTTATTTCTGTGTATCATATTTAGCTTCATGCACACCAAAGTTTATTTGGCTCAAACAATTAGTTTGTTTGATTCAAACAAAACAGTTACGACAAAAACAAAATAATTTCAACGCATGCGCGGAAATGTGGTCACGTGTAGAAGCCAAGCCAAGCAATGTTATACGTAGGCCTAGTTATACGACTTAGAGCTGGTTCACACGACACCGAATCGGTATTTTTTCCGAATCGGTTTTTTTACTGTATGCTTCAGTGGCATATGTATTTCAATGTGTACGTTCATACGATACGGACAAAACCGTACACAGTAAAAAAACCGATTCGGAGATTTTTGATATTCGGTTTTGTCACCGAATTCTGAATACAGTAAAACAGTAAAAAATTCGAATCGGTTACTAGTAGCGCGTGTATTTTATATGCAAGTGTTCAGACGATACAGTATTTTTTACTGTTTTGTGCTGCTTCAGGTACAGGCTTGTCATATTTTATATTCATGCAATCGTTTATTATTTTAATAAAACAGATGTATTATGAACAATTAACAGTATTAATACTAAAATTTTAGTAATTTTAGTAGAATAAAGACATGTTATATGAGACAAAACATTAAAAATATATAAAGAAAAAGATTTGAAAGTATTAAAATGGAGAGAAATATGTGTTATTTTAAAGAGAGATTTCCAGAAATCATTGTTTAATGATAATAATTAACGAATATTGTCAATACGACTATTGCTTTTTTGGATTAGTGACGGTCCCAATTAGAGCAGGCTCCTATATTTAGCGAGTATACGGAGTATAGGTACTCCATAATTTAATGGCAGCATGTACGGCATGTACTATATATATATACATGTATGTATCGACTCGGTAAAATAACTGATATACAGGGAAAAAAACTTGCCGTGTGAACACTACGTCCGATTCGCACCGATTCGGAAAAAATACCGATTCGGTGTCGTGTGAACGAGGCCTTACAGTACATAAAAATGTTTATTAATCGACATCTTGGATCTTGGTTGAAAACTTTTAATTCGAAATTAAATTTCACTATGTATACCTACATTGTATAAATTGTTTTAGACGTATTTAGCTTTTGTTTTAATATATTATGTAATAATTGTTGATACGACGGATAAAAAAAACTGAAAGAGATTCTAAGAGCTGATGTTTGAAGAAAATAACCTATATTTGTTGGTAAGTTTAAGTAACACATTAATTATTTTAATAAACAGTAGATATACTAAGCGCCCATATTGTCCATAATAAATTGTATTGCTTTTTTTCAGACAATATACAACATTGAAAATAGCACTGCCGCAACAAATGACATATTTGAAGGCCTTGGATATTTATGTTTGTGTTTGTGTTAATTGGGTTGTGTCCTTGTGTTATGTGATACTGATAAGTGATACTGATAAGTTAACGTTAATTTAGCGTTTATTTATGTAATACTAAAAATATGTGATTCAAAAAGTATTAAAAAAACAAACAACCAAAGTTTTATTAAAGTATTTGTAAATTTGAAGAATTTCATTGTTTAAAATTTATTTTTGAAATTTTTTTATATGGTTGTTTACGTTACCTGTTTGAATGTATGATAGTTTGCTGTTTATGTACTGGAAAATGCATAAATTATACTACATTTTAAACTTGTATGTTTTATTATTTGATTGTAATAATTAATAATAATAATAATAATAATAATAATATGGATTACGTATTAACAATAAATAATAATCAGTGTGCTGATAAATTGATTTTCGTTTATTATATCCAATATATATTTATTTTTCAGGTAAATAAAAATAAAACTCAATTCAAATAGAAATAAAATTCAACAGAGTGAAAAATTATTTGATTTAAATAAGAAAACTGAGTGCCCTAAATAATAAAGTGTTTAATACAAATAAAATTATTATTTGCAATACAATATATTTTGTTTCTACTGAAATAAAGTAGGAAGTTCCATCAGAACAACGTTCAAGTTCACGTAAATAACATTTTTATTTAGTGCAAATTAAAAATTTATTTAAATCTCAAACGAAAAATTTAATTCATGGAAATATGAAACTTATTTGACGGTATACAAACAAGAATTTTATTTGGTTTGAATAAAATTTATTTGATTGAAATAATTCTTTTTTTCCGTGTATAGAAATAAAAAATTAAAGTTACCTATTCAAAGAAATTGGCATAACTAATTTAAATAATTTTATGACTTAAAATATTATCTAATAGAGGTACAATTTTTATAATAAATAGTGCTGCTAATAATTATTATTTAAAGAAAAAAAAAAGCGGCGACTCTTAGTACAATTATTTCATTCCAGTAAATATCACTGTTCGGTTCTGGTAAACGTAAACAGACTAAGATAACTATACGATCGTTTTGAAATCGAAGAACATGGTTTATTTAAGAAATTTATTTATTTGGAAAAATATTTCATCCACTTTCATATTCCGTTCCAAAAAACTTCATAGAAACAACTGATTGCACGGAACACTGTTAGCGCAAGTACAACTTGCACTTGACAACTTGTTTTTATCTACAAATTCAAATTTGTTTTTTTTTTTTTTTTTTTTTTTTTTTAAATTACCTAGCAACGTTACACTCTCAAAACGTTTTCTTTGTTCAAAGAATAAAAACTTCTTTGATTTTTCTTTTAATCAAAAAAATTTTTTCTTTGGTTTGAAGAAATTCTTTTGAGAGTGTATTTAATTTAAGTTAAATTTTGCTTGCTAGTTGGTGACGCTCCTGAAATTAGTTTAAAAGCGGGGGCAAAATTTTAGTAAATATAGATAAAGTCTATTATTGTTGTAGACACTATTCTATTATTAATGTATTGAAATAGACATTTTATTAACATACATAAGTACACATTAGAAAATGATTCTATTGCTTTTTTTTAGGTAATAATATATTTCACGCTTTGATAGAAAATCTTCGGGTTCCACATTTTTTTTTTGTTTAGGCATTTATTTAATTCTTAGTATTTTTTTTTTAAATTAATTAATGTTTACAACATATTTAAAATTAAATTTCTGTTGGAACACTTATGCTTTGAACTAGCACCAACTGTCTTTTCATTCAATGGGCATTTAGAGCGGACAGAATAATTTTTTGTTGGTTTTATTAAATAAAAATATAAATCGCTAAATTGGGAAATTGCTAAAGTTTTGAGAAAAAAATGACCGACTGAAAACTGTGGATATCTTATATTTGTAAACTAGCTGTACCCGTGACGTTGTTCACGCGAAACGTTGAGTAGTTTCTTTTTCCAATTTGTAGTTTCTTGCAACACAAAATGCATTAAATTGTCTCCAAATTGACAATTGTGTATTTATTGTATTTTTCGGTACACAATTAGCAACATTTTTTTTGATTTAAAATTCAGAAAAATTTCCAAACTACAAAATTTATTTACAATTTTTGTTACTATAGTTATGAAATTTTTTATGAAATATGTAAATTGGCGTAATGTGTGTAGATGCTGACAATAGTTTTTCCATTTTCCCGTGGGAATGAGACATTTTTCCGGAATAAAAAGGATCTTAGATGTTGACCTAGGTAATAAGTTATCATCACACCAAATCCGTCCAGTAATTTTTACGTGATGCGTGAACAGACAGACAGACAGACACAGACAGATTTATAGTTTTATTATATGTATAGATTTATTTTAAGGTGTTATTATTCATTTATTTATTTATTTATTTATTTATTTATTTTTTAAAAAAGCAGTGTCAATTAATAATTTTTTTAGTTTAATGCCTTTAGTTATCACAACTATTTTTTTCTGTGGTTTTATTTATAGTACCGCGAACTATAAATAGTTGTGAGAGGTAACTCTTTCAAGTTAATTAGTTTTTTGTTCTTTTGTTTTTTTTTTTAGCAACAGCTACTATCAAGTGTTTTCATCGTAGAAATTTAATAGGTTTTTGAATTCAAAAATTTCCAGTTGAGCACTATGTAACAACTCTTCATCGTATTAGCGCAAATATTGAATTACCAATAAAATATCAAGATAGCACAAGTTATTAGTTACAGTAGCAAGTCATGCATGTGCACAAGGCACAGTTAATGTATACTTCCTGACTGATCGAGGTGCATAAATATTTTAATGTACATTTAACAGAGTGACTAAGCAAATTATGTAAGACCATGTAGATGTCTACATACAGAGGTATACATACATACATATAATAAGACTTGAACCTCAAACTTACTTATCAAACATGACAATATCTAAGCGGTAAGATATTGTAACAGCTCTTGAGGGAGCCATCAGACTATATCGTCATATAATTCGACAAACTTATGCAATGCAAATTAAACAATCATCTACCGATGTGTGGTTTGTTTATGGTAATTTATGGCGTACGTACATGTGATTGTTAAGTTTGTTAACATATTATTGAGGTTAAATATCATATGTGTAACTCATAGCTCAATAAAACTTGGACGGCACGTAAAATCAGTTTAAAGGCAACTTGATTGAAGCAGCTAGCGAGGTATGATATGAGGAACATAATTTGCTGTCTGTTATTCAGTAAATAGGACCACATTTATTGCAAGACATTATTCCTATGCATACATGCTTGAAAATAAAGCTAATACCGCATCATTGTTCAGTTAATACTAAAGACACTAAAGTTACTGCATTGACTACAATATTATAAAATAACAGTTGGTCGTATTTTGGGCATATCTTGAGGTTTCATTTATTCACTGATACACTCAGTTTCTCATGTAATACGTTCGTTTTTCTGCGATATTACCAGTTAGTCATTATTTTCTAGAATTGAGATATGTTCAGCCAGGCAGGATGGTCTTTAACGAGTGCGAGGCCTGGTGCGAGAAAAGGATTGCGGGGCCTTCCCGTACCGGGAAGTACGGTACCTAATATAATATCTACCCCCTTCCCTCACAAAGCAAGAACAGATTAAATAAAATTTTGAAATAAAGGATAATAAAGTATAATGAAAAAATAACTCTGTTTTTCCAAAAAAATTACTTTAATTATGTAGAACGAAGTAATAATCTTAAACACAATGTAGATTTAAATAACTAATTTAACTTTTTTTGTTGGCCATCATACAGAGAGCTGATCATCCAGTTTCATCCACCATTCATCTCTGAAAAACGCGTCCTGAAATAAAACAACGAAAGAGCGGGGCCTCTGCGGCCGCACCGGTCGCACTGGCCTAAAGATGGCCCTGTGTCCAGGTAATTAAGAGCGATTTTTAATGTACGTCTAATTCCCAAACGTCGGTTTCCATATATATGACAGATACATAGTTTGCTTGGCTCGTTCAGGTCCTCCACAGTTTATCTTAAGGGGGACCACTAGTGTGACAATTTGAAAAAATTGGAAAAATTTTTTTTGTAAGTTTCGATAGTCTATACTTTTAAAAATAACATACTAAAATTTCAAATGCATATCTCAAATAGTTTTTGAGTTACAACCATCCGAAAAGCGGATTCTGATTTTCATTGTTAACTTTGAGGTATTGAGAAATGTATGAAGGTTGATAGTTCGGGAGTTTCTGAACGTGCCTGGCAGTCACATGTTGTGGAGAAGCTTGAGTGTTAGACCCTGAGACATTTAAACGACTCATCTAGTTTTACTATGACCGTTATAGTCCGTACATCGTAAATAATTTTAGTAAAAATTATCATTGAATAGAAATAATGTAAGGTAGAGAAAAACTACATTTTTCAAATTTTCTGCAGTTGTAACTCGAAGACGAATCATCCGATCGAGATGATTCTTATCGCAGCTTCTTTTATATATGTTTCTTTGTGCCATGAACCTCCAGTTTTCCGATCGAATAAAAAATGTAATTTTTGCAGGCCAAAAATCTTCAAATTTTCGCGCAAATTTTGAAACTTTTTTTAAAAATCTCCGCCATTTTGCTAAAGTTCAACTTTTTTTTTCAATTGAGGTTCATGGCACGGGTAATACTTTCTAGTTTAATAAGCTTTTTGTTTTTTTGATTTCAGGCACTCGGAAGGTCGCTATCTCTGCAGCAGTGAGGGAACTTTTTTTTGGAGCCTTGGCAGATCGCGAATAATTCACTGAATTTTCAATTTTTTGGTCCAAAAATTTTATCATGAATTTACTATATATCAGCGAATATACCCTTAAAATATTAAAATATTCCATACAGTAGTTTTCTTTAAAAAAATTCCCAAAAATCACCTTTTTTTCAGGCGGTCACACTAGTGGTCCGCCTTAATTCATACAAGTAAGTTGAGTCGGGAAGTATTTTAAAACTCCTTCGCTTGTATGAAGACACTAAGAAATTTTTATTATTACTGTTTTCTAATTTTGAAAAGTACACACTTGTAACAATTTTCGAATTTACTCAGTAACTACAGTATTCTGACTTTATGTTCTTTACCGACACATTTTGTTTCACACCTTCTGAATAATGTCAGTAATTAAAAAGGAAAAAATGTTTAATTTTTGTTTTTTGTATATACCTACTTGCAGGATGTGATTTATTTATTTTGTTATGATTTTTTTCTAAAAATTCATTACCTGATAACACATTACCAAAAATCCTTGATAATTTATTTATTTTTCAACTGGCATTGTTTAGATGGAATGATTCAATATTTCACTCGACATAAAACTCGTGTGGTATAGACTTTCGGCCACCCTGCTGTGATAGAGAAGTTATAGATAACAAGCACACACATTTTACATTCATATGTAAAAAATACTTGGAGAAATTGCTTAATTTTTCTTGTTTTTCTACTTGCTGTTTATGAAACGTTTCAAAATGTCGCTCAGAACAAAACTATTTTGTGGAAGGGCTATGTCACCTACTAAAAATGAGGTAACGGGTTTAATTTACAGTGGCATTATTCAAAACTTCTACTATAAATTTCATATCTAAAGTAAGTGGTTGTATGCTTCAATGCATATTTATTCAATATACTGATACAAGTATTGATTTAATAATTTATTATGTGCTACTAACTAGTGGTCGATATTTGGTTGGTCTTATCAATTTACAATACCTACAACAACTTACAACAACTCTATTGAATGCAGTTATATATAATATCATAATAATATCTTGTTTGTAGATTCTATCATAAATTCTATATATGTGCAGTGTTTTAACTAAATAATTCAAAGCTATATGAAAGTAATTGAATTCTGTAGACTGTTCTGTGTAGTATCCACAACAGTATCCATAGTAGTTCAAGTTATTTTCTAATGTCCTATAAACAATATGTACACTCTCGCACAAAATTATTTGAACAGTATTAAATTACAAAGAGAAGTCAATATTATCATTTAGAATTGGTTGAACAATGGAGAATATGCATATAATTCAAATAGATATTAACACTTTACAGTCCGCGTTCACAGCATCTGTCTAAATAGCCACAACAACCGTAGATTACATATGTGTGCAATGTTACCGCAAACAGTTTTGACTTAAAAGTTACAACAAACACACTTTCTGCGTGTTGGTTTTGTGTAACCATTTATTGAAGAATAACATAGCACATAAAAAAGGTGGCGCCAACTTTCTGTTCAAAATAGTTTCGGGCTGTAAAAAATTCATTTTTACAATTTAGCATTTCTATTTCCGGCATGTGATAGTAAACAAAGAAAATGGCGGGTCTAATTAGGTGGGGACATACGGTCGACCAAATAATCGGAAACGATATTTCATATCAAATGAACTAATGTTATTCCAATTAAATGTGGAACAATTAACTTAGAGCAACTTAGACAACAATTAACTTAGAGCAACGGTGTGAAAACATTTTTTACGCATATTGCCTTTTACTTTCGATTTATGTAAAAAAAATTCGAAAAATTGCTTAATTCCGGCAAAAAACTCATTTTGTTGACAAAAAATGCCCGAAAGACCTACTTCTGGGCATCTGACGTGTTTGGCTAACGAACTTAGCCGACCCAATCTAGTCTAGTACACACACAAAATTTCATAAGCATTAAACGTTTCGTTCGAGAGTCATCGCGCGGATACACACACACACACACATATATATATATATATATATATATATATATATATATATATATATATATATATATATATATATATATATATATATATATATATATATAAGTTTTAGTGAATATCATTTTCGTATTCTAGGGACCTCAAAACATATTTCTGTTATGGTCCCGGGCTTAGGTTGCGTCATGACACCTACTGTAATAGCTGAATTTCGAGTTTCCGAAATTTGCTAAAATTACTTTTAAACATTTCTCTAATGCTTAAAAACTGGTCAATATTATTCTGAATTACATGGCAGACCAAGTGGTCGAAAAACGACATTTCATATTACACGACACGATGTTATTCCAGTTAATGGCGGAAATGATTCCGGGATAAAAGATTTCTATTTAAAATTGAAGATTTGCTTGTAAAATATTTTTCTAACACTTAAAAATATATCGCAATTTACCTGAACTCTAGGGTAGAGTATGTGGTCCGAAAACGACATTCAATAATACATTAATTAATATTACTCCAATTAACGGCGGGAATGATTCCAGGCAACAAGAGTTACATTTAAAACACAAGAATTCGCATTTCGCAAATGCTGAAAAAAAAACATTGATATTTACCTGAATTTTATGTTAGAACTAGTGGTCAGAAAACGGCTTTTCATATTACATGACCTAACGTTATTTCAGTTAATGGCGGAAATGATTTCGAGCTACAAGAATTCTACTGAAAATAAAATAATCGCTTTTAAACGTTTCGATCTTTACCAATTTAACTGAATCCTATGGTAGATCAAGTGGTCAGAAAACAATATTTCATATTAAATACAAATTATATTTAGAAAATTGATAATTACCATATGTAATTCCGAATGTACCCAACTCGCGACCAAAATTATCCAAAATTTTATCGATCCGTAATTGAATAGAGCTAAGAAACGGTAACTTAAACACTCTATGTGGCTCAAGTCTGGTTATTTTGGTGTTACCTGTTTGACATACATAATATTATAACATCTAATTTCTGACTACAGGGGCAGAAGGCACAGGTTTTCACCCTGTTTGAACACAATCATCTTTTATATCTAATTTCTCAGTGCTCAGATTGAACGTATCCTTTCTAAATTCTGTCCCACTTTATTTATTACTACGAACTCCTAGGCTATAGTACAACTTTCACCATGTTTAAGTGTAGAAATTAAATTCTTTGTATGGTGATCCTTTTTCAATTTCCTTCGGACAATTTGAGTGCCATATCGGAACAGATGATGTTAATAGTATATTGTGCAATAAGTGCGGGAAATCGACAATCCCGCACGAATTGCACATACTATTTTTCATTACGAATTTGACATACTTTTTTATATTATTATTACTATTTTTGTCATTTTTAATACTTTTTAAAACAATATTTTTAAGTGTTCGTCTTTTTTTTTCTGAATAATTATTGTTTAAATTATTTTGTTGGTGGTTTCTATAGAAATAATTATATGAAATATTTATTAAATCTTAAATAAAAAATCGAGAGACGGCTTTGCGTGTTTTAATTAAATTTTGCGTGTTTTATTGTCAATTTGTGTGTGGAAAATTTACTTTCTACACGCAAAAAAGTATGTGGGAAGAGTACAATGGGTAAACAGCTATTTCGCGTACAGAAATGTATGCGCCAAGTTAGTACTTTTCCCGCATGAGTAATAAAAAATTATTTTCGATTCAGTAAATCAATTATTTCCAAAAGTCCACAATGTAAGGCTGTTTCCTCCTGTATACTTCAGATCATCAAGTACAAGTAATAATATTCACTTGCGTTTATACTGATCATATAATTTTGTGATGGATTGTAACTATTTAATCAATTTATAGTGCACAATATATTTTAATCATAATTTTAGTACAAGACGTTTTAAAGTGTACACGGAAATTATAGAATAAAACTGTAAAATCAATTGCTGTTCTAATTTACTGATTTGTCTTCGTATTTTATCGACTATTAGCGACTAACACTCCAAACTTGGGTTTTAACAATAAATATTATAGGGTAATGGATAATTTTTCAAGTAATCAATTTTTAATTAAACCCTTTGTCAGGAAAAAAAGAGTTTTTAGAGAAGAAATTATATACCAGATTAACACAGAATATGCTATATCAGGTTCCCCGAACCATAGAAACGTTAAAGTGAAGCCTAAAGTGAACTACCCAATTAATATTGAAAATTATTTTTTCTGTTATAAAGTTTAATAATTATTCCTGATTAACACAGGCTATGCTATATGCGATTATGAGGTCTTCTAGTTTCTAGAGACTCTAAAATCATCTAAGATGAACTACTTAATTGAACTTAAAAATTTGTTAAACTGTTAAAAAGTTAAACTGTTCCAAATCGGCATTGACCGCAAAAGTTCCAAAATTAACTACCCAAACAATTTTGAAAATTTTTTACTGTTGAGAACCTAAACAATTCCAGGCTGACATAGGCTATATATATTTAAGTTGCTCAGGATTCTGGAGAAATTTCTTCTCAGATGCTATTGAATTATGAGAGAAGTTAAGGTGAGTTCAGAATTGTCCGTCAGGGTATTAGAAACTTAAAAAGAGCTTAAAATAAACAGCTAGACGGAATTTGGGTAGTAAGATCATAGTGATTATAAACCACTGGGTATAGTAAGGTCATAGTGATTAAGGATCACTAAAATCGGAAAAATAAATTTTGATTCTTTGTAATGTTTGACCAAAATGGTGTTTATCATTGTGTGTATTTATTTATTTATTTATTTATTTATATTTTTTTGGCTATTATACATAAACACTTTTATATAAATCTCGTATTAGACACTGACTCCAACCCCTCCCTTTCGAAATGGGCGCGAATGGGACAAAACAATTACTTTCGGCAACATCCCTATTTTAGGGTTGTTTAGCGAGCAAAGTGAATCACTTTCGTACAGAAATTCGGAATATCAGCTTTGAAATTAATTGGGCCCACAATTCAGCTATTTTTCACAGATGAAAGCGCGGACAACAGCTATAATATATGTATAACAAATGTAAAATATCAAACGTATATGTAGGAAATTATATAAGACGCCAAAATGGGTTGCTAATACTTCAACATAAGTAGGTTGAATAAGCCCTTAAAATATTATTTTATTTACATTCTTTCGTTTTCACAAAAAAAAAAATTCAAATAGAAGTTTGATTTTTTTTATTAAGTCAGCTAGATGTACCAAATGTTTAAATTATATACGTAATTATATTGAAAAATTGAAAAAATTGTAATAGAAATTTAAATTTAGGTTTGATGACACTGAAAGTATAATTTTTAAAGGTATTCAAAGATGGTGATCAAGGAAAACAAAAATGTGTTTTATAGCAGCACTGGTTGAAGTGAAAGTTTTAAATATTATTTTTAGAAAAATAAAAACACTTGAGAGTAATGTTTTAAGTGTGAAATGATTAAAATTTGAAAGAAAAGAAATTATTTAAGAAATTTTTAGAAACTCTAAAGAATTTTTTGAATTGAAATGTGCATCACAAAGAAGAATTAAGGTTAGTCTGAGAGTTTTAAAAAAAAAAAATTAAAATGAAATACATTGCTACGATGAATCCCGAAAGCAAAGTGCCTTTTTTAAAGATAATAAAGGTATATAATCATAATTATTTTAATTTTTAGTGAGTTTGCGCGACTTTGGTGCTTTTGATAGCAGCAGGTTTTATCTTGTTGAAGTTGCTGGTATACGCATTGTTGATGGAGATGGCATCCTGGTAAAGGTTGCAATTTGATTGAACGGTATTGATCCAACTTTCGATGAAGTATCTCTTCTTGTAGTAAGGCTCACGTTGGATAACCATGGGATTACTGAAGTCGAAGTTGTGCCCATCTTCCCAGGAATGTTGAACCAGTCCCGAAACCATGTTGGCTTGTTTAACATTGTTATTGTGTTGCTTCATCCACTCACTAAGATGTTGTTTCGTGCCATTACTGTTATTATTTTTTAAATTTATTTGTTCAAATGTCAGTTTGACATATAAACATATAATCATGTACAGAGGCCTGAAGACGACAAAAAGTCGAAACCAATAGGCTTTGGAAAAAACACATTTTTGTTTTCCTTGATGACTATCACTCCTAAGTACCTTTAAAAATTTATTTTATTATAGATTTTATAAATTAATATTATCAACACTAGGGTAAAAGCCCCATTTGTGGAACGGTATCTAATACTGGAACAGTTTTGACATTTACATATTTATTTCTTTAATTAAGTAAGGAAACTTTAAAACGAGGTGAATTTAAATTGAAAAACAATCATTCTATTAATAATAATTTTTGTTATCAGACGTTTCTTTCAGAAATAACTTCATTAATATATAAATGTTCATAATTAGATACCGTTCCACAAAGGGGGCTTTTACCCTATATATAATTTTAAAATGTACAATATTTGCTTATGAAAATGAACTTGTGTTTGGTTAATTATTATAAAATTTACAACAGATTTATAACCGTAATGTATACTCCAATATAAATTATTCATTTTATTTCCACCCATCCAGTTTATTCCCCTATCTAGTTTCAGGTAGATTTGAAAAAGTTATTTAACACCAGAACCGTATTTTACGAGAGTGTATTTCCAACTATGAAGTTTCACATGAAAAGAAACGATCAGAAGAATAAAACGACCCCTACACGCTCAATAATAATGTGCAATCAACTTATGCAATTTATTGAATGTATAGCCAGACATTTTAATATTTTGTAAAATAAAGTTGTACAATAAACTGAATGTAGAAATTGTACATTCGGTTCAATTGTTAAGTTATAAAAATGTTGCAAGGCAATAAATAATAATAATTATTCTTGTAAATTAATAACACAAACTGGTTCAAATATGGGCCATCATAGGTGACATTACAAAATAAAAAATAAATTGAAACATTAAACAAATAAAGTGATATTGCGCAATAATATCTGCAGAGTTGACGGACGTTACAATATTCATTTATTGCACAATATATTTCAAAGTGTTTTTGATCAGCACAATATATTGTGCAACACATCAATATATCCTACAGATGATCCATATAATAGTGTACAACTTTAAATGTGCAATATTATTGAGCGTGCAGAAAGGCCGCTTAATAACATAAATAAAGTCAAACAAACAGAAGAAACGCTGTGTAAAACTTTTTTAACCCTATTCACAGCTCTCCCATGCTTAAAAATTTTCATTTTATGAACATGATCGAAAATTTAAGTTACCAGAGACACTTTCCACAGTCATCTTTTTGGATTTTCTTGTTTTCTAGAAAATGATTAGAACGTGTGACTTTTGTTGACACACCTAAATGACACCTAAAATAACGCATTTGTTCAGCAATCCGTGGGTCCGTGTATGGTCGCACTAAATACAGTGCCTACGTCGTATAGGGTTTGTTTGTTTATGGGGAAATATGTTTACGTATTTATAATATAATAAGTATCGCTTCCAACATCTATGGACATCGAAACGAACTTTCACACTTATTTGTGGTGATTCTCAAAGTGTCGCACTGATGCCTCACTTTCATTAGAGTCCCTATACTAAACAGTGTTGAAACTCTACTGTACATAACATTGCTTACGGCCTAACGGGGTTTCACTGTATTTCGATACCCACCAGTCGAAGTACACGCGAATGGTATCAACAGTAAGCAATAAACCTTCACCAAGCTAGTGGCGCAACGGATAAAACGGCCGACCGTTAACCCAAAGGGCTGGTGTTCCGTCCTCAACGCCGGCAACCTTCAACATCAATTTTTTTTAATCACACTTTTTTTCCTTTCTTACGTCATGGTGGAAGATTCTCGAAGAATCTGGAAGAACAGCAACCGATAAACAAGTATGTAACATCTCGACAACATAACACCTGACGTCAGCTCCAGCAGAGTATTTAAGCCAGCTCACTCAGGCCGGAAGGATCAGTTGTGTATCATCAGCTGTGTATAATCAATCGTGTGTAATCCGTACTAGAAGGAAGTGTTGGTAAATAGCAGTCATAGTGAATCAAGGAATCGGACCGGACGGAAATTGGACATCGAATTGGATTCGAATTAGCAATTGGACACTATATTGAATTGGAACAACTTGGCTTTGGAATTTGGACTTGGAAGAAATATTCATTTTGTTAAACATTGTTATTTCGAATCATAAATTGTTAATAAATTGTTGTTAGCAAAAAACTTCTGTCTTATTAATTGGAAAAACATATTTGGAAAGTTAGGTACTCCAACATCGTTCGTCACAATCGAAACTAGAGTCCCACAACAACAGAGTCGGGATTCAATTTACTTTAAGCGGAACTTTGATGAAAAATATAAGATTCAAAACTCGTACCCCGACTTTATTTAGTATATTGGAACTCTAACTTTCCAAAAGTTTAGTTTTGAGGACGCGCGACTAACTAGGTATATTGCGATAATTTAAATTTAAACTTAAATACCATTCTGTGCATTGAATTAATCATTTTATGCCTGCCCGTTAATATTTCATTACACCACATTATCGTCTATCTTTTTTTCGCAAGGCTCCCACAACATGTTTGAAATTAATAATTTAAAATTTATAATATTATCTTTTCATTAACGATATTAAATGAATATAGGTCAATAATAGAATGAGACGGGGAGATAAATTGGATGGTAGGATAACTGAATATTTTAGTTTTATCATGTAGTAGTATAAGTGTACAGTATTGGCCAGAACTGGTATTTCAGATAGAACAACTATATGTAAAACAGAGAACACTGTACTAAGTATATTGGAAAATATTGAAGATACGTATAATAAGTGTTATGCCGTGTTTCCATCTGTAAGAACGTGTTTCCACTCGCAGAAGTCTTGCATACATTAATTTCAATACCATTTGCATAACGTATAAATTCTTGCAATTTTTGTCTGCAATTAATATATTGCTAGAAGTTCACGGACCATACTATCACAGCATGACAGTTAAGTATCGCGGAAGTTATGAAAATTTTGTTTATTCTGTCGAACTATGCGGAGAAGACCTTAAATATTTTTCAAATAAATGATACTTGAGGAATAAAAAAAATTACATTTCAGACTATTCATTCTGTATGAAATATTGTTTTCAATAGCAATAAAATATATTGTTACGTAACACAGTACAGTAATTTTTTTTTAAAAGTAAAATTAAAAAAAATATTCTACACGGAGAGAAAATTCATATAAAAATTACTGTGCTCAGCACTACAATCGACGTGTAAAGGCGAACATATTCAATTTTGTACGGTAAAAATATAAAAATTATAACTAATCATAGAAAATTTAAAGGATAGAATATTGTTTTCGTAATATTAGTTCCGTAAAATTTGTAAAACAGCACAGTAAAAAATTCCATTGCCGACACAAAAATATTTTTTAATTGTTTTTCTTACAAAATTACCATGCTGTCTTATAATATTTGAAATGCTATCTGCTAATAGTAGAAAGAAAAAAATATAAAGAAGGTTGTGTTTGTTGTGAACGCTGTTGAAATGTACCTCACTTATAGCAAGTCACATAGCCAACCATAGGTTTGGACGACCAACTTGGTCGGACGGGTCGGGCCAAGCACCTTGATCCATTAGAATGGGTTACAAGCAGCAAGCAGTATTCATTACACTGTGTTAGAGGACGGGGATGTCACCGTTTAATTCATCATTTTGTTACTTCACTATCTTTAGTATTAGAATATATTGTTAGCAATCATTTTTGTATGCATCATAAAGTTCTTACAGGTTCGAAGTTTTTACAGGTACCGTCCAAGCAACATAAGGTTGCGAGTCAGATGCGCAAATGAAAGAGTACGACAGTAAGAATTAAACTATAACATATATGCATAAGAGTGTGATAAAAGTTGTGTTAGCACATTAAATTTTACCATGCTAGGACATATTTTTTATTTTGGTCGTCCATCGCGCACGCATTATAAGAGAGTATGGTAATTTTTCTGAAATTTTATCTACAAAAATTATATGATTTTTCTCTCCGTGTAGCTGCTCTCACTTTTCTTGATTTTTAATTTTTTGAATTGCCATTGACTTTTAAATTATATAGTTTTCGGAACATTTCATTCTCAGTTATCGAAAACTCCTGTGCGGTGTTATTAAATGTAGTAATTTTTTTTCTTCTATTTTTATAATCCACATGCCGTTTGTCCCACAAAAAAGACTTACACTCATAAAACCCTATTGATTTAATAGTATTTTCTCGAGACCATTCACGTGTCGCGATTCGATATGAAAACGCTTCGACTTGAGGGAAACGTTTGACAAACTCTCGCGTGTGCACTTGCTATGTAATTTATACTTTCAAGCTACTGTCCTGACAGACTGTCGGACACATCTTGCGGAAGTCTTCTTCCATGTGGAAACACGGCCTTATTTCAATTTTGTTGAGTACTGAACACTTGCATATATAATATGTTGTCTTTGTCTGTTGCATAGAGTGTCTATTTGAAATGTTTCAGTTGCTCAAACTGTATGTAAGTCTATGGTGGATATAGTATATATGCAAAATGTATGTACATATACAATGTGTTATTGCGATTTAGTTGAAAAAGCACGTACATATTTGAGTTAGGTAAATATCGTGAGCATAAATAAATCATCGGGGCTGGAGAGGCGGGTGGTTTGTGGGGTAGGGGTAGGTTCAGGTGTGTATGTATATACCTGGAGTAGTATCCCTAGTATTCGATACACTTTGCCATTTTTATTGTTTTTAATATTTATGGAAGAATATGATTACAGGTACTTGAACAAAAATTTTTAAAGTGGAATTTGCATCAAATGGCTAAGATTAGCACTTCCTCTTTCAATTACGCTACACCATCATGAAACACTGCAGTTTGGAGAATTTGTTAGATAAATAATGTTGATCTTATCTGATGATTTTATCTGTTGTCTACGTGTTTTAGAATAAAAGCGTACGAGTAATTTTAAACATTTTTTATGGAAAAAACATAATTTGGGAATTTAAGGGTCTAAAAGTAGGTAGTATGGCGTGGCTTACAAGTAGGTATTCTAATTATTTAAAAAGAATGAATTAATAAAATGAGAGTGTTGTATAAAATATTAAAAGTGGTTAGATTATTCATACTTTTCTCCAGCGCCTTAAGGGGAGGTTTACATGAGAGTCATTAAAAATAATCGATTTTTTTTGCAGAAATTGGTAGCTAATTATGTGTAGAATATGTTCCCAAAGTGATTTTGCTGAAAGTAATTTAAGGGAAGGTTTACTTGAGATTTGATAAAAAAAATCGATTTTTTTTTTGCCGAAATTGATAGCAAATTATGTGTAGAATATGTTCCCAAAGTGATTTTACTGAAAATAATTTAAAAACAAGATTTTTGCACATTAACCGAATCCAGCTTTCTATAAAAAAAATTCAAAAACGTAGCTAACGCAATAATGAGTATTAAATATAAAATTTTGAAAATACGTTTCTTTATGTATACTTTATAATACTCGGAACTACATTTTTGGAACTGGCGGAGACGATAACTGAAAAACTATTCGATGGATCTTTTTTTTTAATTTTTCATTTTAAAGATAATTCAATTCTTCGGCACCTCTACCTAAGTTCGATACACTTTCAATATATTATTTATTTTTAAGTTTACTTTAAAGAGCGAAAAATAAGATAAAAATCGTAATCAAAAGTTCAAACATCCGCCATTTTTCTTTATTTCAGCAATTTATTGATATTATAGGTAGAGGTGCCAGTACTCTTCATATATTTTATAAATCTTTTTTGTTTTTGGATTTCGGCGGTAAAATTTGAAATTGATATTTGCTTCCGTTCTTGAGGAAAAAATTCTAGAAAAATACATAATAATTTTTACATAATAATAAATAATACATAATACATAATAATAAATAATTTATAAATAATTTCATATATAATTTTTAAGGACTCTCGAGTAAACCTCCCCTTAATAAGAAGTTTTTCTTCAGCGTTTTAAAAGAAAAAAATGGCTGTCGGAATGGTTTCGTTTTTTTGGTCGTTAATTATATTTTTGGGAAAAAATGACCCAGTACGTTTTTTTTTTGTTTGTCAATTTTTTTAAGGAAACATTTTTCGAAAATCTGATTTATCCCCGAAGCCTGGTATTCTACTTCACGGCCTTGATTGCAACAGGTAACGTAAATGAAATTTTATTCACAGTTACAAACTAAAAAAATTAAAGCCAAATCAAATTTTTAATATTGTTTATTCAAATAAGGGGATGTAGCTTGATCCCATATGTACTGTTTTTGTTGATTATATATAAAAATTAAGCGTGTAACGAATATCGTATTCGGTTCATGGCCAAATACCAGCTCTCTGAACAAATAGCCGCATATTCGGCGAATACTACTCGGTATTTTGTATTTTATTTTCGTATGGCAAGAACTTACAAAGAACACCCCACATCATATACGAAACTAAAAAAAAATTGGATACTTTCCTTTTTCGAAACTATTATTAGGTACACCTAAATATTTTAAAGTGCCAACTTTTTATTTGTGGGATAAAATCATAAAAAAAGTAAAATATGAAACTTCGTTTTATTTAATTAATTTTTATCTAACATGAAATATACCTAAGTGAATTCAGCTATAGTGTAACTAAAATAGAGCAGTGAATTTCGACACACACTTTATTTTACATCAATTTTTCCCCGTTTCTACAAAGTAAAAAAAAAAAATTTCAAAGAAAAAATTTTAGTCATCACTGTCTAAATAATGAGTACGAAAAGTTTGAAAAGTTCACTAAGGAAACTAGTTCCCTAATAGAACTGCGTTAATGCTTCAAGTCAAAATTTCGCTTTATTGCTATTATTTTTTTTTAATAATTTAATAAACGGTGCATTTTACCACTTCGGTTTCAACAGTGTTAAGTAAATAACAATAGATAAAATAGATATGATATATGTACCTGTTTATCTAAAATATAGTAATAGGTAATATTCTATTGATTTGATTTTGCGATGTTTCCACTTATATTGAATCATCGTTTGAAATTTCCATAATTCACATTGTTCTATTGGCACCGTTTATTTATATTGAAAGTGTAATATATGTACTTACCTACAACGAAATACTCGTAATACGAACCATTTTACTGAATGTATATTTAAGGTAATTGTAGCAAATAGGGCCCCAAATAATTTTAGAATAACAAGAATCATTTGATAAGATTATATTACAGGTAATAAATATACCTCTGTAGCAGTATCCTTACATAGGATAATGGTCTAAAAACGTATCTTACGTGATTTCTTCCGCTCCTTTCCAATAATCCACTTTTATAGAAAGTTAGGTTCTAGCTCAAAGTAACCAAATTTGTTCAGGAAATGGGATGTTTCTGTTGTTTTCACAATTCTAATTTTTCAAAAATTTAAAACGAGTTTCAAAAAGTAATGAACAGCTTAAAATTTTATCTTTCCAGCATTCCATTTACGATTTTTGCAATTTTCTAAAAGATTGGATAGGCGTTATGACGCTATGAAGTTCAATCTTTTTTTTATTTTTCTGACGACGGAATTCTCATTTCTCCTGTTTAAAAGTAGCTAGCATCGTTCAGAACTTGCTCTGTGATCGAGAGGCTGAACATTTCTCTTTAGATGTTTTCCTCCCCTTTTTTAAAAATTTTTCTTGACCCGTCAAAGATTTTAGTATTTACAATTTGATGCGTCGACGAAGAACTTTGAGAGCCCTTGGTCTAGAGCAGTGTTTTTTAACCTTTTTCATGGTGCGACCCCTTTAGTATGGAAAAATATTTCGCGACCCCCTACCCTCCGCTATTACCAACTTTTATTTTTTTATGTTATAAATATCGAATCTATTCATCATTATTGATTATTTTCATAATTATAGATATCGATTAAATAGGTAATTAAAAACTTGAAACAGCCATATTTTTATATCGACATCGAAGCTGACGACTTATAGTAACTTCTAAACGCGCACATGGCGTAAAAAGTGACACATGCACGCGAGACGGTCATCGTCGTTTAACACTTCCGGGCGTAATCTCCTGAATTCTTTGAGTTGTGAACTTGCGTATATGCGAATATTCAAAATTCTGTGCTCATTGTAATTATTGAAAATGGATAAGTTTCTGGAAAAATATGCACAACCGTCAACTTCAAGTTCCTGAGAGTAATGAAACAAAACCAAAAAAAAGTGTCTATATGACGACAATTATTTAAAATTCGGATTTACTGTTATTGAAATTAAGCCGCAGTTTTGAAACTTTATTACGCGAAAGTATGATCTATGACATTAATGTAACCTTTAATTAATTTTTTCTAAATTATTAAATATTATATATTGAACTAGAGTGGTTTTATTTTTAAAGTAACTGCGACCCTTTTAACTAGGCTTCGTGACCCCCGGGGGTCGCGGCCCACAGGTGGAAAAACACTGATCTAGGCTCTAGAGGAATCATTCTCCCAAGAAACTTAATTCTGGACGCCCGGTTTGCCTCACAACAGTTGACGTGTTGACGTATGTTGACTATTCTTTCAATCAATATTTTCCGTCTTGTGGTTTGTATTACCCAATGGACCTTATTTGTTGTAACCCTAGAATAATAGAGGCACAGCAACTATCTCTATCATGAAATCTGCAGTGTGCATTTTTGCGTACCTTAGCCAACTTAGTAGTCACTTTCCCACTGGCACTCCATGAGTGCAGGTCAATTACAAGACAATGGATTTGATTGTCATTGGCATTGTTACGTCCCCACAGGGAGCGTTGTGGTATCATACATATGTATGCGAAGTACGGTCACGTGACGGCCACTACTACCAATGATTACTAACACAAATACACAATATCGCATCAATAAAAAGTAAACACCGTGCACGTATATAACATATTTTCTATCTCTTACTGGTTAGAGTGATTCCAGTAGTATAGAGATAAATATGTTGTCTCTATTACTCTATGGTTGTAACTATACTTTACACAGTAGATTGGTACAGTATTAAGTAAGTACATACAATATAATATAGTATATGTAGTTACATAATATGTGTTATGTGTGAATCTTTTGTAATTTGATGCACCAAATCTGACACGGGAATTGATGATGTAGTCGTTATTTACAATTTGAACATCTAAATTACATATTAATATACTAATTGAATTGCTATTATTCATTAATATTATTGATTTATTGAAGTGAAATGTTCATTGTATATATAGATCCATATACAGGCTGAATCTTTAGTATAAATATTACAAACACATGACCTGAAGTCTCTTCAATAAGTTGTGTTCAACGTTTTTACGTTTAATTCGTGGTTTTGGATGGTATGACTATCAAAGATTTAGTGGATAATTCAAATCAGTCAGAAAGAAACATAGATAAATAATAAGTAATTGTTCTGACTAATATTAATAGAGTTGAGCGTTACTTTATAGTATTCCATATTTGTTTATTATGTTCTGACTAAGTTTGACATGGGTTCATTCTATGCATCAAGCGTTAACGTATTTTACATATTACGACATATTCCACGTTTACGCATGCACAGTAACTATCATTACTCTGATTGTATTGAAACGTACATATAGGGGGCCATATAATTATGGTTAAACTCCAGTTTCAAAATTTGAGCTAAATGGGACTTGTACACAGCGAGAAAATTTATAGAAAAATTACTGTGCTTAGCACTACAATCGACGTGTAAAAGGCAAACATATTCAATTTTGTACGGTAAAAATATAAAAATTATAATTAATCATAGAAAATTTAAAGGATAGAATATTCTTTCCGTAATATTAGCTCCGTAAAATTTGTAAAACAGCTCAGTAAAAAGTTCCATTCCCGACAGAAAAATATTTTTTAATTGTTTTTCTTTCAAAAATTACCATGCCGTCTTATAATTATGCAAATGCTATCTGCTAATAGTAAAAAGAAAGAAAGAGAAAAAAGGTATCGACGCTGTTGAAATGTACCCCACTCATAAATGCAAGTCATATAGCCAGGCTGGTGAGTAGTGTGACGACCAACTTGGTCGGACCAAGCACCTTGATTCATTAGACTGTCTTACAAGCAGCAATCAGTATTCATTACACTGTCTTACAGGACGGACTGTCACCGTTTAATTCATCATTTTGTTACTTCACTATCTTCAGTATTAGAATATATTGTTGCCAATCATTTTTGTATGCATCATAAAGAATCGAAGGTCGGAAAAGATCGGGCATTTTCGAAGTTTTTCGAAGCAGGTTTGAATACGTATATTGTTCCTCAGTGCGTACAGCCCAACCAACATCAGGTTGCGGGTCAGATACGCAAATGAAAGAGTATGACAACAAGAATTAAACTATAACATATATGCATAAGAGTGTGACAGAAGTTGTGTTAGCACATTAAATTTTACCATGCTAGCACAACAATTTTTATGAAGCCATGACTAATACTTTTTACGTTTCAATTTAATAATATTTACATGATCGTAAAATGTTTTTTACTTTGGTCGTCGATCGCGCTCGCATTATAAGAGAGCATGGTAATTTTTCTGAAATTTTATCTACAAAAATTATATGATTTTTCTCTCCGTGTACTATTAAATGGAATTTTACGGTGGTGTCGTGGCTATCATTCCTCTGATTGCGATTAAATTCGTAGGGAACCATACAGGGACCAATCCGCAAAATTTCTAAAATTTTTATCAAAAACGACTAAATAATTTCGAAATTATGGCACTTTGTCGGATATTCGGACATATAGACGGATAGACAGATACGAAACCAAAGTGTTTTTAGGAAATTCTAAAACGTAAAAAGAGCATGATTTTCATTTCAGGAAAAAAGGAAAACAATTTTTATATTTCAAAAGTGATTACAATGCTTTCGCTACTTTAGTAGTCTCAGACGTAATAAAATTATTTTGTTTTGTGTGACTTTTATTTGGAAAAATGGTTAATGAATTTTGAGACTCCTTGTTCAAAAATGTCTAAAAGACCAAGTTATGACTTCTAAGTTTTTTAGATTTTTTCATTCATATCAGAATCGCCTGTCTTACGGGTGAATTTGATTTGATTTGATTCTGTTAAACTCAAACGAGAATCAATTAATGAATGTTTCGATAAATATTTGGATATCACTATATTGGAACAGCTGTATATGTTAATGCAATTACGGGATTATATCCATACCATGTATGAATTGCAAACCTATATCGCTTATCAGCACCTATTTGGTAATGTAGGTATATTTGCATTAAAACTGCTTAATGCTATTACAAAATTAATACTGTTTATTATTACTGATGTATAGAGAGATAAAATATTCTATTAATATTTAGCCATGATCAATTGCTGATATTTTGATAATATTTAGCTATGAAAACTGGTAAGTGCATACTGTACAGTTAATGGTACTTCAGGGAACTGGGCTGGGAAGCCTAAAAATAATACCGGAGATAGACATAGACATCATATGAACATTACGTTTTAAATAGTAACTATATATTCATATTCAGTCCCCGTTTAAAATCTATTTATAAATTAATTCTATTTTGCAGTCCATAGTGACTTCGAATAAAAAATTAATAAAAATATCCGGTTTGTGTCTCTTATCTGGCTTCACATTTCACACTTCAATAAAAAAAAAAAAATTGACCTTTTTCGAGACCGTAATAAATTTTATGACTTTTTTTGGTAAAAATATTTTATCCTTTTAAATTTTCAGTATTTTTAAATTGCGTTAAAAAAAAAGTTTAAGTTCTATATCGGTTTATATGTAACTTAACTAAAAATTAATATCTAAATAATATTATAAATGTGAAAGTTTGGATGTTTAGATGTTTAAATTTGTTCGATGTTTAAATTTTATCCTGGTTGCAAGTTCTTGAGGGATACAAAAACAATTATTCAAACACACCCCAAAAAACAAAACTCAATTCGATAAAATTTGGTACACTGACATTATTTATCCTGAGTTAACAAATAGGATAATCTTATCCCGACTAAAGGTTCCTGTAGGATGACTAAACCGAAATCGATTAAATAAAATATAGAGACACTATTTACTATGAGCACATGTAGCTAGAATTTTAATAACACGTAGAATAGTTTTATCCCGATTGAATGTTCCCAGGGGATGCAAAAGAAATTCCAAAATCATGTTCAAATAATTAAACAGAATTTGATAAAATTTTGTACACAGACAAGATTAATCCTGAATTAACGCATAGGCTAATCTTATCCTGATTAAAGGTTCCTGTAGGATGACTGAATCGAATTTGATAAAATTTAATATACAAACGTTATTTACTATGAACACATATATAGTAATAATTTTGAAATAGTTTTAGTCGGGATAGTTTAATCCCGATTGAAGGTTTCCGGGGGAAGAAGGGGAGACACAAGGGGGGGGGGGGCTTAATTCAATGCGGGTGAAGCTGCGGGTCAGACTTAGTTATATTATAAAAATGTGTTGAAATGATTATGGAAATTCATAGTGAATGCAATAGCAATAATAATACATAGGATAGTTTTATCCCAATTGAAGGTTCCCGGTGGAAACAAAATCAACTGCTAAATCATATCCAACTAACTAAATCGAAATCGATGAAATTTATAGTACACACAGAAACACTATTTACCCTGATCTAACACATGGTGTAATCTTATCCCGATTAAATGTTCCTGTGGGATTCAATATTATTTAATTATAATAACAGCAAAAAATCAGAGATCCGTTGATCCTTTGAAAATTTTAAAAACTTGTAGTGCGATTTTAAACCATTTTTGAACAATTTACATAGCCATATTTTCAAAACGGGGGTGGGGCAGAATTTAATTAATAATATTTGATATTTTCGTAATTATATAGTTAATTTAATTCCCAAAGAATGAATGTAGTAATTATTTACTGTCCTATAACTGGATTAAAATTGGATTTTTCCGCTATATTCAAATTCTCAGAAAAATATTACCTGAAACTATACATATATACTTAGTTTTTAGGGATTTGCAATTGTCTGTAATAATTACCTATAGGGTGGACTTGAAAATTTCGGACGTAAAAAAAACATATGAATTGCATCCCGCGGTCACAGGGTACATTTGTCCTCACTGAAGAGGAGAAGCATGATTCCTAACTCAGAAGAATTGTTTTATAATTATATAGAAGCAATAAAATACTTTTTTCCACAATAAAATTTCCTCGTCTGACTGTCTGTTTGTTTGCCCCGTCTGTCTGTCATGTCTTACCGTGTGTCTTGTCTGTATGTCAGTCCTGTCCTATTAACTGGCTGTATGTTCTGTGTCTGTCTGTCCGTTTAGTCCTACAGTCTGTCCGTCAGTCATTCCTGTTTGCTTGTTCGTCTGTCTGTATTTTAATTTTATCATGTCTGTCTGGCTGTCTTTTTTGTCTGTCCGTCAAATCCTGTCTGCCTGTTTATCCTGTCTGTCTTGTATAACAGTCCTGTCTGTCCGTCTACCAGTCCTGTCTGTCTGTTAATCGGTCTTGTCTGTTTGTCAGTCGGTCCCATCTGTCTGTCTACTAGTCCTTTGTCTGTCAATGTCTGTATATCCATTTTCTCCTATTTGTATGTTTGTGTTTTCTGCCTTTTTGTCCGTCTGTCCATTAGTCTACCCAGTCTGTCTGTCTGTTTGTATTCCTCCCTGCTTATTTGTTTGCCTTCTGTCATCTGTCCTCTATAAATTAACACACTTGCGAATTTTCATACTTGACAAGGTTTTTTAAAGGCCGCTTTTGGTAAGTGGAATAATTATTCTGTGTAATAATTTTCAGTAATTTTTTCATTTACCTTTAGTGGCTTTTAAAAATAATAACATGCTGTATGAAAATTAGGTCCCGTGCATGCACACAAAGTTATGAGTATAATTAACCCTTAACTACTGACGTGTAATTTTGTTACGTTGCTACAGACGTACGTATTGTGACGTAACATATGTAACATCAAAGTATGTTATGAAAAAGAAAATTATTTTAAATTATTAACTGTTATGGAAATCCTTACGCTATAAAAATTATCATAAATTATTTACTTAGTTTACTTATCATAGTTAATTCAATTTCAAATAAGAAAAAATTATTTATTAAAATTATTAAATTTACCTAATGAAATTACTGCTATGTCAGAAAAATCAGCCGATAAAATAAAGTTCACAATCTAATTGGAATTTTGAAATTCCCAACTTTAATGTAAGCAATATCAAGGATCTATGATTTTTTGCTTCGTCACATATAAATCCATATTGAACTTAAACATTTTTTTAACTTAATTTAAAAATATTGAAAAATTTAAAAGGATAAAATATTTTTATCAAAAAAAGTCATAAAATTTATTACGGTCTCGAAAAAGGTCATTTTTTTTTTTTTTATTGAAGTGTGAAATATGAAGCCAGATAAGAGACTGAAGCCAAATATCCATCAATGTTTAATTAAAAATTTATTTAGATATTACAGCTGCATTAAACTGGGCCATGAAATGGATTGAAATTGGTTATATTGGAAGCACGTCACAGAATCTTTCAATTAAAAATTGGTTTTTTTAATCAATTTTCGCGATTTTTTTCCAATGGATAGGTTTGGAGAATGGGGATGAATTTTTTTTTATCATTAATACCTACCGCTATTTAACAATACAAAAATATTTTTTTTATCTTTTTTTATTTATTTTTTTATAATTATTATAATTCTTTGAAAAAAGTGTGTTTAAAAAAGGGCGGATATTGGTGTCCACGATTGTGGTCGTAGTTTTCATTTGGAAAAAACAATTAATTAGATCAAATCAAAATTCAACAGCTAGATGTCACGACCACCATCGTTATACCCATTATACTATGGGAGCTTTTTTAAAATTTTGAAAAATTGGCGGCAGTTTGAAGAAAAAGTACAAAATTTTTTTTAGTTTTCCGTGTCGAAAAATAGGAAGATTTCAAAAAAAGCTCCCACAGGTACATATACAGCGGCTTACCTACAGATTGATAATCTATTTGAATTTTTTTTTTTTCAAATGAAAACTGCGGCCGCAATCGTGGGCAACAATATCCGTCCTTTTTAAAGACACTTTTTTCAAAAAATTATAATAATTATAAAAAATAAATGAAAATGAATAAAAAAAACATCCCCATTCGCCCATCCTATCCACCCGAAAAAAAAACGCGAAAAGTGACTATTTTTTCCGCCGATTACACTCGGATGGTACCTTAAAGAAACGCAAACATTGACTGATATCTTTGCTATGTCACTTATAATTAGTACAATAAATCAAGTATAATAGATACACCCTTATTTGAAAAACAAAGTTTGAATTTCATTACCTTGCTAACCTTAATTATCAACAGAAATTACTGACAGGAACTGATCTTGACATTAATTGAAATTAATAAAATTGTTTACTATATAAAAGACAATATTTATTGAAACGTAAAAAGCTACTCAATAAGAATACAAAGTTTAATCAATATCGTAGTAACATGTCAAAACTTTAAACAAAATTCTACGAAGGTAAATAATATATTTAATTAACAAGTTTAATATAACATAAGGTAGACATCTATCAAAGTAATTTCAAAGAGAATATTTCATTCAAATATAATATACATATATAGGTACTAACTTAGGCACCATAACAACAGCGAAGTCAAATAAAATTAGAAAGTTTACGATTTCTTTATTTAACAAATAATTATATAAGCAGAAAGTAGGTATATATAAATATTTACAAGGACTCTCATAATATTTCTAATTAGTTATCGATTGTGCAAAATTTTCGATTTGTAAGAAATAATTAAAATTAATTAAAAGTTTAGAGTTTATTGAGCAAGAAGTATCCCACAGTTGCTGAGCCATGGTAAAATTCAAAGGTGATTCGACCAAGCGATGAAAAAATATTGTGTTCAAAGATCATTTATGTTCAATAATTTTATTTAACACCTTGACTGTCACTGACGTTATAAGATGTCAAGTGAAAGCTTACTAACTCATACACCACGTCGTACGACGTCAACAATTCCAAATAAAGTGTATTAGTTGTCAAATTAGTGTACCAGTTGGTCATTTCGTTATAATTCTTCAGGACCGTTATCGTGTTATAAAGAAAACGATAGGTATAATCGAAATTAATTAAAGAGCGCCATTTATGGCGAGTGCTAATGTTAGAAAAATTTATAGAACACTTGTAGATTGGTGTTAGAAGTAGATTTCTCACTAAAGATGTTACAAATATTATAAACCATGAATTTTTATTAATTTTTATAACACAAGCTGTGATATGGCAAAGTTACATCCAATAGGTAAAGTTAGGCAGGCTGACGGTATTTATTTTGGAAAATAGCCTTAGTTATGTGACCTGAGCTGTACCATGTTTTAGAAAGTAAGAAATGAATTAAGGAGAAGCATTTGTTTTTATCACCGAGTTTAATGTACTTTTACGTATGTATACAAATAAATAATAATTATAAATGTATACAAAACCGCATTAATGAATCATCAACTTCATCGCATGGAAATCTCGTTGTCGTCTTCTTCAAGACGATACTTGAATGTCTACGTCCGCCCAAGTGGATGTTATACGATATGAGAAGAATATTTCTGCCACTGAGAACTAAATTTAAAATACCTACCTATCGTGAGAAATTATAATTTTTTGTGCAGTGCCATTAGAAAATGATTTTCCCGCAAGGTCGATGAAGAATATTCAAATCAAAAAACTGCGGGAAAGAGTTTGTTAATAATATGTCTTGTGCGTCAATTATCGAATCAATTGAGTAATTGTGTAGAAAATACCTAAATTAAGTTTAAAATATATTTAAATTCAAATTTCAGGCAATTCTACACTTCTAATTTACTTAAAAATAAAATGAACAATAGAAGAAGCTCGCGAAGTCATTTTTCAGTTTCCCTTTACAATTCCAGGTGAATATCGGCAGAGTTTTTTTTAAAGAAGTCTGCTTATGAGGCACACATTCCAAATCCTAGTTCTCCACTATTTTCCTTGTCCTGCATTCATATCACAAGTATATTAAGTAAAAAAGAAATATGGTGACAGTATAAAATGTAGGGGGAAAGCTTAATGAATGGGACATTTTTTAAAAAATCGTCTTAACTTTAAAACCAAGTAATCAAATATTATAATTCTTGCGGCATAAGTTACTTTAAACATTACCTTATATTTTAAACTAAAAAAAAATTTATTCTTTTTAAATAATAGTAATTTTTTTTGTTTGAAAAAAATTAGATTTTTGTCCCATTCAGTAATTCCATTCTCATTGAATGGGACAAGAAGAATATTGAATGGGACATATATAATACAATGTAAAATTCATGCGGTTTATACAGGTTAGTAAAAATATGGAAATGGTCAAAAATCTTTGCGGGAAAGCATTTGTGGGATAAATGATGAGGACAAACGTCTCAGCATTTTTCACGGTGCATCCGATGGTGAACTTGACTTTGAGGTCAAAATCAAAATTCAAGGTCATATTCATAATGTCCCATTCAATATTCCTTGTCAAGTAACAAGTTAAAGTTAAGAAATAAAAAGTACATAACCTCAATGCGCAAACAATACTTATTTAATGATAGTCTATACTAAGCGGTTTAATAATCAACTAATACGATTAATCTAAGCATAATAGTTATCATAGAATATTTAGTAATTTATAAAAAATAAAAGTTACTTTTTCTGTTTAAAATCGTATTTCCTAATTTTTGTTAAAACAAATGTTAACACATATATCGCACATAAAAATTTATATAAAAGACACCTAATGACTGTAAAACTAATTTCCACTAAGGGTTCCTTGTTAGCTAAAACTCATTTGCCCCATTCAATAGTCGTCCCATTCATTAAGTATCTCCTCTATAAATTAAGGCACAAAAAATGATGTGCGTGGCGTCTATTATAGATGAAAAGTCTCGAAAATAGACGTAAAACCACATTATTATATTATTAAATGAACGATAGTGGAAATAAATAACCTCAATTTTTCTATGTTTTTGTATGATCCAAATTACGAGTTTGTGGTAAAAAGCTGGTTTAAAAACTTTGAGTTCCTAGGATTAAAATAATTAAAATCAGTTGAAATTACCAAAATCGGAGAGACATTAGGAATAAAATTCCCTCGAAATTGTATGCTGATTGGGAAGACCCATCATGGAACAAAATTCATTATAACATACATGTATTATTATGAGAAATACAGTATTTTTGCTGTACATCAACGAAAAATGATGCTAAGAATTTAAAATTTTGCACAATAAGCAGATAAATCTGTTTAAACATGTACACAAGAATTCAAAATGATAAGGAAAAGTGTTATTTAAAATAGTTCTTGCAATAAATGAATATTATACTAAAATCAGACAATATCTGGCAACGTCGCATTAAATGAGACATTGCAGGAAATTTAAAAGTGGATCAAGTCATATATAGCCTACAAAATCATAGTTCATCACCAAAAAAATTTTCAAAAATCGCAATGTTTTACTGACTGTATACAAAAATTAGACTGTTCGAATTCAACAGTAAAATTATAAATTTTTATTTTGGAGGTAAATTCTTGTTAGCTCATGTCTTACCCCCATTTAGAATACTTAGCTAAGTTTTTAGCTAAAAGTACAAACAATTATCCATATTGCGCAATTAATTGACAAAATTATTTGTGTCTAGATCTATATAAATATCATGCAGTTTATATTATTTAGTTTTAAGTAAGTAGAGAAACAACAGTAAATTGTAATTTTCATTCAATTGCAAATGAAGTAAGTAGTTATACTGATTTTCAAACGAAGAAACTACCACACATACACACGCCTACAAATTCAGGCATACATACACACATAGGTACATACATACATACATATGCAATAAACATTTTCCTTACACGGTATAGAATCAGAACTAAAGTCGTCTACAAATCCTTTTGTATTATCACCAAGTGTTTCTCTTTCTATGTGTGGTATGAATGCATAGATGAATAAATAGGTTGCATTATTAAAACTGAAATCTTTATCACAGGAAATGTTCCTGCAATAAATATACAGTCACTCCCAAAATTAATTGGACAACATTAAAATAAAGAAAAAATTATTTAAAAACAAATTATTACATTTGAGGAATTATTACATTGGAGGGGGTTTTTTTCTCCGATGAAACTAAATTTGAAATGTTCAACACAAGAAAACAAAACCCCAATTTGTGTGAAGAAAACGAAAAGATGCGCTGAATCCAAAAAATGTGGTTTCAACTGTTAAGTACAGAGGTGACCCCGTAATGATTTGGGGATGTATGGCGGCAAATTGGGTAGGGAATATGCACGTTTTAGATCGTATCATGGATAAGTTTGTGTATTTAAGCACTCTAAAACAACATTTACATGCTAGTGTACAAAAAGTAGGAATGCAGAATAATTACATGTTCCAAAATGTCAATGATCCAAAACATACCTCCTACGTGGTAAGACAGTGGACAGCATATAATGTACCCCATTTGCTTCAGACACCTCCACAGCCTCCTGACTTAAATCCCATAGGGCATAGAGCATCTATGACATTATTTAAAGATTAAAGTTAGGAGAAATTTTATTTCGAATATGAACCAATTAATTACTTATGTAAGGTCAGAATGGGAGAAGATAAGTCCAGTTGTAACCGAAAATTTAATTAAATTAATGCCAAGACGTTTGGAAGTCGTAACTAAGGCTAAAGGACGTGTCACAAAATACTAAAACTATTAATTTTACTTGAATGAGCTGTTTTTTTTTATATAGTTAATTAGTGTCCAAATAATTTTGTGACCTGATAATTATCACATGTATTTAATTCTTTTAAATATTTTAAATTTTCTTGTTGACTGTGAAAGTAATAAATATATATTTATAGTGTAGAGACTTCATATATTTTATGAATGTATCTATGAAATCGATTTGTTATTTTATAATCAAAAAATAAATTCATCAAAAATTATTAATAAATTGTTGTCCAAATAATTTTGGGAGTGACTATAGGTATATATATATATATATATATATATATATATATATATATATATATATATATATATATATATATATATATATATATATATACAATATTTTAACTTTTGTGCATGAAGTTGCACTCACGTCTTGTATTTGTTTTCATTTCTAAAGATCCCTTATACGATCAGCCATGATTGGTAATTATCGGTTTTCCGCACCATCATGTGGAGAATAACTGATATTCGCCTTTAATCGGACATGATTGTTATAATGCCGACATCACACGATACTAGACTGTGCACTCTTATAATAACCGTGATGAAGCTGTGCCTGTTGTAGTGATGAAAAATATTAATGTCCTTGTCGGTTTCGTGGTTTGGGAATTTGCTAGATTTCTAATACTACTCCTACACCTATTCTAGAATCTGTTTTCCGTACTGACTTTTAAGGGGAGGTTTACTTGAGCGTCCTTAAAAAAATTTTTTTTTTTTTTTTTTTTTTTTTTTTTGTGCAGAAGTTGATATCAAATTATGTATAGAATATGCTCCTAAAGTGATTTTGCTGAAAGTAATTTAAGGAAAGGTTTATTTGAGATTCGATCAAAATATAGATTTTCTTTTTTCTTTCAGAAATTGATAGCAAATTATGTATAGAATATGTTCCCAAAGTGATCCTGCTGAAAGTAATAACCAAAATCAGTTTTCGATAAAAAAAAAAAAAAAACGTAGTTCACGTGGTAATGAGTAGTAAATATAAAATTTTGAAAATACGCGTCTTTATATATAACTACGTTTTTGGAACTGATGGACACGATAACTCAAAAACTATCCGATGGATCCTTTTCATTTTTTTATTTGAAAGATAATTCAATTCTCCGGCACCTTACCTAAGTCCGATATACTTTCAAATTTTTTTTTATTTTACTTTAAAGGCAAAAGGCAGTAAGGCCAAAATCGTAATCAAAAGTTCACACGTTCGACATTTTTTTGCAGCGATTTATTGATATTGTAGGTATAGGTGCCAGTACTGTTCATATATTTTATAAATCTTTTTTGTTTTTGGATTTCTCTGGTTTATTACCGGCCCGGCGCTATGATGTCCAACAACAAGGCAAGTCACACTGCGCTATCTATAAAAAGGTCAATTTTTTATATTTTTCCTTGAACAATTCTTTTTGTATAGTTTAATACTCAATAAATACACACATCGGCATAATTATCGAAACATAACAAAATTGCTGGTTTTGCTATCGAAAATAAAGGTATATCGACTTGTGAACATGTAATTTTAAGTGAATAATTAAATAAGATTAATATTTTCTTGAAATTAAATGGTTTGTTTGATTTTTACAGATTTTTTGTATGTTCCGCTAATTCTGCCGGTGTGTGTATGTGTACAAAATTTAAAATTGATATTTGCTTCCGGCTTTGAGAAAAAAGTTTCAGAAAAATACATAATTTTTAAGGACTCTCAAGTAAACCTCCGCTTAAGGCGTCATATTTAGTTGGAATACCGAAAAATTAGACCTCTCCTTGAGAATTTCTTTTGTGAAAGCAAAAAAAAAAAGCAAATAAAAAGTCGGTTAAAGATATTTTAAGGTTTTACTTAAATATACTATACGAGTAAATAAGAATAGTTATAAAAGCGAGAGTTTTCTCATGTTTTTCTATCACAAAATTTTGTTATTTTTATACTGGCGCACATCGTTTACGAAGTATACGCTATCGAATATTTTCGATATCGATAAACATGTCGGTTTTTCACGCGTGAATCAAAGGAGTTCGCAAGTACTTACTTTTGGTTGTGTTATAATTAAAGACACACTTTGTATTTGTATATTCATTTATATAATTCTATTTTATCTAAGTAAGTAAGAAAGTCTAATTTCGGTATCTTGCAAATATGAATGGTATGTTTTACGCCGGTAATATTCATTCGAATATATTTTCTCATTGAATGAGAGAAGATTCTTCTGGAATAATTATAGAGTACTTAATTGTCTAATTTTGGTATCTTGTAAATACGAACGGTATGTCTGTGTCTTACACCGAATGAGAAGATTCTTCTGAAATAATTATAGAACACTTAATTTTATAGTATATGCTAGAAAGACGTTGCATACCTACATTCGTAGAAGACATTATAGTATAAATTAATTTTATTTTGTCAATTATTTGTTTATTTATTTATAGTTATTTCAATTGAAAATGGTATTTTACACCTTCAGAGAATTACATGATTTGTTTGAACAAAGGAAAATTGTAATTCTGTAACACAAGTGAATCTCCCGTAATGGAATTATATAACTTAAAATGAACATAAATAATTCCAGAAATTTTGTTGAATCACAAACATAAAATTGCTTTTTTAATTAAAACCAGAAATGGAACAGTTTTATTGTTTCCTTTCTGATTCGAAAATATTCGCAATTCGGTTTGGTAGCCAGGGCAAAATTTTTAATTAACTATTTAAAACGTTTTTGCGTATAAAGTATATCAAAGTCTAGCACGGAGCGATTAAGAGAGAAGCTATACCTAAGGATATTGAAGAAGATTAGCGATAGAGTTGGTTTATTGTGTCTGGTGGGCCCATAACTTTTATCAGTGGGGCTACTTTAATTTACGCGAATGTGGAAGTGATCAGCAAAAACAACAGAGTGTAGAAATCGAAGATTATATACGACTCGGACATGACTAGACCGACCTTACTGTTTATAGAGTGTTATCCTAAGGGTGCGTGTCCATTTGAGAGTAACTAGCGGAAGTAACTATCCAGAAAGTTGATAGTTCATTGTCCATTTGAGAGTATTCTTTCAATAACTTTCACGCTCCGGAAAACTGTCTGATAGCAGATTCTCCGATAGTGCTTTCAAAACCGTGTCGACTTACAATAGGCGACAGTTTTGGCCAAATTTTGATTAAGATATCAGGACCCGCCCAAATTTTGGTTAAGATATTAGGTTATTGCAATATATGTTTGCAGTCGTCAAAAAGTTATAGACAACCGAAAAATTTGCTTCATTTATAGTCAGATTTATATCTTAAAAAAAGAAACAATTGTTTAAAAAAAAATTCTGTTGATTTCTCAATTTATTCAATTTACGTTGGGCTTTTATGTTAAATATTCAAGTATAATGAAATTTTGGAAAATTTTTTTATTTTTATGATAAGCGAGTTTTTATAATTTTCATGTTTTGGGTTTTAAGAGAGTCCTTATTTTTGACAAATATTTGACAAATATTTTATTAATTTTGTAGTTTCTTCTTTAGTTCATTCCTTTCTATTCATTTTAAAATTAATTTGTTGAATAATTAATTTTGATATTTGAATTTTTTAAATATCTATTCAATTTAACAGATTTTTATTAAATGAAGTACCTACCTACATACGACAAATTAGTACAAATAAAAACAACATTGAATATACAAGATCAATATAAATATAGCTGAGAGTGCTGTCACAATACGAACGTGTTTCGAATTTTGAGAGTAACTGTCGGAGAGATGAATTTATGCTTTAGTACAGTCATCTGGTAGTTTTACCTGGAAAGTTTTCCGGGAGTTTTGAAAATGGGTGATATTATAGATTTTGAGGTACTCTTTACGATTTTCCATTTTGCCACCTCGTATCATTGCCGCTCGCGCCGCCATATTGGAAAAATGGCGTCGAAAAGGAGTTTTTGGACATATCCACATATAAAATTAAACTAGAGAAAATTTCCTACAATTTATGTTTTAACAATTTTTTTCGTAAAATCAATAGTTTTGGTGTACGAGCGCCGCAAAGTGTTACTTAATACGCGTTTTCACGGAATAACTCGTTTCCACACTACCTAGTACGGTATATATAATAGCTGAATTTCCAGTTTTGGAAATTCGCTAATAGTACCGAAAATATGTTAGCCTCAATGTTTAAGTAGTAGACTTTTTAGTGAGTATTTGATATAGGAAATTCAATAAAAAATAAAAGATCATAATCGCGCGACTACAGTTAAATTGGGCTCCAAGCTTTATAAATTTTTTCCAGTGGATTGACTAAGAGTACACCTATTTCACTTACATTATCACCTATATTATCACTTTTTAAAGTATCGTATTTATAATGTTATTGATTGCTATTGAATAGGTAGATATATACATAGATAGCATAAAGACTCATTGTTTGGTGAAATTCCTGCTAATATCATCAAGTGGGATATTAGATTTAATGCGATCGATCATCAATAAATGTCAATCGGCGCACATTAGTATTTTACCGGGTGTTTACTGATTAAAAGGATAGAGAATAATTTCTATTTAAAATCTCAGGATTAAATTAATATTATTATTCACTAAAAATTTGATAAAAACTACTTCACTTTACTTTCGTTATTATTACCTATCAGTCGATTTATGTCCTTTTCAGACTATTAAAATTCAATAAGTCTATGGAAACCAAAATAAATCAAAATAAATTTTAAGATTAAAACAATTAAAATCACATTTAGTATGCATTTAATTGATAATAAATATTTGTTTTGTATTATTTCAAAGCCAACCTTCTAACAATTTTATAACTAAAGCTTTTTCATATGGTGCAAGAGTTTTTAGCCCACACTATACATTCACGAACATGGTTATAACAAGTTCATATAAAATTATTATACGAAGGATCATTTATCATAAGTCATATATACATATATTAATTTTGAGATATTCTGAAAGAGGGCGCGCTCTCATTTCAATAGCTTTCATTTCTCAAAATTCTATTCCTTTATCATTTAATCAAACTGGCCACATTACGTATTGGCAATAGTGACCCTTTCATCACCACTGTGACCTCTAACCATTTATAATGAATACACCACATAATATAAGCTATTAGGTTGATAACAGCTTCAGAAAATGTTTTGAAAATGTAGCGCCTAATTATATAATCTATAATGTTTTGAACGTTTATTTGATTTTTACAAGTTTTGAAGAAGAGAAAGTTTCTATCGACATTTAGGATTCTAATAATTTATGGATGAATTTTCGATTTCTGTCATAAAAATTATGAAATCCCCTTTAAAATATGGATTAAGATAACAAAAATTAAATTTCAGTGAGTTTCGCCCTTCTAATATTCTTAAAATTTAAAAAAAAAAAAAAAACGGTAGTAAAAATCCAAAAATAGTCTCAGAAAGTTGATTAAATGTTGTTTATGACGTCATCACGAACAAATTTTAACTTTTTAAAAATATTCGTCAATAAAGTTATTTCATGTAATTTTAGTGTGTAGTTATTAGTGTAATTTTTGGTAATTTCGGAATGAAGTTTCGATTTTTGTTATCAAAATTATGAAATTCGCTTTGAAACTGAAACTCGGAGGCAAAAACTCAATTTTTTGTTAATCCCACACTCCTAATTTATCTAAAATGAAAAGAACGATTGTTAGAACTTGCAAGTGGTTATAAATTCCATGTTTTTATGATTAAAATTACGATTTTTCTAGAAAAACATTTTCTTAATGTTCTTCATGACATCATCATTGTAAAATTTTAACTTTTCTTAAGATACTGCTTACTGAACCATTAAATATACTTACTAGTGTAATTTTAGTAATTTGGTGATAAAGTTTACATTTCTGTTATTAAAATTACGAAACTCCTTTTCAAATAGTAACTTTCATACTGAAACTCAAATTTCTATTAGTGTTACGCTTTGAATTTTATCAAAAATGAAAACAATATTAGTAAAAACTTACGAATCATTTCAAATTGCGTATCTCGGCGGCTACAATTACGAGCTTTGTAGAAAGAGGTTGATTAACTTGATAATTTCGATTTTTGTTATCAAAATTAAGAAAATCTCTTTAAACCTGAAAATTGGACACTAAAATTCAAATAGGTACCTATTTATTAAAAATATAAAAATGGAAAAAAGTATTGAAAACTTACAAATTAATCGCCTCAAATTTTACAAAAAAAAAAAAAAAAAAAAAAAAAAAAATTACAAATAATAAGAATAATTATTGTACAATTTCTCTTGAATAAATCTCCGTATTCTAATATTGTAACACACCTGTGCAATAAGTTTTAGTGAACATACTGTATATGCAGGTGACTGTTAAAAGGTTCTACATCGATATTATATATTCGTTATTTTCATCGACTTGTTATTTCACTTGACGCATCGTTGATACTGGGGCAAAGCGAATGTACTTATCATCGATATCATATCGATATATGGATATATATACTACTAGTTATCATGTTATATTTCTCTCTATAAATAATCAATCACAACATCGTCGTTCATATTCAAATTTGGTCAAAACGTTATTGCGGCTGTTGTCACTTTGTTGTCAAATCAGCGACTCCTAAAGTTTTGCATCAGCGAGCTGAATTATAAATACAAAAATAATTTTCGACGATATTCTGTTCTAATTTATAAATTAAAAATACGAGTAATGTAAAAGCCCCTATACCGGAACATTATGTTTAGGTGTGTAATTAAACTGGCTTATAAAAATTGACAAATAAATTAAACACCCATTTTTTTTTTTCTTAATAAGCATGAAAGAAAGTTTTTTTAATCTAATGAATATGTTTTTAAAAAAATACAACCCAAAAATTTTTATTTACTAATGTTTTTCTTTTGCAAAATGTCGACATCTATATCCAAACAAAGAAATATTAATGACACTTGGAGTTGGTAACCGATATACAAACAGACGTATATAATATAAGTAATATGACACATAGAGTGACATCTAGACGTCAAAGTAGGAAACATAAAATGGTTTAAGTGTGAAATGTAAATAAAGGATAAAAATACTGTATTCAAGAAAAATTGTATTCAGTAAGGAAACATTAAATGCGAGGTGAAATTAAATTGAAAAATAATCATTCTGTTAATAATAATTTTTGTTATCAGAGGTTTCTTTCAGAAATAACTTCATTAATATATAAATGTCAAAACTGTTCACACATATGATTGCGTTCCGGTACAGGGACTTTTACGTTATAGCTTAACATAAGAATCACTTCCGGAAAATAGGTAACATTTTTTGACGGAATTCGACCATTTCTACAAGAAAAATAAAACTTTCGCACTAAATTACCCAGATTTTAACAACAGATCTAAGAATTAAACTCATTTTTGTGGCTATTAACTTAAAATCGAAAAAAAAAATTGAACTGATAACGTCATCACCCCTTACCAAAAATTTTTTAAAAGTTCCGAGAACAGTAATTATTGTAAAACTAAAAATATGAAATTTGAAATTGTTCATTAATTTTTGATACTGCTTATTTAATTTCAGACAAAATCAGATTCATAAAGACAACAGTAGTTCTACGTGAACACTAAATCACATTTCCTGAACGAATTCAGTCATTTTGACCCAAAAACCTGATTAATTTTAAATAGTCGCCGAATAAATTAGAAAAGTAACTCGCATGAAAGTAACCAAAGATATTGTACATAAAATTTGTTAATTTTCGATGTATAATGTAGTACGATTTATTGTATACTCTGACAAAAGATGTAAATTGTTTTTATGAATTTAATTATTTGATATCATGAACTGCCTTTTTGGAGCTTGAGAGCTACATTTGGCCTGCGGACCGCAATTTTATTCCTGGTTACTAATGGTACAACCTTTCATTTTGATATCGCATAGTAAATATAGAGATTAATACAATGGAATGATTATAATTTCAAAATTTCTATTTCTCTGTTGATAAATATTGTTAAAATGATTGCATAGAATTAAAACTGACAATTTAATTCATGTGTATCAAGTCCCATAAGAATATTGTAGTTTTTTCACTTTTACTATGGAAAAAAGTTAAGACAGATTTTACAGCGAAAAAAATGTCACAAAACATTTCATTGGTCATTTCACTGTAGGTAAACACGATGAAAACGAAACAAAAATTCCTATTGGTAAATTTAACTGATTTCAAAACCATAGTAACAGTGTATGTATTAAATAATAATATGAATTATTTATACTAATTTATTTTATTCGTTAAATTGTCTTACTGTATTACACTTGAGTTTTATTATATTTTTTCTGAATAAATTCAAATTTCTTGCCTAAAAGCAATTTAACTAGAAAAACTGTCAATCCAAAAACGCTTAAGCTTCGCTGTCGCTTTTTTGTTAGTTGACAGTTCTTCTCGTTAAATTGCTAGGCAACAAATTTCCGTTAGACAAATCCGAATTTGTGAATATTTAATTCATTGAAAATCTCAGCAAGTAATTTAAGAAAGAAAACTATATAAGAGTTCCGAGATCTTTCTTTGGAACCCTAAAAATATTAAAAAAAAAAAAAAAGAAAAACAAAACAAAACAAAAATGGTTACACTTTTTAGATTAATGTACCTATCTGGTTTCTAACTTACGATTGGTTATTTTAAAAGCTTCTTTAGATAATTCAACTATGCATTGACACACGTAGGTACATACTACATATCGCCCGTTTTCTGTCTCAACCTCGTATATCAAAAACTACATATTTTAGGACACACAAAAATCATATTAAATACTGTATTTATACATATACTTATCTATAATATATATATATATATATATATATATATATATATATATATATATATATATATATATATATATATATTTATTTATATATATAGGTAGCCTGTAGCCAACATCAATGGGTGTAATTAGCATAAATCTTAAGTTCATAGTGATGAAGATACAGATTTAAATACGTTTTGTTTGTGTGTCCAAAAATTGGGGTTTTTCAGATACGAGGTTGAGACAGAAAACGTGCGATAAATATTTCAATAAAACATTCAACCCATAAAATTACTGTAACGTAAGATGCATGACATAGAAAGAAATTAGAGCAAGAAACTTATACATAAAAACTTAAAGAATAGAATAAGATGGGAATAACATAAATAAATGTAATAGTTTACTTTTGATACGAGACAGCTAAAATAGATGACGTCTAGTAAAAATACTAAAATTAAACTGCAGTTTTTTGTAGTTTATTGTAAAAGATACTGTGTCAGATGTCATAGATTTTTATTTATGTATGTAGATACAGGCCAAACGTCTTTCAATGTGACATCACATTAATCTTAAACCAATAGTTGCAAATGTAGATCGAAGAATATTCCTTTCCAATTCTACATTAAGTGTTAGATAAAGATAATAAATTAATCGATTTTTCGAGAGCTAACTAAACAAATGACCTATCAAATATTTAAAATAATTACACCATTGCATTGGTTCAAATGAAAAAGTACATTGGCAATCGTACTTTTTGCAAAATCGTCTATTTTGACAATGCTTGTATATTAAGTAACATTTCCTGAACGTTTCTTTATATCTATTCATAGTAACCAAGAAATAGCAGACTGGGAAGTACATACCAGCACGAGAAGCAAAATTAACTTAAAAATATACAACTATTTAGTTAGATTAAAACTGAAGGCACAAAATTATAAAAACTAGTCAATTAATATTAGAATATTCTTCAGGTTTCTGTTCTTCAGAAATTATCAATAAATATTGGATATACAGCATATCGCGCATACTCTTTCTCAACCTCGTATCTGAAAAGTCCCAATTTTTGGACACATAAAAAAACGTATTTAAATCTGTGTTTTCATCATTATAAACTTAAGATTTATGCTAATTACACCCTTTGATGTCGGCTACCTACATATATAAATATATATATATATATATATATATATATATATATATATATATATATATATATATATATATATAGATAAGTATACATATAAATAAAATATTTAATGTTTTTTGTGTGTCCTAAAACATGCAGTCTTTGATGTACGAGGTTGAGAAAGAGTATGCGCGATATACTCCTTTCTGCGGTGGATAAGAACCACATAAAAAGCAACACAAACAAATCGTACAAAAAAAAAAAATTAGAAACTTCATAAATAGGTATAAAAACTACAGTGGAACTCCAAGAAATGCAACAAAACTTTCCCTTACCTTCTTGAGTTGCAATTCTTGGAGTTCCACTGTATATTATATAAGTTATATTACATAAGGTCCGCCCAGAATATACGGCCAAGCTGATTTTTTAATGAGGTCCACCGGGATCTTGCAGATCCGGAAACACCAGAAATAAGCCACCGAACCGATTCTGAAAATTTTCTCACTGCTACACGGAGAGAAAATTCATATAAAAATTACTGTGCTCAGCACTACAATCGACGTGTAAAAGGCGAACATATTCAATTTTGTACGGTAAAAATATAAAAATTATAATTAATCATAGAAAATTTAAAGGATAGAATATTGTTTCCGTAATATTAGCTCCGTAAAAATAAAAAGTATTCATTACATTGTGTCAGAGGACGGCGATGTCACCGTTTAATTCATCATTTTGTTACTTCACTATCTTTAGTATTAGAATATATTGTTGGCAATGATTTTGCATTTAGCACATTAAATTTTACCATGCTAGCACATATTTTTTTATTTTGGTCGTCGATCGCGCACGCATTATAAGAGAGCAGGGTAATTTTTCTGAAATTTTTTCTACAAAAATTACATGATTTTTCTCTCCGTGTAGAGAACTAAATTACTTTAGATGGATACAACTATGCTGCACAAAGTCCGTCCAATAATAAATTACCTAGCCGATTTTAAAAATTCCTTTACTCTTAGAAAGATAAACTATTTTAAATGCGTACAGGTCTTAGATGAAATCCGCCAGTGCCCAACATTTGGAAATTCGCTATGTTATGCAGAAGCTGCGACAGGGGTATCTTTTAGTTTCCATTTTCATTATTCACTTTAATGTGTCGCACAAAAAACACCGCATAAAAAGAGTTTACAGCGCATTATTAAACTAAAATTCACGTACGGTAATAATTCCCTAAAAAATAACCAAATTTTAATTAAAAACCAAACAAATCGTCAAAAGATTATTTCATTTTTTGATTAGTTATTTAAAAAACAAAAAATTTTATTTCTATTGTAAAAAAAAACTTTATAAATAAATAGTACTTGTAAAACACACGTAACATATTTACACAACTGTTAAATTTTATGTACATAGGCAAGCGTAGCAACATCTTGTACGATAATGATTACTTATTTTTATATATATTTTTGTTTATTCTTTTATTTATTGAAGTCAATTTCACAAATTTTTATTTCGTTATATTGCATAATTTTGTTGTTGTTTACCGTCAGTTATATCAGCCATCCATACTTCAAATTTCACAGGCTTCATTCACTGTGCTTGCTATAACCGTACAACGACGATGTCAATAAAATTTCCCCGTAACCAATTCAGTATTTTTATTACAATAACAAAAATAAAAAAAAATTTTTATTATCACTAGCAGGCACCTTGGCGCAAAATAAAAATTTTTCTCAAACAACACGACACGATATTTTATAGTTGTAAATAATTTAATAGCAATTTTTGTTGTATAATTTTGTTCAACAATTTTTTTATGTTGTTTATTATATACAGTACAAGGTACCGTAATTTGTTAAGGGATTAAGATACAGTGAAATTTTCAAAGATTAAAATTTTAGTAGGTATGAAGTTACTTGGCAATGTAATGTAACTGCGGCGCCTGCTCTAGCCATTACGCCGCCCCGCGCAAAGGGGAAAAATTCCGTTTGCAAAATCGGTGACCTTTCTCTTTTGCTCGTCAGCTGTAAAATGCCGCCCGTCTTTTTACCCCGGGCAAATCTTTTTTTTGCCTCGTCACTTCTACTGACTTCTAAAATGTCACCCTCTTTTTACAAAAGTTTCCAAAACTCCCTCTCTTAAAATTTGCCGGCCCGGGCAAATACCTTGGTTAACCCCCCCCCCCCTGGAGCGGGCCCTGATAACTGTCTATATTCAGGGACAACTAAATAAGTATATTGTCTATATTAGGTAGTCCACAACAAGATCGACAAGAACTGCGATTAGCATTCTCATAAGCGTCCGCTTCCGCACTATTTTAATGTCGATATAATGCGAATGAGGATGTTTACGACTTGTAACATGAACCGACTTTCCTCTGCTTTCTCTTTTCAAGTCATATGATGTTAAAATTGAAATTAATTTGTTTGTTGCCAACATAATTATGTGCAGAAATCCTTATTTTTCTTTGGTAGTATTATAGAAAACTGGTTAATTTTGTAACTATTACTAGATATAAATAATGTTAAGAAAAGGAAAACAGAACAGGCAATAGAGAACTAATTTATCGTCCTACAAGTAGCAACAGTTATAGCATTAAGTAAAATTCGAAGATATTTTACCAAATCGTGTCTTGAAATGGCGTAGTGTAACATTTGTCAAAGGACATACTCGCGAAAACGACAAATCGGTTAATTTTTCTGATCTAGCTAATAAGCTTACTGGCCTCTGAATATAGGCAATTACATTGCGCTGTCTAGTGACCCTATACCTACTATTTCTTTTTACTTTCAAATTTGTGCCTAAATGTGTATACATTTAATTAAAAGATTTTATACATTGTAGCAGGTAAAACGGACTAAAATATATGCACATAAAATATGTATATTTATATAAATATATTTACGAGATTTCAGATCTATTAGACACAAGATTGAGTAATGAAAATTAAAATTTCATTGAAGAAATTAGTCGTCAAATTTTAAGCGCGCTTGTTTCGAAACTATATTATCAAAACTGCGTCCATAATCTTTCAATAACGATTTTACAGAAGTCACTTTAAAAAAAAATATAAATTCTGTATTTTTTAAAAAGAAGCATCTGGTGTATTAGTTTTATAAATTTGATTTAAGCAAACTAATTTTTAAGCAAAATAAATAAAGTCACAAGTAAAATTATTTTTTCAAAAATATTCAGAGTAATCAAACTTTTATATCAAAACCAAAAACAAAGAACAATGAAAAACTGGAAACCACAAAGCAGTGTAGTTTAATTATTGTTAAAATTCCGACTTCAACATTTTTCGTACCCTTATACTTGAGTGGTAGATGACGACGGTTTATCTTATACAAACTGAGAAGGAGTTTTAATTTAATGCTGGGCCTAAGAGAGTTGATATAAATTGGTTTAAATAAGTGAAAGTTTTTGTATTTGATATTAAAGTTGGTAAAATTTACTCCTCTTTTTATTATGTTAAACATTTTAAAAAGGTTAAAAATAGTATATTTAGTAACTAGCAGTAAAAGTCGCTAATGACGTTGTACTTTCACATGAGTTATGAACTTAACTTTTTAATCTTACGGTGGCCGATCTCCTAGCCGTAAGTCTTAAAAAAAATTAATAATAAAATTTTTTAAAAGTATTTTTTTTAAATGCGATGACTTTCGCATTCAAAAATTTGGAGAGACAGGTCTACCCACTCTGTAAACTTTCCATTGGATGCCCTTAAAAACTATTGCACATGAATAATTATTTTTTTAATTCAGGAGACTCCTCCTCTGGGCCCCCGATAGAGGCTTCGCCCTTGCACCACACCGAGAGCTTCGCCTTCTGTACCTAAGAGTGGGGACTTCACCCATATCAAACAAATGATAACGTCATTTGTTCTCAAGATATGCGAGACAAAAAAATTTTCACAAATAGTTTCTTTTTTTTAAGTTGTATAATAATTTACTAGCGTTTTTAACATCAAGAAAGCTTCTTAGGCCATTATATAATAAAGACATGGTTAAAAATCCGTATAATTTATGTTATGTTAATAAAGTTAATTCCTTTTTTTATCACAAAAAAACCGCCAATCCGAATTTGCTGAAAACTTTATCCGGTCTTCATTTTTTAATTATGCATCTAATGAAATTAGTCCGGAGCTGATATTCTCATTTGTTCTCGAGATAGGCGAGACAAAAAAAAATCACGAACGAACGAACGAACTAACGAACGTACACACAGACATCACGCCAAAAATGAGGGATTCGGATTCTAGTGACCTTGAAACGTGGAGATATGTCCAAATTGGCGATTCGTAAAATCGGACCCATTACAATAACTTCCAATTCGAAGTTTAAATAAAAAAGCTGTAGATTAAAACTTTTCTAAATTATATCTATACATAATATCGTCACTAAAAAAATCACAATTGTCGACGAAAATTTCAAAATTTTTTTATACCATTTAACATGTATCATATATACTACTGTCCACCCTTGTTTTAGTTGGCCATGTCGTGAGATTTGTTTTAGAACGTGATGATCATCGACAATCTTATTACAAATATATAATAGGTATGTTCAGTTTTTGTTATCATACACGGAAAAAAAGAATTATTTCAATCAAATAAATTTTATTCAAACCAAATAAAATTCTTGTTTGTATACCGTCAAATAAGTTTCATATTTCCATGAATCAAATTTTTCGTTTGAAATTTAAATAAATTTTTAATTTGCACCAAATAAAAATGTTATTTACGTGAACTTGAACGTTGTTCTGATGGAACTTCCTACTTTATTTCAGTAGAAACAAAATATATTGTATTGCAAATAATAATTTTATTTGTATTAAACACTTTATTATTTAGGGCACTCAGTTTTCTTATTTAAATCAAATAATTTTTCACTCTGTTGAATTTTATTTCTATTTGAATTGAGTTTTATTTTTATTTACCTGAAAAATAAATATATATTGGATATAATAAACGAAAATCAATTTATCAGCACACTGATTATTATTTATTGTTAATACGTAATCCATATTATTATTATTATTAATATTAATTATTACAATCAAATAATAAAACATACAAGTTCAAAATGTAGTATAATTTATGCATTTTCCAGTACATAAACAGCAAACTATCATACATTCAAACAGGTAACATAAACAACCATATAAAAAAATTTCAAAAATAAATTTTAAACAATGAAATTCTTCAAATTTACAAATACTTTAATAAAACTTTGGTTGTTTGTTTTTTTAATACTTTTTGAATCACATATTTTTAGTATTACATAAATAAACGCTAAATTAACGTTAACTTATCAGTATCACTTATCAGTATCACATAACACAAGGACACAACCCAATTAACACAAACACAAACATAAATATCCAAGGCCTTCAAATATGTCATTTGTTGCGGCAGTGCTATTTTCAATGTTGTATATTGTCTGAAAAAAAGCAATACAATTTATTATGGACAATATGGGCGCTTAGTATATCTACTGTTTATTAAAATAATTAATGTGTTACTTAAACTTACCAACAAATATAGGTTATTTTCTTCAAACATCAGCTTTTAGAATCTCTTTCAGTTTTTTTTATCCGTCGTATCAACAATTATTACATAATATATTAAAACAAAAGCTAAATACGTCTAAAACAATTTATACAATGTAGGTATACATAGTGAAATTTAATTTCGAATTAAAAGTTTTCAACCAAGATCCAAGATGTCGGTTAATAAATATTTTTATGTACTGTAAGTCGTATAACTAGGCCTACGTATAACATTGCTTGGCTTGGCTTCTACACGTGACCACATTTCCGCGCATGCGTTGTAATTATTTTGTTTTTGTCGTAACTGTTTTGTTTGAATCAAACAAACTAATTGTTTGAGCCAAATAAACTTTGGTGTGCATGAAGCTAAATATGATACACAGAAATAAAATATAAACAAATAAACAATATATAAAACTGAAATAATGTGTTTGTTTGAAATTTATCAAAAAACACAAACAAAATAATTGATTCCTGGAAATAAGAGAAATATTTTAGTGATCAAAATTTTATTTGGACGAAATAATATTTCCCAAACACGCAGTTTCGTTTCACTGAACTAAACTCTTTTTTTCCGTGTAGTTTACTCTGCTGAAACGTGACAATTTTAGCCGACAATAAGAAATGTGTGTCATAGTTAGAACACCGTAAAGACCGATCATAACATGGGTAATACACTCTCAGTGTGATGGTTTCTCTGAACCTATGGGCGAATAACGTGCCCTCTGAACCTCTAGGAAAATTTACTGCATAGACCTGTGGGTTGTGTAGTGTTAAAATAAACTTTTGCTCAAGATAGATCGGTAGATAAGACACCACTTTAAATGAAACGCTCTGTAGATCACTGCTTCTGTGTCAAGGCTTTTCGATTATTTCCCCATTGTATCGTATCCCATCACACCTGAATGATATGTTTTGTTCACGTATTTAAAAGGGTACAAACAACATGATACTGACAGACAACCAAACCTGAAACCGCCTTACTACACGTGATATTGTGTACTAACAGACAAAACAGGACAACGTCAACGGCAGAGTGGTGAAACGGCCCAAGTGGACGACAAACACACACACATTTAACAAGACGTCATTTGTCGTCGTCGTGTATAATGACAACTGTGTTATGTTTAATATATCCCCCACTCCATGGCAGCCCCCACTACTGTCCCTACCCTTAGGCTCTGCTATACCTGCTGTTAGTTAGTTGTCTTTTCAATATCAAGCTGGAGCTTGCAGCACTAGTGTGATGCCAACTGTTGTTTGATGTGCGCTCAATTTTGCCTCTCAATGTTTACACTTGGTGTTGGTTGGTTAAGTGTGTACTGGAGCTGGAGGTGTGGATGAATGGTTCACAACAGCAACAACAACAACCGCCGGTAACACTTACACCGGAGTGTGTTAGTGATGATAAATGTGCCTGCTTGCCTATAGCCTACCTGCCTGGCTGGCTGGCTGGCTGCAGGTCTTGGTAGGAATATGAAGGTATAGTTAGTTAGAATTTATCAGGGATAGATGTATAATTTTACAAGGTATCCCATGGGATATTATTATAGCGGTTCACTTGTTTTTCATTCCATCTGTATATTGTTGTACATATCTCACATAAACATGTAACTACATGTACAGATATAATGTGAGACATTTCCAATGGTATTGCGGATAAAGCGGGTTCAGATATCAGAAACACTGTACAGAGTAGCTTTCATCAGAGTCTGTTTCGCATACAGTCACTAGGTGTGTCGTAAAGAAATTATGAAACTGAGGTTATGAAATCTTTATGAGATTTGATGTGTTTGAACAATATTTAAAACTTTTAAGGGAGACGCAGAAAAAATGTCGTGAATTTTTCCCCCGGTATTTTTGTTCCTTTATATCACAAGAATCATCAGTTAAAATCTAGAAACGAAATATGAAACGGTCGTCGAAGTGGTTGAATTGTCCTCTTGGATAATATGCGTGATTTTAATGAAGGATCGAAATCTTTATTAAAACTATCCAATGTGCTGAGACTTAACATTGGACCGCACTATTTTTATTTTTTTCTGAACCGAAGTAATTTTAGATTTAGGGACTCCCCTAGATTTAGGGAAAATTTGTTTTCTTCAAAACCCCGTTGTAAGAAAAAATGTATTCTTTTTTGTGAAACATCGATTTGACACTATGTATAAAATGCATCATCGGAAAAAAGAAAAATTGTTTTTTATACTTAAGGTAGTTACCGCGATATTCAACTTTTCGACAGAATAGTTTCAAATTTTAATTGTATAACGAAGAATGCTATATCTGATTGTCCCTGTAATTTGGAAAAGATTGATCGCTTCTGAGTTAAGATAATTAGGATTAAAATTTGTATCTACTCCATGTATTAGATCTCAAAATTCTGACTACGTACCCTTATTTTGTATTTAACAATATAATGACTCGACAGAATTCAATAAGAAACTAGGGAAAGAAAGATTAATAAGTTCTGAATGTAAAGAAAAATTGAATTATCTGTTGATTGTTTGGAATTGAATATATCATCAGAGAAATTATAGTATTTTAATAAATACACCAATTTCAAGCAACCGAATCGAAACAGTCTGGCAACTCTGCATATTAAATAACTGGTTTATTCGTATTTATTGTTTAAACAATATTGAAAATTTATGAATAGCATTTTTTGACTTTTACCGCTTACGTAGCGAAAACGGTGATAGATACATTAAAAAGTGTTAAGACCTTTTTTGTAGAGAATCGAATTCTCTACAAAAAAAGTCCGCGATAGCACCTGTCTATCTTGTACAGGTGAAAAAATAAAGCGTCCAAACGCATATGCATACCACTTAATATGTTTGTTGAGTAAATCAACAACGATGTCAAAGCATTTATTATAAAAAGTTTGATAGTATAAGTGTGTATGCACAGACTATGTTTGAATGTATGCCTACACGTTCGTATGAAAAATAGTATGCATCAACATCTATCCATTAATACATACAATAATGACATAAAGTAAGTTTGGTTTGCAATTTTTTTTACTAGCATCTCACAAGGTAATTGCCTTAAAGGAATGCTTGATAATGTGTAAAAGCTTTCAGATCAGTTACATATTTTATAAGGTTTCTTTAGAAAAAAATGTTGAAAAGTGTCTTGTTTTAACTTCTAACCCTAAATATCACTTTAAATATATATCTACAGATATTACCGCATACGTTGTAATTAAATGAAGTAGCTGCTAATCTATTTAAATTTTTAACGATTAGTTACCAATTTTTGATTAAATAAACTCCTCAACTCATTTTACCTACAATATTCTTGAAAACATTTCATATCAAATATTGTAGAGTTTCAACCATTACACCTTGATACGACTATATAGTTTGTTGAGTTACTTAATATATATTTATGGGGGAAAATTGGTGAAAATTTTGTTCAATTTAATGCAATTAGGTGAAGAATTGTATTTCGAAGTAACCGACGCACAACAGTTAATTTAATAAAATAATTTCGTAGAAATGTTTTTATTTAATTTTCATGTTTTCTATGGGTTTTTGTAGGTCAATGATTTACATCGAAAAATCATAACATATTTGTTCAAGTTAATTTTAAGACAGACGTGTTAAAATATTCATGTTGATTAACACGAAAGTGGATTTTAAATTTGTTAAGTATCTAATTTGGTTTTAATATTATATCTAAAAACTTTCAAGGAATTGGGAAGGGTAAAGAACCATTTAGTAATTGGGTACGCCACTGTACAAAACATGATTACATGTAGACCGAGTTTTTGTAACAAATACCACATTTGGCTTAATAAAAACTTTAATTAATCGTCAGTGACGTGTACATAATATCGCACATAAAAAACAAATATTTTATTGCAATAAATTAAAATGTTTACAAAGAATATAAAATTCTTTTATGTTATTAATAGTATGTACGAATTTATTCTTTTTAGGGTAAATCAAAGACCATTTAGATAGGATTCCCAAAAAATTTCATGAATGATCCTTTTAGTAATGTATAATTTTGGACAATTATACATCAGTTTCTAAATATTTTAATTTTAATTTTCGCTCCGAAGTAGTACGATTAATTTGCTAAAAATTTCTGCTAACCGTCCATTCAGTTAACCATCACAATTTTAGTTCCGATCGTGATGGTTTAGGACAGTTTTACAGTGGTTTACTCTACATATAAAGTCGTTCCTAACTGAACAAATAGAATCATTTATATTTGACTTAATTAAGCAACTACTTAATTAAGTAGTTGCTTATAATTTAGAAAATATTTTTATTTTTTACTTTATGACGTTTACTTTATAACGTAACACATAAAGTTCTACCAGCGAAACAGTTTGTTAAAGAAAACTTTTAAATTTTGTGTACTTTCTATTTAGAATGTGCTCAACTAAGGCTTGTTCTTATGAGAAAATTTTTTTACTGTATAGGAACAGAAAATCGATGTAAAAAGTGAGTATGCGTCGGAATTTACTTTTTTGTTTGAATTACATTATAGTTGTATTCACCTATATTTCATATTATACAAAAACAAGTAGGTACCCTTATAATGTTGATAAAAAAATTTCCTCAAATAGGTACATATATATGTAGGCAAAGGCACCATGTAACTAAAGACGATTCATTGTTTATTTTCTAAAATAATGTAAAAAGTCACATAAAATAGTATATTGTTCAACAAGTGGTAATGATAGCTATTACTCACGAAGATGTAATTGCGACGCGAGTTGAGTTTACGAGGCGAGTATCGTAATGCATCTGAGTGAGTAATTGCCATTGCAAATACGAAATTTTTTCTACGACTTTTTTCCTTTTGGTTTAAATAAAATTAGATATAAATTTTAAATCAAAAGAATACAATTTTTATATAATATGTCAACGATGAAAAAAAAATACAAACTGCTTTGTTTACTTAGACGTTACTACGAAACATATATGAAATTAAAACTTACAGATATATTATTCACAAAACCATCGCAAACCTATTGACTACTGGCTAATACGGTGATTTAACTGGTCGAAAGGTATTGAGTAATGATCATTCCTCCACACCTTCAAATAATGCCTAACTTTCTCAACAATCAGCGGATACGGATATCGATATTATCTCCAATTCAGGTATACTAGATGTGGATACATACTGGTTACTGAATTAGTATTAAGATTGCTTAGTACATTCTAGTATCAGACACATAACAATAACATTGTCATTCTAATACTGTTGTCAGTAATATTAATTCATAACTTTATACATAAGTATTTACATATCCTAATAGAACTATCTTAATGTTTTGGTCAAGGGATTGAAGAACATACAAAAAAAAAAAATCCGCACGTTCGTGTTAGAGACTCACTAATTTAGGATTTCGTAGCTCAGTAGTTAGAGTTTTTTCACAATTCTCGGAATGAAATATTTCTTGCTCTTACCTAATATAAAAATTAGCCTTTAAATAAATAAATTGTTACCTCTATTACGCCAAAAAATTTTAAGCTTGTAATTTCATTATTGACTCTATTTGGCGATAAAAAACTCAATATTAACATCAACAAAAAAAAAACAGAATTTTAAGCAATCTTAAACATGTCGACCGGTTTCGGTGTCTCAAAACACCATTCTCAAGACAAGAAAAAATACAATAAATAAAATGGAAAAATTTTAACAACAGTCCTTTCAATAAATAAAATAAAAGAAAATAAAAACCTTTTAGTTTGGATCAAAAAACGAATCTACAATATCAAATATAGCAACTCGTTGTTGCAAAAAAGCAGAAGAAAATACGTGCATCCTTATAAATGACACACGAAAACTGAAACATGAAACAACAAAACATCGAAAAACAAACTTGTAATCGAGAACAAAAAAGACAGGAAAACAAAGAAAAAATCATTTTACAAAACATCTGTAAAAACTACCAGTCACCCCTATGAATCGTCCAACCAAATCAGTACCATCGACCTTAGCCCAAAAATACAATATGAAAAATCCAGTGTGAAAATTTTTTTTTTATGAAGAAAGGACAAAAAATGTCTCTTGTCACAATTGTGACACTTAGATATCAAACAATTTTTAATTTAAAAATAATTTTAAAAAACAATATATATATATATATATATATATATATATATATATATATATATATATATATATGTATATATATATGTATATATATATGTATATATATATATATATATGTATATATATATATATATATGTATATATATATATATATATATATATATATATATATATATATATATATATATATATATATATATATATATATATAGACGTATTAATTGATTATTACCGTGAAGTGTAAACGTATTTAGTTTTATCAGCCACCATAGTTGTCAAATTTTAAAATTAACTTTAAAACTTTAAAAAAACGCCGTGAGCAGCGGGGCCCCATCACGGTAGTCGAATTTTCCCCTTCATCTTCGGTATTGAATGTCTACAAGCGAAATGTGATTGAAAGTCTACAACCGAATTGTCATTTTGTTGGTTTCAAAACTGGTGATGAGTGTTCGGCTGATCGAGGCTTTAAAAAAAGGTTTTAAGTATTTAAGGGCTGTATCTCAGTAAATTTCAATTTTGTGCCGAAAACAGGTAGCAGAAAAAAAGCCAACACAATTCGTACGAGGACATTCCTGCCCATGTTTATCCGCTAATTGCCTTTATGTTTTAGTTTTAAAAATTAAAAAAGGACCTTAAATAGTAAACTGGAAGGCCTTTATAAAGATATTTTTTCTTTCCAAAAAAATCCAAAATTTCTATTTTATAAATACTAAAAATCCAAAATTCCTAATTTATAAATAAACAGTGACTTTAATAACATTTTTAAATTACTTAATATGTATGTATTTCATTTGTCATAAAAGTAAGTTCACTTTTTTTTAAATTTTTTAAAATTACTATTCGCCTACTTGTATTTAGAATAAACATAATGCTTTTAAAACACATTTAACAATAGCATTCAATTCCGATGTAAAAATGGGAGAAGTGGGGGGAAAAGTGATGCGGACTCCCTACAAGGTACTAGCTGGATACTAACTGAATACACGTACAAAATTTCAGCCCTCTAGGTTTCCTTATGGAGTCTCTAGACGTGTTAGAAAACAAGCAAAAAAATTAAGGAAATATTGGCGTAAAAATCGTGGGGGTAAGGGTTAAAAGTTGAAACCTCCAAAAAACAGTGTCTGGCTATTAGCTTAACCTGTACACCAAATTTCAGCCCTCTAGGTTTATTTGGGGAGATTTTGACCCGAACGAAACTGTTAAAAAACAAGAAAAATCATGTTCTTTTGGGTATAAAAATGGTGGGGGTAGGGGTTAAAAGTCGAGACCCCCAAAAGGCACCCCCTTGATACTAACTCAATCCGAATACAAAATTTCAGCCCTCTAGGTTTATTCGGGTGACCTGTGCGAGTGGTACAAACTTCGAAAACGTCGAAAATGCATGAAAGTGTAGCTTAAAAATGAGGGGGGTGGGGGTAAAATATTAAAACCTCCAAAAAGCACAACCTAGGTACGAACTTTATCAACACACCAAATTTCAACCCTCTACGTTAATTCTGGGGGGCTGGGGGCCTGTTAGATCCAGCGAAAATCGTTTTTCCCCCCTCTACTCCCACCATATCATCCTAGGAAGCTCAATTTTGGATATGTTGTAGATAATTGACCGAAACATTATTTAAAACCGGTTTGAAAAAGTTTTATTGCTTTTCCGCCCCCCACCACCCCCTTAAAGGTCGGGTCAGAAAAAAAATTTGGCCAAAATTTGACCCCACTTTGATAGTATGAGGTGCCTCGAAAATGAGCCCCATTTACCAAATTTCATCTCTTAACTTCCATAGGGGGGCCCTACACAAATTAAAAGGTGGCGGGAAAATATATATATATATATATATATATATATATATATATATATATCAGACATTTTTTTTTTCTACATATTCGTGTTCTACGGGTCCGAAAACGGATAGCGCCCCTACTCTCGCCTCTCGCAGCTCTTATCGTATAGACTGTATAAGTCTAATTTTTCGGAGAAAATTCGACTAAAAATAAAGAATTAGCCTTCAATTTGCTAATAATATGATTATCTAAATCTTTTACTTTCTATATGATTTTTACATTTACAGAATTTTTTCATTTGTCACACCAACTCACGAAATGTAATTTCAAAAAGGGAATGCTTTCCGATTTTTAAAATAATATATTCAAAAGCGTAACGCAAGAATGGTTACAACTTCTCAACTGATATTACTGGTAATAAATAAAAAATTATATTTAAACATTCTAAACCGAATATCTGCTTGAATAACTTACTCAAATAAGACTTGCTATCTATTAACACGTTTCAACCGCATTTAAAGCGACTGGTGAATGTAAAAGATCTATACGTACTTTAATTTTGATATTACTTTTTTCAAGTTTGTAGTACAATGACCTAGAAGAGACACATACTGTTGACGAAGATGTCGTCTCACATTTTCAATTCCGAAAGAAATTTTATTCGCCATCTATTCTCCGGTAACACATGTGTGAAAAGGAATTGCAAACTGATGGTAAACTCTACATCCCTTCATACACTGCGGTTCAGCAAAACATTTCGGATCCAGGTTAATGCAATAAACAGACAACTGAGCAGTTGCAATGAGTGTTGTGCTATCATATAAGTTCTCTGTTTGTTGCCTGTATAATAGAACTTGGATCGGAAATGTTTTTGATGAGCCACAGTGTATATATGTATCGTGTTCTGGATAACAACATTTCATTGTTAGTTGTTAATATTTATGAACAGAATGATGACACAGGACGTGCGTAGTGTGAAAATACACACATATTATAAATTTCAACATATACCGTAGGTAGGTACGTACAGAATCCCATGCGTATTAGAGAACGACCAAGTGAATATAAGAAGACATGTGTTCAACAGAAAATGGAAATATTATACATATTTTCATGTGAAAATATTATTGACATATGTTATCAACTTTCGAATCTGTTGCTATATTATTTATAATACAATTTTCCAAAAGAATTAAACTTTTTTTCTTAATTTATTGATTAAGGGGAGATTCGCCAAAAAAACATCAAAAATCGACCTTTATTATTATTATTATTATTATTTTTATACAAATAAATATTTTATTAAAAAACTAAATGTACAACATTGCTTATCTACATGACTTAAGGGCAGGGTAAAGTATTAAAATAATTTTTTTTTTTGCATTTTTTTTTAATTTTTTTAACTGAATACATAATATCTCAAGAATATTGTCTCAAAATTTCAAGTTAATTGGAGCAAAATTGACGAAGTTATAAGCATTTTTGTTGTTACCTGGCAGATGTTTCGCTTTCTATATATCTCTCTCTCAGTTATATAAATTTCAATGGAAGTATTAACGTGTTTATACCTGTACTGTATATTTTGTCAGTGTAGGGTACAAAATTTAGTTTAGCAGTAAGTATTCTACATCAGTTTTATACAAGAATTTTTAAGTGTTCAGAACTTTAAAGCGTTTTCCCCACAGCTCACGTTTTCAAAGTCGGTGTCCCTCATAACTTCAAAACTACAGCACCAATCCATTTGAAATTTTGAACACTATTTCTGTATATCAATAATTTACGCGGTTTTTCCGTTCAAGTGTTCCAAAAAAGTGAAAAATTGAAATTTCGAAAAACCCTCCCAGCGTTACCTGAGGGAAACTAGGTATTATCTAGCGAATGAACTTTAATTTTTTTATTTCGGATAATCCAGCACCAAGTTATGAGGGGCACCGCAATTCTACTTTTTTCCGAGACACGTTCGAATAATTGCTGCCATTACTGTATTTTTTAATATTTCTTCGTGAAGATCTTATACAATATTCTTCGAATGTTACACTTTAATGTACCACTGGTTTTAATAAAGAGATTTTAACTGTGTCGTCACAAAAAATAACAAAAACATGCCTTTTTTGTACGAATTAACCTTACCCTCCCCTTAAGATTACAAAAAAAATTTTTCAGAAAAAGTTTCTTTGAATAGAGTCGGTTTCGAACGCAGGACCATTCAATTACGAGTCTAACACCTATACCACTAGACTACCGGGACTGTTCATGAAGTCATCCAAAAAATTTTTTTTTTAAATTTAAAAATGATTTGATTATAGCCGACACTGCGAGAATTTTTAACCTTGACGGTTCTTCGCATTTTGAAATCCCCAGTGAACCAAAATCAAAAATCGAGAATTTTCTGAAAGTATACATATAGTGCTAACTAGAATCTAGGAAAAGAATAAAAAACGAGCAGGAAATCGCATTTTGAAAATAAATTTTCAAAAGTCACCGCTTTTTCTCGATTAAAAACAGCCACCATTTTGAAAATAAGTATATTATGGAACCAAAAAATTCTAGTTAGATCCCAGAAATAATATGCACTTTGATTTATGTCGATATCTCAAATACTTTTTGAGATATATGAGGAACAATGTCGAAAAACGTACTTTCCAGAAAAAAGCATTTAAAGTTTTTTATTTAAATTGAATTATATTAAAGTGCGTGCATCAAAATGCTCATAACTTTTAGATTTTTCATTTTTTAAAATGAAATTTTAGAAGAATATTTCTAACACCTTAAGGAACATAATTATGAAGAAAAAAAATTGACTTTTTTTTTTTAGTGAATTTCCCCTTAAAATGAATTTTTACGCACAATTACATGGAGCAGGGTTTGGTTAGGAAATTGTGTGCTTGTACAACCGCTACCATTTATCTTCAAAACGGCTTAAGGTCATATTCGAGTCTAAAATTTTCCCAAATTATTTTTTTTTGTTTGTCTCATTTTCGGAAAGTATAGAACTTTGAAAATGTGTTCTCAAAAGGAAATAATGCTATAGTCATGTTAATACTTACGATAGGTTCTGGTATCAGGTATTATACTTACTTCAAAACCTTAAATACATTTTTTTTAAAACTACATTTTTCAAGTTGGTCGACATGATATTTCCAGTTTTATATATCTAATTGAATTCAGATTTGACATGTATCTTCAATATATGTTTGTTTTATGGTAAAAACTATAGATATTGCGAAATTTTAACTTTTACTATTTTTAAAAAATAAAAAATTTGGTAAAAACGCTAAAAGAATAATTTTTTTTCAAATAGTCGCCATTTTTAGTTGCGATTTTTAAATTTTTTTCTTTTTCTTTCAAATCGTTTTTTTGTGTTTCAAAAAAAAATATTAACTAAAAATCCTAATTCCGTTTTGCTCTCTAAACCATAATACCACCCTAATCTAAAGCGTTTTTTATTTATTTGAAAGCTTATAGTTGTGAGATAAAAACAGGACAATATTTTAGAACTCAAATATCAAGAGATTTTCATAAAGAATAAAACGATTTTAAAAACCCACTACGAAAAAGGTATATAAATTTTCAAATAAAAATTTCTAAAATTCCAAGCTCCAAATTTCATTTTGTTGTTGTGCTTTTTCAAAATTTTTTTATTTAAAAAATGTATCGTTTATGTCACTCACCTGATAACGTATCTGTCTGTTCAGTTTCCGGTTCGGGTCCAATACTTAATCCACAACGGCTCAACAACAACAAACTGAGCAAACTTAAGGAGCACACCAACAATAATAATCGTGTTAAGAGGCGCATGCCCAACAGACGTAGCATAATTGTCCGCCTCCGTCTGAAACAAATAGAAAGATTTGTTAAAAAAATTAATTTTTACGTTATAAATAGCAATTTACATAACAAGTTCGCAAAAAACTTTTTATTACTCATGCGGGAGAAGTACTAACTTGACGTATACATTTCTGTACGTAAAATAGCTGTTTGCCCACTGTACTCTTCCCGCATACTTTTTTGCGTGTGGAAAGTAACTTTCCACACGCAAATTGACAATAAAACACGCAAAGCCGCCTCTTAATTTTTCATCTAATAAATATTTCATAATTATTTCTATGAAAACCACCAACAAACTAATTTAAACGGTAATTAATTCAGAAAAAAAAAACGAAGACTTATTAAAAATATTATTTTAAAAAGTAATAAAAATGTCAAAAAAAGTGATAATAATAGAAAAAAGTATGTGAAATTCGTAATAAAAAATAGTATGTGCAACTCGTGCGGGAATGTCGATTGCCCCACTCAAGCGAACGAGCACACTCACTACGTTCGTGCGCTCAACTTCGCTTTCGTGGGCAATCGACAATTTCCGGCACTTATTGCACAATATACTATTCCCTCTTTTTTGTACTGAAAAGTGAGAATGAAAATTTTTCTCCACGTATCCGATAATATGAGATATTGTCCATAAGACCCTGAAGAATTTGAGATTTCTTCAAAGTCTTATGGACTTTCTATGCTTAAACCCTCTACGCAAAATATTGAACTTCCTCTTCTAGCTTTTCAATCATAAATTGTTGAACCATTGTCCTAGGTAAACTGATTACCGTAAACAATTTTCTGTTTACAGTTATTTTCATAGCAAAGTGGATACACGCTTCTACAGACAATAGTTTTCTAGAACCAGTGGTAACTCGATAAATACCTGTATAAAAATGAAATATTATACGCTGATGATATTGTATACAGGATAAAAAAAAAAAATTCTCGTCCTTTGAGGGATAACTTATTGCGCCCTATAGACACTAAAACCACGAGAATTTTTTTGGAATTAACAGTTTGAGAAAATCGCAAATTAACTGGCTACATGATGTTTCAAAATTTTTCTAAGTACGAGCCTGTCTGAATTGTGCATAAATACCTTCTTAATGTCAAAGGTAGAAAATAATTCTATTGACTAAAATTCAATAAAATTTTGTAAATATGTTTAGGTCGTAAACGTGTTTCCCAGATGTTTTTTTAAAAACAGAAAATCTATCTTTCAAAGATGAGATTGTCAAAGCCGGATCAAAAAATTTTTTTAAGGGCCCCTTTTTTGACTAATACTTATTTAGTATCAAATTTATTATGTTAAAAAACAGTTTTGGTTCAAATTTATTCGAAAATATTAATTATATGGGTGAGATCCACCCATTGTTTTCGTAGCGAGATTTATGTACTTTACACCCTATAAATTAAATAAATAAATGATGTGAATATTTAACACTTTAATATCCGATCAGACAATATGCATGTGATAACTAAAACAACAGTAGAGGCCGGTCATACTTGTGTTATTAAGAATGTGTTTGTTACACATGTTAAATTATTTCGTGAATTTATTTATACATAGTTTTTTGTTTTTGTTCAATTTTTACTTATTAGGTGGATGATTTCTGACAGCTAACTCCAAGAAACCAATTATTAAAGTTTTTTTTTTTTAATTTAATTCTTTAAAACATATTGGTCGCCCCTGGGGAAGTTTACTGCGTAGACGTGCGGACATTAAAGTGTTAAATAAATGTTCGAAAATCAATCATTCATCCTTGGCCTGATTTCGGTAATAACACGAGTAATATTGGCTTCCAAAATCTCAATTGCTCTTGCCTTAACATAGCATAACGCTCCTTTCACATTATACGGTTTTTGCCGTACGGCAAAAAACCGTACGGTCACATTTTTTTAGTGGAGTGAAGAAGAGCATTGGACCTTTCACATTACACGGTCACGGCAAAATGCCATTGCCGTGCCGTGTAGCAGCCGTCTCTTGCCACTGCACTTGACGGTTGCCGTACGGCGTTTTTTACTTTAAATTAAATTGATGCTTTCACAATTGACGATTTTTTAACGTACGGCAGTAACATTATTTTGTTGAATTTCATGTTAATTATTAATTTTATTTGTGAATTGGATGAAACTAATGTTGAATGTGATAACCAGTATTTTAATAGATTGTATGTAATTTCCAAATTGTGTGTTTTTACGTTAAGTTCGCCAAGAAACTAATCAAAGTAGCTTGTAAACGTCCGAAAATAGTTAAAAAATTTATTTTCTTCATTTTTCAGATCTTCAAAGAGTGTGGTAATAAATAATCCTACTACATATTTTCTCTGATTTATAGAATTAACTTTAATCACACTTGTTACTTGTATGATGTTGCAAATCAAATGAAGATATTCAGTTTAACACGGCAAAAAACCGTGCAATGTGAAAGCAACTACATCACGGCAAAAAGTCGTACGGTTTTTTACCGTACGGCGAAAACCGTACAATGTGAAAGGAGCGTAAAGTAGGTACTTTATGTATTCCCCCCCTCCATTACAATAACTTATTCGCGTCAAATCGTGAATTGTGAAGGTAAATTCATTACATCATTTGCGGAATAAAATAATTTTTTATTTTAAATTTTTCTTTTTATCAGTTTTAAAACATTTCTATAAATTTCTATAACGTATAAACCCTGTAGCTCTGTTAATAATCATACGATGGAAACCTACCGTTCTTTACCCAATACAAATATCAAAATAAAATGTCTTTGTTAAACAAAAAAGGAAAACAAACCAAGTAGTCTCATAGTATTTTGAAAATTTGAATTTTTTCAACTGGAATATATACCTATCTAATGTGAGACGGGTCATTCTCTTGAGAGTTAGTTCTGGGAAATTCGTCAGACTATGTAGGATGTTGCGACAACAGTGATAGAGGTATGTTTTTTGTTTGAGGGTTAAGATATTTACTTTGTTTTGATTTAAAATAATTTTAAACCAGAATTTTTAATATATTGAAGTAATTCATTTTACTATTCAAATATTTATTTCAATCATTTGTCCAAGCTTATTCTGTTAAAGTGCTTTATCATTTAATGTACAGATTATTTTAATAACTAAATATACACGTAAATAATATTATAAATTATTAATACATTTTATATTTTCATATTTTAACGAACCAATGAATGTGAATAAAATTCAATATTTGTGTAATACATAATATATTAATTTTTTTTCTAGACAGAGAGAAAATTCCTATATTACTGTGCTCATACTACAACCGACGTGTAACAGGCGAACATATTCAATTTTGTACGGTAAAATTATAAAAAATTATGGTTATATTATTGTAATTTTTATAATTTTACCGTACAAAAATTGGATATGTTCGCCTGTTACACGTCGATTGTAGTATGAGCACAGTAATTTTAATAGGAATTTTCTCTCCGTGTATATACCAATGCTGTCAACATAAAGTTTACATATTTAAAATAATCACTACGCTTTGTTAAAATTGAAAATAATAATTAAATTTTATTGATTATATATATTAAAAATATTGGCTTTAAATATACGATATATAGGGATAGTAAACAGTTTAAAGCATTTTAACCTTATTTATATAATGTTAGCCACGAAAATAGATGTATATGAATTTCGATAACACTATCAGTTCAAATGTACATTGAAATTTGTCGGATGAGTGTGGCTTAAAAATGAATGACGAAAAAGGTGCATTAACAACAGTTTTATATATAGAGTAATTAGTGTGATAATTAAAAAAAATTGATAAATATTAAAAATATTTGTACTTGGGTTGACGGAAGTCCAATATAAGAAATTTTGTCAGCGGGAGAGAGCACGAGAAGTAAAAGGTGGTAAAAATATGAAAAATGAAACTACAATGAAGCAGGTGAGACAGTCGCTCTAGAATGAATGATAAAACTGGGAAAATTATAGGTGCAAGAAGAAAAAATAATTTTTTATTGGGAAGCGATTTTTTTCCATTTCTAGTTCTCAGGCATAGTTAAAGTAGGAATTTCTTTTTACTCGCCATCGGTATTTCGAAAAATGACGACTTTTTTCTTCTTTTTTTCTTTTCGCTTGAATCACAATTGCTCCAGGGTACAAAAATTGTAATTGCGGCTTTGACGGGCAAAAAAGCTTGCTGCTGATTGCAAAAAAAATTATGGTATTCAACATGTTTCAGAAACTGTGAACTTTTAGTATGACTCTTTCAGTAAGATGAATACTCGAATCCAGTGTTTTTCAACCTTTTTCATGGCGCGACCCCCTTAGTATGGAAAAATATTTCGCAACCCCCTACCCACCGCTATTATTAACTTTTATTTATTTATTTATTTATTTATTTTTGTTATAAATATCGAATCCGTTCATCATTATTGATTATTTTCATAATTAGATATCAATTAAATATGTAATTAAGGACTTGAAACAGGCATATTTTTATGTCGACATCGAAGTTGACGACTTATAGAATTCGTTGAATTGTGAACTCGTGTTAGTATTTAAATTTATTGAATTGCCTTGTTGTTTGTTTAGTAGTTGCTCACTGTCTTTTATTGTCTAATATTTAAAATTCGGTTCTCATTTTTCATTCATTTTCATTGTGCATATGTCTGGAAACATATGCACAACCGTCAACTTCAAGTTTCAATGAGAGTAATAAAACAAAACCAAAGAAAAAGGGTCTATATGACGACAATTATTTAAAATTCGAATTTACTGATATTGTAAATAAGCCGCAATTTTGAAACTTTATCACATTAATGTAACCATTAATTAACCTTCTCTTTATTAAATATTATATATTGAACTAAAGGGGTTTTATTTTTAAAGTAACCGCGACCCTCTTAAAAAGGCTTCGCGACCCCCCAGGAGGTCGCGACCCACAGGTTGAAAAACACTGCTCGAATCTATCGGGGTTTGTCTAGTAAAACACAACGTTTTGGATACTATTTTGCCTATTTTGATCAGTGTAACATTTACTTTTTATAACAACATTTATAATAAATAAGTATTATGCTGATATATAATTTTCTGATTATAAAACAAAATTAAAATTACAATATAAACACAATTTAAATTTTAATAATTAAAATTTTGTCATTAATTTCCATCATATCAAATACATATATTATCCAGAAAAACATGTATACGCGTCCATACTTACATACAATTGTTTGTATGTGTGTATGTATGTGACACGAACTGTACACAGGAATTAAAATATTTTACAAGGATAATAAACTAGGTTATAAATTATTTATTATTTGACAGGATAAATTAATGATTGACATATACAATGTCATTTGTATATGTACGTATGTATACGAACACCATCTATTGATATGTGAAATAATAATGATAATTAGTACGCAGGATATATTACTAGTCGATGTTGATGTCCTACATGTATAACGCATAATATGTAGAATTCTTAATTGGAATGCTTTGACGAACTCTTGGGATTCTCCAGTGGTGAGAGGCGTGATAAGAAGGACAAAATATTTTAGAGTTATGAATGACGATAGGCTATAGGTTGACGTAACTGATTTAATATATAGAATGTTTAGATAGCAAAGCTGAAAGAGGCGCGTTAAAACGACGTGTTAATAACGCGGGAATTGTTTGGGAGAGTGAATTTGGTTGGTCTATGGTAAGATTTGGAAAAAGTTGGGATATTGTGGAAACTATAACTTTAATTGTAGTCAGGCTTCAATGCACTTTTGTAAAATAGTGAGGTAAAGAATCTGAAAATTGTTGTTTATCAAAATAGATTAAACCTTATTCGATTCGGCACAAAAAAAAAAAAAACTATACAAAAAATGCTCTAGAAAACCAGGACATTTAGCGTCATGAGCTGTCTTAGTCTCCGTCTAGGTCGGAGCAAACCTCTTGCAAAATCAACATTCAAGTGACCAAAATCAAAATAAAAGGAAGATATTGCGAAAATATAATACGTCAGGTGAGTGACCGAAAGTGAAAGGTGAAGCAACAAAACATACAAAATAATGTCTTATAGATTTGCTTGTATATTTACCTATATAATATTATGTGATGTATTTTTTATAACTAAATTATTAAAAAAAGGATTAATATAAAATTTGTTTGGAAGATGGTTCTAGTGTTTCTGGCGGCAAATACTACCATAACTCAGATTAAACCTTTTTAACTTTTCATACTTTTAATGTGGAAAACAGAAGAAGAACAAATTCATATAATTACACAGGTCAACGACTAAAAAACTTTTTTAATACTTTAACCATATTTTTATGGATTTTAGTGTGTGCTGAATCTGAAAATAACAATAAAATTGCTGTATAACCCACCATTTCCCTACATTTTACATCATAACCCTTTATATTCAAAATTAATGCAATCAATATAATACTAGTATGCGAAAGCTAGCGATCCAATATCTTATAATGACTATAATATCTTATAATTCCAATATCTTTGCTCAAAGTTCCCACATTTATCAGAAGCAAAGTTACAAGAGGGCGTCTTCATTGGACCTGATATAAGAAAAATGATGTTTGACTCTGAGTTTGAATTACATATAACAGTGAAAGAGAAAGAGGCTTGGATTGCTTTCAAGGAAGTTGTTAACAAGTTTTTGGGTAACAAAAAAGACCCAGACTATAATATAACCATTGTATCTAATATGCTTAATCAGTTCAAGAATTTGGGATGTTTAACGAGCTTAAAGGCTCATTTTTTAAACAGCCAGCTAGACTACTTTCTGGACAATTTAGGTGCTGTCAGTGAGGAACAAGGAGAACGTTTCCACCAGGATATCAAGATAAATGGAAAACTCTATCAAGGACGTTTGAACACCAGGATGATGGGAGACTACTGTTGGTCCTTTTACCGAGAAAGTCAGCAAGCGGCACACAGAAGAAAAAGCCACATCCGAAGCTTCAGGAAAAGAGAGAATGGAAATATAAGCCCATGGACTCTTAAAACCTTCATAAAACTTAGTATTGGGAATAAAAATATATTTTATGTGTTAAAATAAAGTTCTGTTTGTCTTGTACAAGTTATTTTTTTTCCACTCCTATAGAATATTAGCATATTTCATTAAATCTGACATAGCCAAAAGGTGACAAAACTGTCGGTGATCACCTATTAACATTAAACAAGTTTTTTATGACCTTAATTTTGCAGGTCTGTGTTATTTCAGTTGTGGGGGGTCCTATTATGTGGAGTCCCTGGGAGCCGTGCTCTAAGTGCCCTTATGTAAATCCAACTTTAATCGTACCACAGTTTAAAAATGTAAGACTGAATGTGCTCGGGACCACAATCACGATTTGGTATGTGCCAGTAAGACCCTGGTGTAAGATCCTTAATGCAAGAATAAGATTAAAACCAACACTACCTAGGTAGTATTTACAAAACTACTAAACATAATCGTCGTTGGTTATTTATATTGTCATTGGTGGCTTAAGAAAGATTCGTTCATCGCGTCGTGCTGGGTTATTACTCGGCATCCTATTTTTGGCTACAACAGTACTTTGAGGATCGTAATCAAATCGTAATCTTGAATTATCCAAAAACGTCTAAACATCCTATATACATACATGACGTAATGGATACTATTCCAGAAGTTCCTGTAAAATTGTTCCAAATTACATTACAACTTCTTATACGTACAACTTATAAGCAATAAGTTTTAGTGTATGATTATTATATGTATTAATTATTAACGAAACTTTCATCATTGTATTGTTTTGTGAATCCATATATTTGTGGAGATGAGGAGATATGTATACTTCTAATTACATTGTTTGCCGAAGTGAGCATAATTTATTAATAAAAGGAGATGGAACGTGTATTATTTAAATGTTTGCCATCACACAAACTCCAATGACAATGTTTTGAAATTAATAATGTACCTACTACACAATATATTGATAAAATAATTATTCAAACTTCTATTACGATGATTAAACAAAGGTAAAGATTTGCCATAAACCGTAAGTATTGTGTCGAAGCATTTCTGTCGATTCATTAAACAATGACACTTTTATAAGTTTACTAAATTGTCGGTTATAATCGAAACAACATAGTCTAATAATAGTTATGTTAAATAAAGTATACCAATGAAATAGAAAAATGTTACCTAGCTGGGCAGAAATACTGGGAAGAAGACAACCAGAGGAAAATTTATGAAATATTTATTACTAAAAAGGACAGTGTTTGAAAGCCATAAGTTCATGATTATGCTTGCAACGAATATTTGGCAACTATTTGATATTTGTTTTTTTTTACTATTTTTTGATATTGAGCCAAATGCCGAATAGTGGCAAGAAAACGAAATTTAATGCATTTACTTACTTAAAGTAAATAGAAATTATTAAAAAAAAGCAATTAGTATCACAGTAGTATCACATACTCATATCATAAAAACGTTTATTATTATTATTATTATTATTTTTTTTTTTTTGATACTCCTAACTGCTTGTAATGCATGAATATATTATGTATGGGCAAATTCACAAACACATATCTAGCTACCTAGTCATCATATGCGTAGTGTTTAGAATACGCGTTTAGATTTAATCGGTATTTCTTTAAAATACTTTATGTATTCCTGACGTATTTTACTTTTGTTTCATACCAAAAAAGGGGCTTTAAAATAATTAAATGTGATGATAATTTTGAGAAGATAAAATTAAGTATTCCAAATTTTTTGTAGGGAATACAAAATATGGAATAGTATTCCCTGAATATTCAGTGTTCGACTAACGATCATCAAATAGGGTATTTGTTCCAAGCCTATTCATGACTAAAAACTAATTTTAATCGAGACTGGGTTTCGTGTTAATTTTTTTTTTTTTTTTTACAATATAACGACAGTTGACCAAAAAAATTTTTTGTGGTATCTTGATTTATTTTCACTCGGCCATAAAACAAGTCATAGCATTCATTTCTAACTAATTTGAATTTTATTTGCATTTCATAGTGCGACACTGAACACCCCAGAGGAAAATTTGTCCTCTTTAATAACCTACAATCCCTATTTTAGAACCTGTGGCATAGTTTTACTGTTCAGACTGCCATATAGTTGGCAGTCGAAAAATTTCTTTTAAATTGAAAATACTTTTATTCGATTGGGAATCATTTGGGAAAATTTACGAATATAATTTTTTTATTTAGGACATTATAATTAAGTAGTTAGTAATTAATTAGTCTTTTTTTAGCGTATAGTTAGCAGACATGAAAATAAAAAATATTTAATTTTACGTTATTTGATAGTAAATAGTTTGGGAAGAACATTAAAATTAATCACACCATTTGGGAATTCATAATTAATTAATTATGCCGATTTTTCTGTTTACGATGCTACATGTACAATATATTTAATGACTGACGCCACTGACTAATATGGCGGCAAAATTCAAACACTTTTGTATGTTAAAATTATGAATTATTATTTTTCGAATTGTACTTCATTAGTATGTTGTATATTATAACATAACTTTTCAATTCATACTTTCCGTCAATAAAATTATGTAAAATGTAAATATACAACATACTAATGAAGTATAGTTCGAAAAATAATTCATAATTTTAACATACAAAAGTGTTTGAATTTTGCCGCCATATTAGTCAGTGGCGTCAGTCATTAAATATATTGTACATGTAAAATCGTAAACAGAAAAATCGGCATAATTAATTAATTATGAATTCCCAAATGGTGTGATTAATTTTAATGTTCTTCCCAAACTGTTTACTATCAAATAACGTAAAATTAAATATTTTTTATTTTCATGTAAGCTAACTATACGCTAAAAAAAGACTAATTAATTACTCACTAACTATAATGTCCTAAATAAAAAAATTATACTCCTAAATTTTCCCAAATGATTCCCAATCGAATAAACGTATTTTCAATTTAAAAGAAATTTTTCGACTGCTAACTATATAGCAGTCATAGTTTTATCTACGCCACTTCTACTCAATTCAGAAATTACAGATTTCTAATAAAATTAAACAAACAGTGCAATCTATTTGAAAGTAGAACAACTTTGTTCTACAGAACTCTAAAATAGAGAGAGAAGAAATGGTTTTCACATAGGATAAATAATTATATATTTTAAATTTTGATTATTTAATTAAAACTTGTATTTGTTGTTTACAAAAAAGAATGTTACAATTACATAACAACTGTACAAACATCTATAATTTTATAAAAACAGAACGAAAATTAAAAATTCAAATCCTTTTTATAGCTCTCTTTTAACTCGATCATCGCGCAGAAAACATCTCCTCTGATTCAACTGCGGAACGGAACATGCCTTCTCTAACTTACATCATAAAATAAAAAAATTAACTTAGATATTCGATTTGATTTTCGTTCTGAACAATTAAACAAATTTTTTGTGTTATAAATGTCCTAAATTTTAACATTTATGTAAAATTTAATTTTGTGAAATTTTGGAAAAGAACCACTGGAAATTAACAACGAATTAATAAATTTTGAGAAAACCGAATCATTCGATTTTTGTTTATTTGTGAGCATTCGTTTTTTAATTATTGAAGAACCTAATCTTCGGGTGAAGAAAAATAAAGGAACACCTCCGGGAAAATATTTTTTTATTTTTTGGAACTGCCGGACTTGTGGTGTTTAAACCTCGACAAATAGTTCATCCAATTAGATTAGGGGACTAACATCACGAAAGTAATCTGGTAAGTTAATTTTACCTTGTGGGTAGTACGTCACCCTAGATCACTTCTAACAAATTCCAATTACCTGCTTCCTTCAGCGGCCTTTCCGTAATTTCTCACAAAATAGACTTAACCCCAATCCAGATAAGATTTTAAATTTAATAGAAATTTCTTTCTCTATTTTATTTGGCTTTGAATTCATAAAACATCTGAACTATTAGTGGAATTCCTCGATCCATTTAACTATAAAATACCCCTGTCGCAGCATCTGCATAACATAGCGAATTTCCAAATTTTGGGGACTGGCGGATCTCATCTAAAAACTGTACCTATTTAAAATAGTTTAGCTTTCTAAGAGTAAAAGATTTTTTAAAATCGGCTGGGTAATTAGTTTTGATATTTTTGGGACCCAAGAACCCGAACGGACTTTGTGCAGCATAGTTGTATCCATCTAAAGTAATTTAGTTCTCTAACAGTGAAAAAATTTTCAAAATCGGTCGGTTAGTTTATTTTTTACAATAATGGGATCAGTAAACCCTGGCGGAACTCATACAACATAACCTTTATTCATCTAAAATAATTTTAGTAAAAAGTTTATCCTAACAGTAAAAAACGGGTCCTAGGGATCTCATATAACTTATGGTAGTCCGTAAGGTTCTTGTGGACATCATTTAATTACCTAATGAATTCAAATACTTTAACTTATTAACGGTGAAAAAATTTTCAAAATTTTCGACATTCGCTAAAAAAATCATTGAAAAATATTTGATATGTTTCGATGTAAAAATGTTATTACAGTTTTTCAAAAAACTGTAAGTAAACTGTAAAATTTTCTTTACAAATATGTTAAAATAGATAAATGTTTCCTTTTTAATTTATTTTTAACTTTTTTTAAATGATTCACTTTAAAATTTTTTAATATTTCTTAATCGAAATTTCATAAAAGAATGTGTCAAAATTTATAAAAATTTTTTTTTGTTAAAAAAAAAATTGAATGTGCAAAATTATTTAATACTAGAATACTCTCTTTATACAATTCTAATCATAATTGTATTGTCAACTGGATAGAAAATTACGTAAAAATATTATTGTTTGAATATGATTTAACGTAATTTTTATACGATTGAAGCAAACTCTTATTAATTTTAGAAGGTGTAAATATAATCTAAATTCTGATCATATCACATAACAGATATCGTCGGAAGTTTTTTTGTCAAAAAAAAAAAAAAAATGGAACAGAGATACATTATAAAAACATTTAACTGACAGAGAAATAGAATATAGCCGAATCGTTAAATTGGATTAAAAAAATCATGACACGCTACTTATAAAGCGGTTTTTTTCGAATTTAGCTCGCAAAAAATGAGACAGAAAAAAAAAGAATGCGAGTGCGAGTGAAATGGAGAACGACATATTTCCTAGTTTTTCTCGAAGAGTAAGTAATTTAGAGCAACGGTATAAAAACATTTTTTATGCATTTTACCTTTTACTATGGCTTGGTATAAAAAAAAATTTGAAAAATTGCTTAATTCTGGCAAAAAACTCATTTTGTTGACAAAAAACGCCCGGAAAACCTACTTCTGGGCATCCGACGTGTCTGGCTAACGAACTCATCCAACGATTTGGAAAATCGAATTTGCACACAAAATTTCATAAGCATTAAACGTTTCGTTCGAAAGTTATCGTGGCGACACATATATACATATATATATATATATATATATATATATATATATATATATATATATATATATATATATATATATATATATATATATATATATAATTTTAGTGAATATCATTTTCGTATTCTGGGGACCTCAAAACATATTTCTGTTATGGTCCCGGGCTTAGGTCGTGTCATCACACCTGCCGTAAAAGCTGAATTTCCATTTTTGGAAATTCGCTAAAATAGAAAACGGGCCCAGCACAAAATTCCATCACTCTGTTATTAAAAATAGGATCCACTATTGGTCGATGGAGCGGAAATATTGGGTGCGTGTGTGCTAACAAATTCCGCTCACCAATAACCCCGGTGAGATTATTGGCATTACTACGCCACAAACCGAATTCAAAATTTTGTGTCGACCAAAGTAATTTATATTAATATTCTTGTCATACTGTCCAATCAGCTTTCAGCGATACTTCAGTAATAATTAAATTACCATATGTTGCCTACAAGTTATAAATTATCAAAATTAGGGTTTAATAACATATCTGTTGTTAACTACACAAAATTAAAAAATAAAATAAAATATATTTTTTAATTAAAACATAATCCGAAAAATAATAACACAATCTATAAAATTAAAATGTAATTAAACAATAAATAATTTATAAAAAAAAGTATTAATACATTAATATTACGTATCTGTAGGGAATACATAGGTATGCAGCATGTTCCAGAAAATTCAAATTCTTCGGCGTAAAAGTATAATGACCGGTTTGAAACTTTTCTACCTCACCTATTCTGACGTTTAAAATATGAAAAGTCTATGATTTTTCCTGAGTAAAGAAGCTTGCGAAGCAGCTTTTGTCTCTCGAAAAAAACCCCGCTTATAAAAATATGCCTATATTTAATTCGAATTTTAACAAATACATACAGTGTTTCATTAGCTTTCGTTTATTGTATAATTATTTTATTAATATATGGTGTAACACAGTTTCAATACTGTAATCGATAAAATTATTAAATTACATTTCTTTATTAATAAAAATTAATATTTAAAATGCAAATATGTGTTATATATTTGTATACAATGTACCTACATGAGGATGATGGTAAATAGTTACATAGAATTATCTATATACATTCTCGTTAATTTTTAAATGAGTTGTGTAAGAACACTAATTGCCGTGTTTCCTTTATGTACCGTAAACCAGAATGAATCGGCTCGAATGCAAATTACGCAACGTATTTTTTTCTGTACCTACTTTTTAATATATTAAAAATTTACATCAGCATGATTATTTTATTAATATTAACCAAAAATTTCTGAAAATAGTACTATTGTGTGAAAAATAATCAAAATTATATAAATTCGATTCTACGGTAAATCGGAGTTAAAAGAAACGATAAAAGTTTAAAAAGTATAGAAATATTATATTTAATATATTTCTAAAAATCCCGAATACTTTGACAATCTTTAAGTCCCGATTCAGTCCAGTTTACGGTACGATCCAGAATTTTAAAACATGTATGGCTACACAGCCTGTGTAATAATAAAAAAATTTATTAAACAGTAATTTTTGCTTATTTAACACAAAACACAAAATGTTAAAACAGTCTATTTACTCGGACTTGAAAAACTAAACAAAGATTAAAAGCCATAAATATTGAATCTTTGAAAAAATCAAAACTTCACAAATAGAAGAACTGATGTCATAATAATATATCCTCGTTAGAAATCCAGTATTTTATTATTTTTGGATATTTCTTAATTTCTTGGATTTCGAAGAATCTCGAATGCTTTGAGACCATAAACCACTTCAAACTACAGATACTTCTGTGGAAAATTATTATTTTTAAATTGAGTTAGCAGTTTGTTGAATTCTTCACAAATGAAGGCTGGACTTCAAAAACAAGCTGTCAAAAAAAAAAAAAAAAAAAAAAATTGAATTAGACCCGAAAAAGGAATCTAAGTGCCATTGCCAACAATCTAGACAGCATGCTAAATTTGTTTTTGGAACTTAGCCAATTTTTGAAGTCCAGTCTCCAAATGAAAATCCATCTGTGTTATCATTATAGTTTTAAAACCAGCAAAAGATAAAAAGGTGACTGTATATTTTTTATAGTACTGTATTTTAGTATATATATATTTTTTTTTGTAAACACATATTTTTAGCTTATTTTTATTTAACTTAGTATTATTGGTATAATTAATAGCTAGTGGAGCAAAAAATTAAATAATTAAAAAAAATATGTTCAAACAAATGCAAAAAATAATTACCTACATAAAAAATTTAATATGCAGTAATTTTTATGATTTTAGCCAATAGTTTTAAATGGTTTCTAATATTATCGCCAAACTAAATTTTACCCGCAATTACCTAGGCTGTACCTATAACTTAGCCGAATCGATTTTGTAAGATCAACCCATTGTAGTATCTATACAATTTCAAGGGTGAACTGACTTCAAAATGGGGGAATGTAAAGTTTATTGCTATTTCCGACCTTTTTTGAAAATAATCTTTTTTTTTTGAAAAAGGTTTGTTTTATGGTCCCAGATACTTTATATTTGTATGTATATTGTACACTCTATTTCAAAAGAGATATACATATTTTCACATGCGTTCTCATAAAACAGAAAATTTTGAAAAAATTTTAATTTTTTTTTTTTTTTTTTGTATCTAAATAAAATACAACCTTTTCACAAAAAAGAAAAAAATTTTTTTAATTTTTTTTTAATTTTTATTAATTTTTTTTTTTATTTACTTGGGTATCGGCGGCAAATAAGGCCTATCAAAATTACACATAAGCTCACCCATGTACACCCATAATACTATCAAATATAGCTAAACCTTTCTTTATGCGGTCTTTTTTTGTGCGCTCTTTTTTGTGCAATTTCTTTTATGCGGTTTTTAAAAAAATGGCCATTTTGAGCGTTTTGAGTTATGTATTTTCGATGAAAAATTTTTTTATGCCGTCCCGATCCACCGCATAAAAAAAATTCTTTTTACAATCTGGACCGAACTAATCTTTTTATATCTATTTATAGCTATTTATGATATTTTTAAATATATTTTTTTTGTGCGATTTTTTATGCGGTCCATTTATGGTATTTTTATCCACCGTATAAAATAAGAACGAGTTATGAATTTTAGGCCTTATTACCCGACAGGCCTTATTACCCGCAGTTACCTTAACTGAGGTTACAGTTATATAGGTTTCTTTACAAGTGCATTATATAAATAATTCAATATATGTAATTCAAATTTTTTTCTTTTTTGTGAAAAGGTTGTATTTTATTTAGATACAAAAAAAAAAAAAAAAAATTAAAATTTTTTCAAAATTTTCTGTTTTATGAGACCTCATGTGAAAATATGTATATCTCTTTTGAAATAGAGTGTACAATATACATACAAATATAAAGTATCTAGGACCATAAAACAAACCTTTTTCAAAAAAAAAAAAGATTATTTTCAAAAAAGGTCGGAAATAGCAATAAACTTTACATTCCCCCATTTTGAAGTCAGTTCACCCCAATTTCAAACTGTGAAATTCAAAATCGTGTGAGTACGGTTTTTGTGTGATGTCCGATTAAATAGAAAGACAAACAAACATACAAAAATTCTAAAAATAGTAATTTCGGATTTCAAGACCCTTAAGGGGGACCACTAGTGTGACCGCCAGAAAAAAAGGTGATTTTTGGGACTTTTTTTAAAGAAAACTTCTGTATGGAATGTTTTAATATTTTAAGAATATATTCGTTGATATACATATATATATATATATATATATATATATATATATATATATATATATATATATATATATATATATATATATATATAGTAAATTCGTGATAAAACTTTTAGACCAAAAAATTGAAAATTCAGTGAGTTATTCGGGATCTGCCAAAGCACCAAAAAAAAGTTCCCCCAGTGCTGCACTGATAGCGACCTTTATAATGCCTGAAATCAAAAAAACCAAAAAGTCTTTTAAACTAGAAGGTATTGCCCGTGCCGTGAACCTCAATCGAAAAAAAAGTTGAAATTTAGCAAAATGGCGGAGTTTTTTAAAAAAAGTTTCAAAATTTGCGCCAAAATTTGATGATTTTTGGCCTGCAAAAATTACACTGTTTATTCGATTGGAAAACTGGAGGTTCATGGCACGAAGAAACATGTATAAAAAAAGCTGCAATAAGAACCAACTCGATCGGATGATTTGTCTTCGAGTTACAACTGCAGCAAATTTGAAAAATGTAGTTTTTCTTTACCTTACCTTTTAGTTATAATTATTGAGAATTTTTACTAAAATTATTTACGGTGTACTCACTATAACGGTCATAGTAAAACTAGATGGGTTGTTTAAATGTCTCAGGGTCTAGCACTCCAGCTTCTTCGCAACATGTGACTGCCAGGCACGTTCAGAAACTCCCGAACTATCAACCTTCATACATTTCTCAATACGTCAAAGTTAACAATGAAAATCAGAACCTGCTCTTCGGATGGCTGTAACTCAAAAACTATTTGAGATATGCACTTGCAATTTTAGTATGTTATTTTTAAAAGTATAGACTATCGAAACTTGTAAAAAAAAAATTTCTAATTTTTTCAAAATGTAACACTAGTGGTCGCCCTTAAACGGTTTATCTCGCTTAGTCTTTGAAAAAAATTTAATATCAGACATAGCCCCATTACAATTTGGCGTAATTGTGCTCGGCTCCACCTATTTTTTTGGCATTTAATGATTTCTTTTAAATGTTTGATATATACGGCGAGTTAGCTAAAAAAAATATCACAACTCGATACCAATATTGGAATGGTTGGAAAATTAAGATTAGATTTGAAAAAATTCCGTTTGTTCAAATTTTCCTTTGTGTTTAAGTATACACTGTGCAAAATCGTCCAAAATAAACACTTTTCGAAAATTAAAATAAATCTATGTCTCGCTTCGTTTTCGAGACATCAAGTGCCAAAGTTTGTAAGTGTTGCTCTGCATTGATAAATATTACGTATAAAAGTATAACATACAGGTTCATATTATTCTATCTTCAAAATTTGGCGAAAAATAAAGCGAGATATCAATTTAGCAGTAGCGATTGGTTTATATTTGGCTGCACTAAACTGACAGAAACACAGAATAATTGCCAACGAATCTACTCTTTCTAATATTTCGAGGATTTGCGGACTGCAGGTTGCTCGCAGACCGGACATTGTCAACCAATTGATTATATGTAGGTATTCTGGTATTGGACTATGTGTACACCTATCATTATCTCTATCAAATTATATAAAATTTCCAATCGTATCATCTCTCTCAAACATATGGATTGTTAGGATTTGAAATTTTTATTTCAAAAACAATTTGAATCAAATTACAAATTAACGACACTCGTAAATATTGTATGCCAGTAATAACATTGGGGTCCCAAACTGGGTAACAAGCCATGAATGCAATATCAACTTGGTATGTATATTTTATTAGGATGATGTATAGCTTATGCGTGGATAAACGAGACTATAAAGTAACGCTAAATGAATTATACAGTGCAAAGGGTTATATGTTCGAGTCCAATCGTTATTGAACAGATTGTAAATTTAGTAGGATGTGCGTAATATTTTACAAAATTAACAAAATTGGTATCATTTTTTTATTATGCTTCGCGAAAATAATCTGACATCTGACGACCTAGATCTTCATATGGAAATTTATTGTAGTGCATAAACTTGATATCGAGTCATCGATATAGATATTATTCTATCTGACTTATATTTTTAAAGCAATTTTAACGAAAAGTATATCATTAATTAGTTATTATCTTTGAGGTCAAAACAGAAAAACTCATTCAAGAAAAATGATTCATTTTTTTGATCAGTTGTCTTCCTAGCCCTGATTAAATGAAAAATGAAAAAAGCAATATCGAATACTTAGAGTAGCTCTGGCGAAAGTAGCAAAATTCGATCAGTAAATGTGACTTATTTTCCGGAGGCGATTTTTTTGTTGACATTACAGTTCTGATTTTGTCAAAAATAAAAAAAGCCAAATTAAAAATATATGAGTAACTTCAAGTTCATATATCTAACAGGAAAATTACGATTTTTGGAGATTTTTAAAAACTTAGTATACGCGATGACGTCATCAAGTTCAATTTTTAACTCCCCATAGGAAGTTATTATAATGGGTCCGATTTTACGAATCGCTAATTTTGACATATCTCCACGTTTCAAGGTCACTAGAATCCGAATCCATCGTTTTTAGCGTGATGTCTGTGTGTGCATTCGTTGACGGATCTCACCTTGACAGGTGACGGATCTCACATAAGATAACTTAAATCCATTTTAAATTGTTTAACTTTCTAACATTAATAATTATTAGCGAAAAAATTTTCAAAATATATAGATCCATTTAAAAATTTTTTCCGTGTGTACAAACATATTATGTTATTTCGTTTTATATTTAAAAATATTATATGATTTGATAACATAAATTTCAATTTCTTGTTTATTTAAAATTCAGTAAAAAAAAATACCTTCATTACATAAGCTTCATAAATCTGCTTAATTTTCATTTTTCAGCTTGAGACAGAGCTATATAAATTATAATATAATTAACATGGGACAGAACTTTCTATATTATAATAAAATTAATACATACATGTGAATAGATATAATAGATATCAATTGTATTCGTAAAAAATCCAAAAAAAAGAGTTTTCTATATTTTTATAATGAATTGAAACAGAAATATAAATTACTTATTACAATGACAATGAGAGCAAAGTGGGCCAAATGTGAAAAATTACAATTCTCTCGAAAAATACTTAACATAGAAAAAAAATTATAAGAACAGGGAACAAAGAGAACGAACATAACTATGTCTATACTAGGGAAACGAGCGTAACCACAAAGGATAGAAAATAACCCACCACTATGTTATATATGTGCACGCGGAGTTGTGTGTGTTAGTCCGTTGGATGGTGTGTGTATTAGTGTCTTGCATACATACATACATAATATATACGTGGTGGTGGAACGTATGATGTACGTATACCACGTACATATACCGTGTTAATGCGATAGATAACAATATAACAACAATTGAAACATACCCATTGAGTGCTCGCGAATGAATGAGGACTAAGCAGCCTAAGATGCACATAAAAGCACATAAGTGATTGCAGAAAAGAGACAGATGTATTCGTTCTATTTGTTCTGTGTATAAAACAATTTCTTCATAATTTTTTTTCGTCATTTCAACGATGTAAAAATCGAACTGTCTTATGATACGATCGAATGATAAAAAATAGCCAGAAAGCCTACTTCTGGGCAGCCGACGTGTCTGGCTGACGAACTTAGCTGGGCCAATCCGGATTTTAGTTTGCACACAAAATTTCATAAGCATTAAACGTTTCGTTCGAAAGTTATCGTAGCGACATATATTTATATTTATACTTATATATACATATATATATATATATATATATATATATATATATATATATATATATATATATATATATATATATATATATATATATATAAATTTTAGTGAATATCATTTTCGTATTCCAAGGATCTCAAAACATATTTCTGTTATGGTCTCGGGCTTAGGTCGTGACAAGACACCGGCCGTGATAGCTGAATTTCGAATTTTCGAAATTCGCTAAAAGAATTTGTGGCAATTGTTTCGAACACTAATTGTTTATTTTCAAATATATTTTCTTTCTTATTGTTTATTTCCACTTTAGTGCAATTTTTTTGTTAGGCAATAACCTTATATTCAGTTTGTAAATAATGACAGAAGAGTAACAAAAATTTACTTTGCAATCGACCAATCGATAAAATATAGACATGTAGTATCTATCAAACGTACATAATAATACACTCATATATTACGTTAATATAAATCCATGCACCTATTCCGTATTCCAGTGTATCGGTGTAATTAACGTATAAATACAATCTACTATTGAATAATGAAACGTAATTATCGCTCTGGAAAGCGAGCGACTACCTCTACTATCATTTCAATTGAAAATTTTTACTGTTTTAAATTACTATTTAATTTTAATAGATTAAATTACCTGACTGTGTTCAGACTATATACAGCGAGCTGCTTTGTGCACACAATTTATATATCTAACAAAATGCAATCGAGTCATTCATTTATTCACTCATACATACATATAATAATGGGGCAAACATTTAGAATAAATAGCCAAAGCCGAAAACCGAAGCCGCGTGTAGTCTGCCGATGAATTGGAAAAACTAATAAATTTAACTTTCGTTTAATGTATATGTTAGCAGTTTGAAATGAATATTATACTGTCAGATCATTACGTTATATATAAATTTGAACGTTAAAGAGACTTAGGTAATGGTGGATTTTTTTTTTTTTTTTTGATCATTTTAAAATCTTTAGGATTCCGAAGAACAACTACACAAATTCATGAAAGTTTGCTGGTATATAGTATACAAGGGTAAATCTCATTTAATACACAAAGGGGGGGAGGGGGAGTTGATACACAACGCCGTATAATAGATTATTATCCAATCTTTGAATACTTACAAGTGCATTCAATTAAGATTATTTCGATCAACAACAGGTGCCGGCAATTTTTGAAGATGTAGAAAACGAAATTGTTTGTAAATAATTTCATAAATTTTGCCGCTTGGGGCTTCAAGTTAAAGACTGTCCAAATTCCTAACATCTTACCTTGAAAGTTGTGAAAAACTCTACACGGAGAGAAAAATCATATAATTTTTGTAGAAAAAATTTCAGAAAAATTACCATGCTCTTTTATAATACGTGCGTGATCGACGACCAAAGTAAAAAATATATTTTAGCATGGTAAAATTTAATGTGCTAACACAACTTCTATCACACTCTTATGCATATATATGTTATAGTTTAATTCTTGTTGTCGTGCTCTTTCATTTGCGCATCTGACCCGCAACCTTATGTTGCTTGGGCGGTACCTGTAAAAACTTCGAAAATGCCCGATCTTTTCCGACGTTCGATTCTTTATGATGCATACAAAAATGATTGGCAACGATATATTCTAATACTGAAGATAGTGAAGTAACCAAATGATGAATTAAACGATGACCATCCGTCCTGTAAGACATTCTAATGAACACTGCTTCGACACCTCACAACACTATACCAACAGTAACCAGCTACTTGCAACACCACCAGTCTGGCTATGTGACCTTCATATATGATTGTGTTGATACCTTCTGCAGCCTGCCTCGCTATGTGACAGCGTTGATACCTTCTCTTTCTTTCTTTCTACTATTAGCTTCTTTTCTTCTTTTCTACTTTTCTTCTATCTTAAGACAGCATGGTAATTTTTGTAAGAAAAACAAATAAAAAATATTTTTCTGTCGGCAATGGAACTTTTTACTGTGCTGTTTTACAAATTTTACGGAGCTAATATCACGGAAAGAAAATTCTATCCTTTAAATTTTCTATGACTAATTATAATTTTTATATTTTTATCGTACAAAATTGAATATGTTCGCCTTTTACACGTCGATTGTAGTGCTGAGCACAGTAATTTTTATATGAATTTTCTCTCTGTGTAGGCTACTGAGGAACGCCTAATGTGTGTACTACATGAACTTGGTTAACTTTTTAATTAACATTTTAACGTTTAGAATTATATTAATCGATGCAATATTATCGTCCATCCTCGCCAAATTTCCAAAGTTGAATAATATCATTGTTTTCTTTGTCTTTCACGAAATGTAATGACACAGGTTGAATAATATTAACTGGATTAATGTACAATATTTATTTAAAAATATGTAATTTGTTTGAACTGTATTCAAATGTGGTCACTAATTCACTATTTTTAAAAGCTTTTATTTAATCTGCTATGTTAGTATGTTTGTTTAGATAAAATCTTGCAATCAAAATTTAGACAACTTCTAATCGAGCTGGAGGTTTCAAATTTTGCGTATGTGTATAACTAGAATGACAATGCAACATTGTATAATTAGTTTTGTCCTAAATCCCCTCAAAACTAGAATTGTTGATTTGTAGACTTGTGTAACTTTTTGATTTTTCGAACTGTCAAATATTGTCCATTGATTTTATATTGCAGTTTTTAGTTTCCATAGTTATATGTGTGATTAGGGTAAAATAACCGATTAATAAAACATAGGTAAAAAAAATTTACTTCTTTAATTATTGTTTTTAACTAATTGTAATCAGACTAAAAAATATAAAATTAAGTAAAAAAGTAGTTTTCTACAGCAAGCTTTTATTTAAAAATGAACTAAAATGTATAAAATAACTTTTGAGTGAAGTTTGAAGCTACGTGAAACATAATTTATGAAAGCTTGAGGCGTTTAACTACGTTTGGTAGGTACTTACTAAGGAGTAAAGTAGCTATTCACATCTGAAACGAAAATAATTAATAATAAGACCTCAAGATTTTATAAATTATGTTGCACATTATTTCAAATTTCACTCAAAAGTTATTTTATACATTTTATGTAGTTCATTTTTAAATAAAAGCTTGCTTTAAAAAAATATTTTTAATTAAAAATCACAAAGTGATTGAGAAAATTATCCGGATCGGCCGGGAATAGAACCCAGGATCTCCTGGTAACTAGCCAGGTGTGCTATCCGTTACACCACCGGTCCTTTGCTCGATAGGCGTCCGATACAGACAACATTCAACCACCTATGTGTATGTACTCTCTGTAATGCGAGAAGCAGTTACAATTTTTCAATTTCAAATATTTCAATTTCAAATATTTTTTTACTTAAATTTTTAAAATTACATTTATCAGTTAAACTATTCTATTACCACTCTATCTACAGAAAAATCTGTTTCAAGATTGAAAATTATAAAATATTATTTCGGACCTACCACCATTAAAGACTTATTTACTTCTTTTTGTGATTACTTAATTTTATCCATCAAATTTCTATACAAATTTAAACAACAGTTCTATACCAAAAACAGTAAGGTTAGAGCGATGTACCGAAAGTAGTAAGATTACAGCTGTTCTATACCAAAAGTAGTAAGGTTACAGCGGTTCCGGAAAAAATTTATGAATGTGGAATAAAAATCACATACAAATATACATTTTTTCATAAAAATTATAACATTAAAAACAACACCAACCGTACAATTCGTTCAAACAGCTTATTTTCAGTTGAAAGTTTGCATATATAAGAATTCTGTATAAGTTGAAAACATATTATACCGGTAACTTTGTTGAACAACCACAATCCTATAGACATCTACCATTTTTTTAGAATTGTCAAATCGTTTACATGTAGGTAATTCTATCACTGACTGTACGAACCTTTATGCAAAAGGAGCAAGATGTAATAAGTTGTCATATTGTTGTATGAAATTTGTTTTAACTTTGCACCGTTTTACACATATATCTGGCTAAATTGTAAACAAAAGGCCAATAAAGTATTTAAAAAAAAAAAAAAAAAAAAAAAAAAAAACTTTGCACCGAGCCGGCTCTGTATGTATGGTTGCAGAGCTTAATTTCACGGCGGTACGGTGTTCCGGCACCTTCGAGCAATTTTTATTTTTTGCTAGGATTTTTTTCCATCAGTGTTGTTCGGGGCTGTAGACTCAAGAGCAATGGTCTACGGTAAGTTAAGACCTAGTAGGTTTTTTTTTCTTTTTTTTATTTTGGAAAGTGCGTTCCGGCCACCTACAATTTTAGAAATTAAACCCTGCATGGTTAGCTTGAAAAATTTATAACAATAGTTAAGAGAAGAAAAAAGATTATATGACTCAGGAAAAAAATTTATTGCCTTTTACAATTTGCATAAATTTTACATGATATTATAATAAATTTTATGGTTTAAAACCTTTCTGATACTCGCAAGCATCATGATCAATTTTATACAACTCTGATTTTGGTTATTGATTACCAAGAGACCATGAGAATTCTGAGAACTCTGAAGCACCGGACTATGATGGATTAGATGAATCTCTTCTTGCGATCAGTGCCGAGCTCACAATTGGCAGTCAAAAATCGAAGTTATTAACCACTAAACCAACTTGGCATAATTATACTTTGTATACTAATCTATTGTTTGATTTGTTACAATTTCATAATTTTCGTATCATTGTACACATATAATTCGATTTAATAATAAAATTTAAAGGAGTCTCCACATTCTCGCCGAGGTTGGACGAGGTTCCTCGTCGAGTTCCTCGCTGAGGTTGGCTCAGCCATATGCATAGCATTAAAACACCAACCGCGAGACACAACGAAAAGGCCCGTCTACATTCTCGTTTCGTCCAACCTCGGCGAGAATGTGGAGACTCCTTAATAATATGTCCTATCATATTTTTAAAGCAATAAAGTTCAATATTTAATCTATATTATAGTCAGTCGATTCAGTCGTCGTATATAAACGAAATCCGTTATATATACCCAACTTTTAGGTTTTTATCACAATATAAATGTATAAATGTCAATTTTAATAATAATTTATATGATTTTTATTGTTTGGTAATATTATAAAATATTATATGATTCGATATTTTATTAATCTTATCTTAAATATTCAGCGAAATTGTTATTAATATAAATTCTTCACCGAGGACTTTATCCTGACAAACATTCAATGTTATCGAGAATGTAAGGAATACTTGACAGAATATTTTATTTATATTTTCCGACATTTTCTCAATATTTCAAGAGACTTTGAATCATTGTAAAGTATTGTATTTATTCGTGTTCGCGTTTCACAGGTAAATAAATTTGTATTATTATGACTAGGCATTGAAATTAGCTTTCTAGAAAAAAAGTAAACAAACAAAGGAAATTGTGATAAAAGAATTTAATAAAAATATCGAAAAAAAGGAATTTTTTCAAACGAACAAAATGGAAAAATGGATATCAAAGGTACCAAGAAAAAATTTTCTTTTATTATAAAAAAATATATATAAAAATTATCCATCAGTAACGCTTTTTGTTACACAAAGAAACAAAGATGTTATTGTTATTACTGATTGATTGGGAAAACAATAACAATTTTTTTTTTGTTTTATATAAATTTTTGTCTTTTGTTATTGTTTTTTTTTTTCTTGAAAAAAAAAAGTTGTGGTCTTTTCTTAAAAGGAATTGACATTTTCTTTTAGTGGAATATTATATTTCATACACTGTAAAAAAAAATTCATAAGTACCTATCAATTATGAAATGATTTTTTACTTCGTTGTTCATTTTTTGAAAAATTCACATTGCTACAGATAGTGAAGTCAATAAAGGTTTTCACCTTTAAATTCTTTATAACAGGTCCAATTTTGATGGATTTTTTTTTTTTTGAAATTGTTCCTTCTGTATAGTGTTATTGATAATCATAAACATTAGAAACGGCGCTTAAAAAGTTTTAAGCCCCAAATTGCAAAATGAAAATTTTTGATTTCAATAAAACGGTATTTGAATAGCACACATTATACTGCACATATTTACTTACTAAACTTCAAAAATATCTATATTCATAACATATGTATTTCGATGTTCAAAACACATCAGTAAAAGTTTTTTTACTCCAAATGAAACGTAAATGCTTGAAAAGTGACAAGATTAGCACTTTGAAGCAAAGTCCAATAATTGAGTTAATTATGATTCTGACATATAAGAAAAATTCAAAAAAATGCCCGAATTTTAAATATGCAATAATGAGTGGTAAATTATAAAAATTGTTAGATTTTGTAAAATTCATGTATCTGCTATCAATAGGTACCTATAAATAAAATAGAAGGGTCTGTCTGTGATTTTCGGATTTTTAAGTACTGGTATGTTTTTCAGTTAGCAAATTCGACATATGTCCCAAATATACCTTTAAAATATTTTTTTCTGTCTGTCTGTCTATTTGTACGAACCGATTTAACTCAAAAACTGTTAAAGTTATTGAGTTGAAATTTACAGGGTATACAGATATTAACCTCCCGATCAATCCTAGCCACATTTTAATGTGATCTCCCAATGGTTATGTACAGAATGATTCAAATAAAACCTTCATTAAAAGTTTATGGTCTTTTAAATAAAGTAGATTTTTGAAAATTTGGTTATAGAAGTTTTCAATTATGAAGAATTTAATAAAATATTTTTAGCTTGGTGCCATTTCCGGTTATACTGGAAGCTGACACCAAATTTGTTATTTGAGCTGTTTTTAACAGCAAATTTCAATTCGCTGGAAATTGTTATTAATAATCTATGTGACAGTGACATTTCAGGTTTTTGTCTTGATACAGTCACATTGTGCTGACCTCTTGAGGCGGTCACATAAAGCATTTTTTTAAATATTTTTTATTTATTGTGCAAATATTTCTTTTTTCAAATGAATCACCTATATTTTTTATGATAATTATGCAGAAAAATGTAAAGTCTATCTATTACTATAAGATATTCTTATACCTAAAACTGATATTTTGGAAGTTATACATAGAATTTATAAACATATATAATAAAATGATCAGTTAGGTTTACTATAGGCAGCTGACACAAAAACCACGGGACAGATTTCAGTGAAACTTTATAAATTTATTCCTTAGACGCTTCACCATCTCAACATCGACAACATTTTTAGTTAAAATTATCACAATATTATTTATGGGGGTTGATATATTCAAGACAAAAATTGATATATCAAAAATACTCCTTTAACAATAAACGGAAACAAAAGAAAGAAAAACAAAAGATTACCTAAGTTACGATAAAAATAATATTTAAAAATTAAAAAGTTAACTTCAAGACTTTTTTACTAAAATTTCACTTTAGAAAAGAATAGTAGTATAGTTTAATTATGGAGGAACTGAACATAATTTTAAAAAGTCTACCAGGGTTCTGGGATCCCGAAAAGGATCTAAAATTGAATTAATTTTAAAACTATTAATATGGGAATCCATAGAAAGATCTCAGAGTGTGAAAATTAGATTTATTAATGGTTACTTCCGAGTCGTCTGGCGAGCGGAGCGAAGCATTACATGTAATTAACCTTTTATAGAATTTTGAACTGTTTGGTGAGCGAAGCGAAGCACTTTAAAGAACTGATTTGAAACTAAATTTGTCCGATTTGTTTCGGAATAATTGATTTAAAGTAGCTTTACTCACAGTTAAGATAATTTGGCATAGGGCATAGTTAAAGGAGGTCAAAAATAAATTAATGAATGGATGATTCATCACTTTTTGAAACTTAACCCTGTAAAAAGTAAAACAGGGAATAAACGCAAAAAAATGGGGGAGAAGTCAAACTTTACATTTTCAACGCCTACTGTTCTTACGTCTCCAACAATGAGTTAGTTACTTTAGGAAATGTTCAAATATAATGCAAACAGACTTATAGGGGATGTAGGGATTTAAATTTTCCAATAGGAATAGGGAGGATACTTATTTAGAGTAAAGTCTACAAAGTATTAGGTATTTTAAAAATATGTAATATTTGAGTATTTTGAATCAACATACTTTTTTTATTTCTATACCAAATTCATTGACACCTTAATAGGCTTACTTTAGATTTTTGATCTATGTGATTTGCTCGAAGAAATGACCAATTAGTTTTTGAAAATTTTCAATTGTTCCTAGATAACTATAGCCAAAGGGAGAAACTAAAAATAAAGAGGATTTATGAGTGAGCTTACCAATAAATAAAGCCTATCATTTCAGCTTATGATAAGAAAATAGGTTCAAAATATTTTAGCAAACTACCTAAAAAGAATTCCCTTTATTAAATTACGAAATTCACGCTTGCGAAGCCGCGGGTGACAGCTAGTTAGTAATAAAAATGAATATTGCAAAAAAATTAAACGGTTCGAATTTCTGGCTATCACGGCAATTTATTATTCATTTATAGTTAATAACATTTAAAAGTTGCAAAAATTTTTCTCCTTAATTTTCTTTACAAACGGCAGCTCAAATTTTTGGAAAAAACTGGCCGTATGTTTTTGGCTACTATAGCATTTTTTTACCAATCAAATAAGAAATAACTCGTAGAAATATTAATTATTTTCGATGTATCATTTTTCCGCAAATAGAAACAAAAATTTTTTCTGGTAGAGATGAAGACACACACATGTCTAAAATATTTATGTTTAGGTGAAAATTTTTGGAAAGCGACATGTTGTATTTTTTTGGTTACTTTAGCGTATTATTTCCTATCGAATAAGAGTAACCCGTAAAAATTTTAACTATTTTCGTTGTACCGTCTTTTTGCAATTAGAAGAAAAAAATATTTTTGAAAAAATAAAAAATTGTCAAAGTTTATCATTATTTGTTTTGAATCCTTTTGAGACCCTAGGACACTGAAGAATAATTTTGATTTACCATTTATCTTTTCCCGATCTCATTAGTATTCGAATAACATTTAGTTAAGATCCATTCAACAGTTTATTCTGGAAGTTTTTTTGGACCCTAGGACCCTGGAACACAAATTTGATTTCACGTTCATATTATAATTTGATTAACATCCGTCCAGCCGGTTATTTTAGACACTTATTGGGCCTGTGAGAGTTAAGTCCACCATTTGAAATACTCATGATTTCAAATAATATATTGAAACATACAATTTAAAAAAAAAATTCATAAAAATTGGAGCTGTTATAGAGAATTTCGAGATTTTGATCATTTTGATGCTTCATTGAGCATACTAAGAAATATAATATAATAGATCGGGATTTTTCAAAAGAGTACGTTAATTCACTGAGGGTACGCGTCAGTCAGGTGTACAGGGGTACGCGGCCAGGTTTATGTAACTGTGGGAGAGTGTGGTATTACAGTTTAGCTCTGTAACAGTGAAAAAATTTTCAAAATCGGTCAGTTAGTTTATTTTTGACACTTTTGGGTCCCATGGACCCTGGCGGACCTTACATAACGTAATCGATATTTATCTAAAATAGTTTAGCTCCGGAACAGTGAAAAAATTTTCAAAATCGGTCAGTTAGTTTATTTTTGACACTTTTGGGTCCTGTGGACCCTGGTGGACCTTACATAATGTATTCTATATCTCTCAAAAATAGTTTAGCTCTGTAATAGTGAAAAAATTTTTTGAAATTGGTCCTTTAGTTTATTTTTTACAATTATGGGATCAGTAAATCCTGGCGAAACTCATACAACTCTAGTACATTAACAGTAAGGAAAGGGTTCTAGGGATCTCATATAACTTATGGCAGTCCGTAAGCTTCTTAAGGACATCATTTAATTAATTAATTCAAGTACTTTAACTTACTAACTGTGAAAAAATTTTTAAAATCGATTGGTTAATCAATTTTTGGTCTTTTTAGGTCCCGAAAACCTTGACCTCATATAAAATACCTTAAATCCATTTAAAATTGTTTAATTTTTTAACATTAATAATTATTAGTGAAAAAATTTTCAAAATCCATTCAAAATATTTTTCCGTACATACATATGTACATTGTACATATTATGTTGTTTTGTTTCATATTTAATAATATTATATCATAACATTATCTTAAGTTTCTTGTTTATTTAAAAATTCAATAAAAAAAAAATTCTTCATTACATTAGCTTAGAAAATCTGTTTAATTTTCATTTTTCAACTTGAGATAGAACCATGCTAATTATAATGCAATAAATGAGAAACAAAACTCTATACATGTATGTGTGTTATATAACACATGTATGTGAATAGACTTCACTTGTTCTCACAAAATTCTTTAATAAAAAAGTGAAATATTTTTATATTTCATAAAGAATTGAGATACAAATATAAATTACTTATTAGACTAACAAAGAAAGAAAACTAATATAAAAGTGAAAATTTACATTTTCTCGAAAAATACTTAAAATAGAAAGAAAATTATAAGAATATTTTCTTCATAATTTTTTTTTTTTTTGGCTTTTTAGCCATGTAAAAATCGAACTGTCTAATGATAGGATCGAATGATAAAAAATGGCCAGAAAACCTACTTTTGGGCATCCGATGTGTCTGGCTAAAGAACTTAGCCAAGCCAGACTAAAATCAGTTTGGTTTAAACAAATCGCCTTTATTAAATCTAAAACACGGTCATCTCACGTTTTGTTTTCGAATAGTTTAGTTGATAGGTACCCATTTTAAAATTTATCCATTCCTGGTAATTAATATTTAAATGGTCTTTTTGCAATATTTTTGATTTTACATCATTTAACAAACCTTTTAGTTTAACAAAAACAGCTACCTGCTGGGAGTAACCCTTCGTGCAAAATCAATAAATATCTCTATCTTGACAAATTAACACAGACAGATACCTGTATATTTTTTCTATATTTCTGATAATTATCATTCACCGCTGTTTCACGTGTTTGGTTTTCCCCAACGTACTCTAGTCATTTTAATAATATTACACCTAACCGTTTTTAAAATAAATTTCGCTGTAAGTACCTTTGCAAATAATACAAAAAATTTTAGTTTTATCAAAAATTGGTCAACTTGGGTGTTCCCTTACATTTGTTTACTGTGATTATATCTGCCTCTATCTCTAACATCCCCCACCAATACATTATTTACTCCAATTTATATTATAAATAGTTTTCGCCTAAAAGAACAATTGAGGAGCTGGGTGGAAAAAGGGCGTAAGTACAGAAATACCGTTTTGAGAAAAGATCATTTCAAAGTTTGGGTGCCTAGTATGAAGGTGAAGACTGAAAAACTGATAATTGTCGTGTTATGCAATTGGTAGCACTAATAATACACTATGCATTAAGATTAAAAAAACAGTAAATATCGGTTGTTATTGCATAATTTTTTGAAATTTTCCGAAGTATGACTTACGCCCTTTTTGCAGATAAAATTTTGATTGAACAAAAACATAAGTTCTGTTTCCTTTTTCTGAAATTCTAATTAAACTTTGTCAGCACATTTATTAAATTCTAAACCAAAACATTTGATTCATGTTAATTTCATGAACATTTATATGTATACTTGTACAGTGTCCGCCTGAAAGTTGATTATATGTGGAAAACTATTTTATATCAAATTTTTCAGAAAATTTTATTCTTGATAAAAGTTAGTACTTGGTCTTAGGCTAAAAAAGCACCCACAGAAATTTGGATATATCTGGTTGTATCGAGGGTGGGCTTAAAAATGTAAATATGGCTTAAGAGTAAAGTACTATAATTAATGAAAATATAAGAAAATATAATTTGAAAAAGTTGTTTAAAAGTTAAAGTTAATTCAAAATACAGAATCGCAGCTAACTACCCCAAAAAATAAATTTAGATTTTTCTTTTTTTTTTCTGTATCATACTGTACATCATAGGACCAGAAATATCTTTTAAAGACTATTATGTCTCATGTACTGTAAAAATTCATTCTTAGTTGTGAGTTACTAATTACATATATTTAATTTTTTGCAAATATGGCTTATACGCTTCAAATTATTATCGTAGCGTAGGGGCATTAATTGATTTCTGGTCGTTGTAAAAATTTGTTTACGATAAGTAGACACTCTAAAGAGTTAGAAAATCAATTCTAACGAAAAAGGGCGTAAAGCGACTTACGCCCTTTTTCCACGCAGCTCCTCAATTTTTAGTTATGTTTTTAACTTGATGATGGTGTGAAACCCGAAAGTCGACTCGTGTTTTTCTATGATTTTGTTGTGAAAAGTGACAAAGCAACGATCCCATGTTTTAATATGGATTTTTACAAAGTAAACCTGTCTAGTATTAATTATTTGAAAATAATACAAAATCACGTTAAATTATCTTTTTAAAATTAAAAACAGCATAGAGGACCTATTTAGCGCATTTAGTATTCAACTTTGGGGAAACAAGGTTAGAACGTCAAAAGAATCCGTCAAAAAAAGAACGTCGGTCGTTGTCATGTACTACCTATCTTACCAGCTTATTTACAACTCACTTTTTTTTTGCTCGAGTGCAAAGAGTTAAAATAAAAAATTGAAAAAAGGATCCATCGAATAGTTTTTGAGTTATCGTGTCCACCAGTTCCAAAAATGTAGTTCCGAGATATTATAAAATATATATGTATAAAACGTATTTTCAAAATTTTATATTTAATACTCATTATTGCGTGAACTACGTTTTTTGAATTTTTTTTATAGAAAGCCGGATTCGGTTAATGTGCAAGAATCTTGTTTTTAAATTATTTTCAGTAAAGTCACTTTGGGAACATATTCTACACATAATTTGCTATCAATTTTAGCAAAAAAAAATTGACTTTTTTTTATCAAATTTCAAGTAAACCTTCCCTTAAATTACTTTCAGCAGAATCACTTTGGGAACATATTCTACACATAATTAGCTACCAATTTCTGCAAAAAAAATCGATTTTTTTTAACGACACTCAAATAAACCTCCCCTTAAGTATTCTTGTTTAAAACATGACATTAATAATATGTATGATAAGACACGAAATTTAAAATATGATTCAATTTAAGGACAAAATTACTTTAAAGATTGGATGGAAATATGTTACGAATACAAGGCAGCCGTGTACCACCCCTCTTTGGAAGATTTTTTATTTTTATTTTTATTTTAAAAAAAAAGTTTTAGTTTTCGGGATATGTACGTTTATTAGACATAGTAAAAAACCGTAATGGAATGAAATACACGTTGGCCCATGATAAAAATCAAAATGTTTCGCATATTCAGATGCAACTAATCATATTGTCAAAAAAAAAAAAAATTAATTACCTACCTTTTTATACCAAAATATACTTTGTTTTTGTGTGGTTTCAACATACGTTTTCCCCACAAAAATTTTTTTTATTAAATTTTGTCTGGTATTTAAAAAAATCTCTATGTATGCAATTTATGCAAAAAAAACATTTTTTGTAAAAGGATTGAAAAATTCCTTTCTGTAATTATGTACAAAAATTCTATAGCCATCAAAGCAAAAGGATGAATTCAACCATTTTTTTTATTTTTTTTTTATTAAAACTGTTAAATTTTGAGTCTGCAATCGAGCACCGTTTGATGGGCAATAATATTCACATGTATGTCACATGCATGGACAATAAATATTACTATTCTTTTTTTTATGGTACCATAAAAAATTTAATTAATAAAGAATTGGAATGGTGCTGTTGAACGTGACCGTTCCGATGTGATATGAGGGTAAACGATAAAATATGTGCATTCATAAAATATTATTTTAAATCTATCTGAATTTATGTGCCTCTACTCTACTTTGTACGAGAAAAGTGCATATGTCAGTGTATAGGAGAAAGTGGGGAGGAATCGGGTATTTTTTAAAAAGTTCAGTTTTTTAGAATTCTCGAACGAGAAGGTTAAAAGTAATACTTTAATGGGATCAGTCGATTTACTCAGTTACACTTTTGTCTTGCGTTACTAATAGTCATTTTAAAGGGTATAGCAAGATAAGCATAGGGAAATGGCCTCCATATATTTGATAGATCAATTATTATTTAAAAAGCTCACCTCTAATTATGATGAGCTTTTGTGTAGCATAAGTAGATAGGCTAAACAATACACTGTATTTTCTTTGAACGGTGTAAGTATACTAGAACCATACTAAAAAATAAAATATATATTTTATGAAATTATTTTGAACTTTTAAAATTTAGGGAAAATTGTCAAAAAATACATAATATTGTCCCAAGTATTTTCTAAATTTTGGCGTCAGTTCTGCTTTCGTAGGTGTATTGTTTTTGAGAAATTTAAGCTTCGACAATTACAACACTCACAAATATTTTGGTTTAATTTACCGGTAATTCGGTAATTTTTTTTAGCAAAACCGGTTTACCGGTAATTTACCGGTATTTTTTAAAGCACAGAAAATATAAGAATAAATATTAAAAAAAAGAAAAAAAAACCTAAAATTATTTTATTAAGATCATTATATACAGTATTTGAACGTGTACTTATGATTACAAAAATTTTGGAAAGTCCAACAGTCGTTTTCGGTAATTTTATCTGTTTGATTTCCGACGACGTTGTAGGTATCCTACAGCTTCCTTCATAGAAATATACCGCCCATTATTATTGTTTATTGAAAAAATATTTTTACATTTTGTTAAGTAATCATAAAATAGGAATCAATTATATATACCTACGGTACCTGTAATAAAAATTTACTTACCTCTTCTTACAATGTAATCACTTAACGTAATGTTTAATTATTTTGGAAAATATACAGCCGATTTGAATAATATTATGTAAGTAAATACGAAAAGGACGTTTTATTGTATTCATATGCATTTTAAAACTGACCATTGCATTGTGCGATTTTATTGTATCATAGACTAGTTTATTATGGATACACACACAGTAAGGGGTAATTTGATTGTGTACATTTACGTTCAATAAATTGAATCATTCTTCTATGAAATAAAATTAACTTATAAAAATCTTCAAATATATTATTTTTAATTTACCGAATTACCGGTAAAAAATCAGCATTTTACCGGTAAAAATTTTATGGAATTTTTAGTAATTTACCGGTAAACCGGTAAACCAGTTTACCGGTATTACAATCCCTAGTTAAGAGTCAATGACGCTATATTTGTTAATCACTTGGGGTAGCAATGTTACTGCATATATTACTACAGACATCAACTATGGGGGCCATTTCCCTATGATTATCTTGCTATACCCCCTTTTTATTTAAATTTATACCCCACTTTCAACAGCTTAGGTCAATACTCTTCTTGATTTATGTAGATATGCAGATATCTCATTCAGTAAGTTTGCAGCGGCTTCAAGCAATAGTGCATTAAGATGCCTTCAAATTACGCTGTCAGGTGAAAACATTTAATTATTTCGAATTCGGGCAATGGCAAATATTTTATAGAACCAGTAGTGGGCAACCTTTAACATGACACGGGCTAAATTACATTTTATATTTCGTCCATGGATCCTGGTAATTAATCAACAAATTGTGATTATTATTATTTTCTTTTTTTTTCTCAATTTCGAAATTTAAAATTTTCGATTAGAGTGATAATTTTTAAAAGATTTTATATATTTATGAATTAACTTCGTATCTTGTTACTAAAAACGAACGCTTGTGATAAATTTTTTGCCAACTTATCATCAACCAATTTAGGTTGAATTATGCATTTAGCTTGAATTGCAATGAAATATTTTGAAGCGTTTTTGAGGGACTGATGACCAGAAAGAAAGATTTCACATTTAACATTTTGGCTTAACAGAAAGTGATTATGTCTTAGTTTCCAGAAAGATTTATTTCAACTATAGCACAGTATAAGTAATAGTATGTACACATATAGTAGATTCACTTGACGTAGATAAAGACAACTATAGACTGTGTGTTGGCGGATCGATCCCCCAATCGGTTGTACAAAATTATTTGGTATATGAAATGCACTTATTAAATGCATATTATATTGGATCAATATTACTACAGTATCTAGTGGGCAAAAAATAAAATTAGTACAATTGGGACTAATTACTATGGTTTCACTACTATTTTATTGAATTATATTTAAAAAATCTGACAAAAATACACTTGTAACTAAGGTAGCAAACGAAAATCGTGATGTATTGACAGAGGAAAATAAAAAATATTCATTTCCATTTATCGTTGTGTGTTCAGTAATTGCTATTTTCAAATATTACTTATAATTTTTAATCTTTTTAATTTTTTAAATTATAAAATAAATAATAATTAAATTAAGTAAAAGATAAAATAAAATAAAAATGCCCGGTAATATTTGCATAACAAATATGTTTAAACAAAGCAAAAAAATTCCAGATTTAAGTTTCTTTAGAATTCCTTTGGATTCTGAAAGGTAAGAATCTTTATTATCATTTTATTATTACTAATATTAACTTGAATTAATAATAAATGTGACTTTTTTTTTATAGAAATCGCCAGTGGTTGCCTGCAGTTGGTAGTAAAGACTTTTTAAATTTAGAAGTATGGATTCTAAATAGTAGTTATCGCTTCTGCTCGGGTCATTTCAGAAAGTCCTTGTTTGGTGCTCATCCAAATAAATTGAAACGGATCGCTATACCGACTTTGAAACAACAACCTACAGAATCTTAGCCTTTGATAATATCAGTCGGAACTCAGTTTACAACTGTTGAAGTTTCCAATTGTTCTGTTGAACATTTCTTGAATGAGAATCTCTTCAGAAAACGATCCGACTTGAAGAAATGATTACTAACTTTATATTTGCTCCTGAAAAGTTTTTACCTAAGAAATTTACATCTTATTCCAAAGAAAGTAATTTTTCTAAATGAAGACTGGTCAGTTTTTGGACAAATCTAATGATGTTCTAGAAATGCAGTCTTGCAATAAATACTAAAATTTGATAAATATCTTCACCCACTTTAAAGTATCCAATACCACCAATTCGCTTTTTGAAAATTTGAAAGTGCCACCAGAAGAATTTACAAAATATATCGAAATTGTAGAACTTACTTTTAGGAAACACTTTGAAGAAAGTGTACTAGGAAACATTGACAATGAAATACTCAAAAAATCAATTTAGCAAATTGTGATAAACTTTGCCAATGCATTCCAATAGAATATTTAAACAAGCTTTTTGTAAGGTTGTGAATACATAGGAAACTCCCATATCGCACGCTCCCATTTAGCAATTTCGTCGCACACAAGATGTGTATAATGGCATCCCTCCGTGTTTTAAAGCAAATATGTTTAAATGTGTTAGTGTCTAGGTAATAGTTTGTGACAGTAAATCATACAAATATATAAATCAGAAACATTGACGCCCGGGATCTTTGACTTTCTCATTTAGCAATTTGGTCCCAGTGGATTGCGTAATGGGAGGTTCCTATGTATATTGTACCCTAAAATTCAGTAACCGTCACTTTAAATGTGAAAATAAATCAAAAAGGTCGAAAAATTATACCAGTTTCAAATTTATAAAATTAAAATAAAAAAAAATACCATATTTTTTTCAGTTTCTTATTCTTTATTCCCTAGTTCCTGTGTTTTTTTTATACATTATAAATTTTATTTATAGTTAGAAGTAAATAGATTTAAATTTAGTAAGTAAATTAAATTAAGTAGTAAACCTTTTTTCAATAATTTATAAAAGTTTAAAGACGACAATACTCTAAATAATCCTAAGGTTCAGCTTGGCTTGGAAAAATATTCAGCATTAAAAACAATTTTATGATTCATATTTATTGTATTTAAATTAAATTTCAACAAAATTAGGTAAAATGTGATATTCAGAAATAAAATATAAATAAGTAAAATTATAAATTCATTGATAATCCTGTAACAGTCATTTGTTTTAGATTTAAACATATTAAAAATTAAATTTAACATAATAAAAGAGGGAAAAATGAACATACATACTTTAAATAAGGAAGGAATATAATAAGAGAGTATACTGTATGTCTATACATACTATTATTTATACTATGACTATAGTATTTCCTATTAGATTTATTTAATTGTATTTCGATATGCAATTGGATACAAAAGACATTACGTTTATTTAATTGCAAAAATTTTGCATAAATGTTTCGTTATAAATGATGAATGACCTACAAATTTGGAAAAATTTACGCTACATTTTCCGTTTAAACCTCTATTTCTCCCGTCATTGTTGTTGTCACATAAATATTTTCATTTTTAAGATTTAGGGGCTGGAAATTGCCTACCGTTATTGTTATTGGAAATGTGCAAAGACCGTCTAAACATTTAAACACCTTATTTGTTTCCCTTGAGAACCCTAACGAATATGATTAAGACTGTGATTTGACGTTCCATAATGGCCCTTTTGCAGATATTTGACGAATTGGTAGCATTTGTTTTGTGATCATGAAAATATGTGTGAATGTTTGAACGTGTTAACGATCAAATACTGGAAAATTTCTCTGTTGAAGTATTATTGATAAAATGTTATTTAAAATATATTGGTATTATAGAAATAGATACATTATCCTTATTTATCCTGTTTGCACATACATGATTACATACTCGACTAGGCATACCGACATAGAAACTAGGAGTATATATACGTACAATGTGGTCTGAGGTCACTGGAGCCGTTTGATTATTTACACAAGTATCCCCATGTTTCCCCAATCTCCACGCAGACAGAATATTACAGCATATTATTGTACGTATTAAAAGCACTTGGTCTGAACCATCGATATGTACATAAGTACATATGTATATGATCAACCACATAAATGTCTACACTATTGGTAAAATTACCATTCGTTATTTATTATAACTAAAGTGCCAGTATATATAGTAGACTGGGAGTCGGTGACGTCAAATGTGTGGTTATAGGGAATTAAAACATTCGTGTAAGAATTGATGATTATAAACAGGATACCGTAAGACGAGATTACTTTGCTATATTTTCGGATTTTTTTCTTTTTTTTGACAGTCTTTCAAAAATGCAATTTTACAAATTTGTTAAATACACTTGTTAGATTGATTTTGTTATTTTCTTATACAGTCAGGAAACTGTTTCAAATTCATAGATATCCCTTTTATACCGTTAAATATTTTTGATTAATTTTTAAAAAGACGTTGTAACAGTTGCGACCGGTTTGCTTATATTTAAAATGCTTGAATTTCGCGCCCAAAAACCGTTACTTAATATCCCACACAAAATTAGCGCTGATTAGATGCCTGCAAAGTTCCAAAGTCGGGTTCTATCGAAGAATTACTCTCCGTTGTGTGTTTTGCGAAATCACTTTATTAAATATCTTTTACAAAAAATTCCATAGTAATAATTTACATTATTAAACCAAAAGTTCAATATTTTATTAAAAAAAAAATATATAACATAACATTGTGTTTTAATAAACAATTCCGAACTGTTTTGCGTTTTCTTTATTTAAAAATGCCTTAACAAAACAATGACATTTTTAATTGAACTTAGAACAACAATTAGTTAGTTACGGCCTATTTCTAACAAGTCCAAATCTCATCTCTTTCTTACTCAACATTACAAAAACATATATGTATTCGCCACTTGTCCTCACTATTCAGTTATTATTACCTTATATCAAATACTCACCAGGGCGCTAGTGATAAACAACATGTTAGCAAAAAGGGGAACCACAAAATGCAACATTACAAAAGAATTCAAAAGACAATAGTTAAAACTACTGATCGCCAGATGGCTCTCAGTGATAGCAAAATTTGATTAGGCAAAGTTAACTAGCGGATACAAAAACCATCGAAAATATAGTTCATTACTTCAAAATTTGACAGCTAGGTGTCAGTCACCGAATCGTAACATCCATTACAACGTGCACGGTATCGTAACATCCATTTCACCATCTGCAAATTTATGTAATTTATTTTAAATTAACAAATTATTTGTTGCCAAAGAAAACCCATTAAGAAACGTCATAACATCTCCTTTGGACTAGTAGAAACTGATAGGGCGTCATTTTTCCTTAACTAAATCGACGAAAATAATTCAAATTTGCGTTCAATAAATTGTATTTAACTTGATGAAATTACAAGAAACATAAATGATGAAAAACTGAAGGAATGGATCCTAAAAAATTTAAGTAAAATGCAGGATCACAAACATAAATTAAAAATGTAATAATACCTTTCAGAAAACAGAAGTTTAATAAGTAAATAAACGACGAACCCGCAAAAAATAGTTAAAATACAATAAAAATATATCAGCATATAGACAAATTAAAAATAAATTTCCAAAAAAAAAATTACAATCAAAAATTTGACTAATTTCGGACACTAAAGTGACCATCATCGGAAAGTTTACACCAAACAAATCGTCAATCAAAAAAAAAAAAAAAAAAAAAAAAGAAAGAAGAAAGTAAAATGAGAAAAGATTACAAAAAATTTGTGAATCCTTTCAATGATCAATGTGAAAAATAATAAAATGGTATTATGAAGAATTTTTGACAGCATAATCAACAAAACTCTGTGGAAACGTAAACAAATAACATATTTATTTTTTGTAATGTAATTTTGAAGTGTCTTTTCTATTTGTCTATGTGCTGATATAAATTTATTGTATTTTATACTGTTTTTTACGGGTTCGTCGTTACTTACTTATTAAATTTCTGTTTTCCGAAATATATATTTCCCCGCAGTTGGATCTGAATGATTTTTGTAATAATACCTGTTACAAAAAATAAATTATTCTACATTTCCCATTATTCATTTTCGAGATAATTACTGCTTATATGTTATAATTGAAAAGATAACTATAATTTCTCTACGTAAATAAATCGTATTTACCTTCGTAATATGATATTTTCTTCTGAAAACAAAACACTTTTTGTGAATAATAATTAATTTTAGGAACAATGGCTACGTAAAGATTAGCTTTGTAAACACTATAAGAATAAGAGTACATTTGATGTCACCGGCCCCCGTACTAATATACTGTTAAACTATGTATGCAAATGAATCTCGAACATCAATGTAAAATATGTGTCTATACTGTACTCTCGATTCGCTTCACAATGTGAATCAAAATTAAGATTTATGATTGGTTTTTATATCCAAGGTTTTACAGTCTGTTCAATAATATACGTATAACTAAATGCTAGTCTAAAGTTGATAAAAAATGATAATATGTTAATTAAATTGATGAAATAATGACGGCGGATGTTCAAAAATGTATAGTAATAGAGTTAAATGTGCTTATTTCAAGCACCATTTATCTCACTAGTTTTGGTAAGGTCGGTGAAGAACAAGAGAAGTGGTAAGAGTACCAGGATTTAGAAAGTATGGCAAGTATGACAAATTTTGTTTTTATCAAATAAATCAATATTGTTCTGCAAAGGTCATATTTATGGTTTTAGTTTTATAAAATCAGTCAGCCACGCAGGGCTTAGTGCAATCCCACCGTTTGCATCGCCCTCTGGTCGATCCTGTCGTTAATCAAGATGACAGTACAAAAAAATATACACCACAAATCCAATTTTACGTAGTGGTCGGTGCAAATTTAAGGGGAAGTACGTAAAATCGGAAGATCAGGGTCGTCGGTAAATTGTTGTTTCGGGGGTTGGTAAATATTATTTATCTAAATTTATTTAAAACAATATTATCTTAAGAGACAATTTCCACCTAAAATTCGGTTGTGTAGACAAAGGAAATCGACTGTTATACTAATGAATATGACGACTTTTGAAAAACTGTCGAAAAATCAACTTCACTATCGCATTCATCAGTTTAAAAGACGCCAAATAGCGGAAGCTGACAAAAATTCTAGAATATTCTACTCATGAACTAGCAAAGATACCAAAAAACAAACTTCACTATTGAATTGGGCACTAAAAATTAGATTAAGCAGCGCATTTTGACAAAATTTCTAGAATCTTCTATTCGTCAACTAACAAAGATATCGAAAAATCGATTACACCATTTAATTGGTCATCGAATAAAAGACGGAATAGCATATTTTGATAAATGTTCTAGAATATTCTATTCATCAAATAGCAAAAATTGTTTGTCAAAATCGGATATTTGGTTTACATTAGTTTAATTTTAGTTGGACAGTTAAGTGGTGCAGTACACGGAAAAAAAGAGTTTAGTTCAGTGAAACGAAACTGCGTGTTTGGGAAATATTATTTCGTCCAAATAAAATTTTGATCACTAAAATATTTCTCTTATTTCCAGGAATCAATTATTTTGTTTGTGTTTTTTGATAAATTTCAAACAAACACATTATTTCAGTTTTATATATTGTTTATTTGTTTATATTTTATTTCTGTGTATCATATTTAGCTTCATGCACACCAAAGTTTATTTGGCTCAAACAATTAGTTTGTTTGATTCAAACAAAACAGTTACGACAAAAACAAAATAATTACAACGCATGCGCGGAAATGTGGTCACGTGTAGAAGCCAAGCCAAGCCAAGCAATGTTATACGTAGGCCTAGTTATACGACTTAAAGTACATAAAAATATTTATTAACCGACATCTTGGATCTTGGTTGAAAACTTTTAATTCGAAATTAAATTTCACTATGTATACCTACATTGTATAAATTGTTTTAAAAGTATTTAGCTTTTGTTTTAATATATTATGTAATAATTGTTGATACGACGGATAAAAAAAAACTGAAAGAGATTCTAAAAGCTGATGTTTGAAGAAAATAACCTATATTTGTTGGTAAGTTTAAGTAACATATTAATTATTTTAATAAACAGTAGATATACTAAGCGCCCATATTGTCCATAATAAATTGTATTGCTTTTTTTCAGACAATATACAACATTGAAAATAGCACTGCCGCAACAAATGACATATTTGAAGGCCTTGGATATTTATGTTTGTGTTTGTGTTAATTGGGTTGTGTCCTTGTGTTATGTGATACTGATAAGTGATACTGATAAGTTAACGTTAATTTAGCATTTATTTATGTAATACTAAAAATATGTGATTCAAAAAGTATTAAAAGAACAAACAACCAAAGTTTTATTAAAGTATTTGTAAATTTTAAGAATTTCATTGTTTAAAATTTATTTTTGAAATTTTTTTATATGGTTGTTTACGTTACCTGTTTGAATGTATGATAGTTTGCTGTTAATGTTCTGGAAAATGCATAAATTATACTACATTTTGAACTTGTATGTTTTATTATTTGATTGTAATAATTAATATTAATAATAATAATAATAATAATAATAATATGGATTACGTATTAACAATAAATAATAATCAGTGTGCTGATTAATTGATTTTCGTTTATTATATCCAATATATATTTATTTTTCAGGTAAATAAAAATAAAACTAAATTCAAATAGAAATAAAATTCACCAGAGTGAAAAATTATTTGATTTAAATAAGAAAACTGAGTGCCCTAAATAATAAAGTGTTTAATACAAATAAAATTATTATTTGCAATACAATATATTTTGTTTTTACTGAAATAAAGTAAGAAGTTCCATCAGAACAACGTTCAAGATCACGTAAATAACATTTTTATTTGGTGCAAATTAAAAATTTATTTAAATCTCAAACGAAAAATTTAATTCATGGAAATATGAAACTTATTTGACGGTATACAAACAAGAATTTTATTTGGTTTGAATAAAATTTATTTGATTGAAATAATTCTTTTTTTCCGTGTAGATTTCCCAATATCTTTGTTAGTTGACAAATAGAATATTCTAGAACACTTCTCAAAATGTGTTATTTGGTCTCTTCTTTGGTAGCCAATTCAATGGCGACGTCTATTTTTGAATATTTTTGCTACTTGACGAATAGAATATTCCCGAACATTTGTCAAAATGTGTAATTTAATCTCTTTTTCAATGGACAATTAAGTGTTACAATTGATTTTTCCGTGTTTTTGCTAGTTGACAAATAGAACATTCTGGAATTTTCGTCAAACTGCACTGTTGAATCTCATTTTTAATGACCAATTCAACGGTGAAGTCTGTTTTTTGATATCTCTGTTAGTTGACGATTAGAATATTCTAGAATTTTACGTTACTCATTTTTCATATTACGTATACAGAATGTGTGCATATATGTATGCAATAGAATTTAAAAATTTTTAGAGTACAAGACCCTCATACAATATTACCCACGGCCCTGACTCTGGCTTGGTACATAAATTTTTACCAACACAGACAAACAACAACATATCTGTGAAAGGAGAACCCCACTAAATCGCTGACGTCACTACGTAAAATCGGAGTACGTACCATTGGATGGCCACTGTAATGAAATATTCTCAAGAAGTTTTAGATGGATCAAATGTTTTTAACTCAAGCAATAAATGGCTTTTCGTGTGTTTTGATTACGTAAAACCTCGGCCTAATATGACAAGTCTTCAGTGGCCTTCGGGTTTATACCTATTAAAAAAAATTTCTTTTTGTATAAACATTATTCCAATATGTAACTATTATATGTGACTATTGTACTAAATACACACTCTAGGGCACCTTTAGAAACTACTGTATCTAGCAAAATAACATTTACTAATGTATGATAAATAACGCATCGGTCATAGTAGGTTAATGTTTCAAACACAGAAAAAAACGCCCTACCGAAAGTATTAATTGAATTTTTGTTTATGTTTTAAAATTTTTAGAGAAATTCAATGAAAAACATTCATATAGTGAAATATGTGCATAAAAAATGTAACGAATACTAAATCCTACATATATTCTGTAATGGAATATTTAACTGTAGCAATATAATATAGTTTCGACATATACAAATCTATTATGAATGCAGAAAAAAATTTGTATTTATCTGCACAACAACATACGACCCTGAAGAGAAAATTTTAAATCATAATAAACTTCGAAATAAAAAATATGAATTAATTATTTTCATTTTAACTTTTTTTGTTAGGCCATGTATTTTTTATGGATGTTTTTTTTATTATTTGACAACTATATTTCACAAAACTACGATGAAATATATAAAATTTTACAGCTACATTTTTTTTTATATTCTGTTCTTTATATTTTTTGGTTGTACCAAATATCGTTAATTAAATGGATTTTTTAATTAAAAATTTTTATTTTTATTTTTGTTTGTGAATTATGTTTATTTTTGTTTATAATTTGTTTAGAATAAATAAGTAAAGTTGAGCAACAAATGCGGAAAGTAATATTTTACTGGATGAGTCGACAGATTTCAATATTCGCCTTGTAGGCTCGTGCTATAGTTTACGGTCGTGTTGCGCAAAAGATTTGTTGGTATTTTAGGACTAATGTGTATATTTACTGCCTCCTAGGGGATAAAGTGTGATTTTTTGTCCTTAGGGAGTCAGAATAATTTTGTTCCCACTGATTGGCAATCAACAAGCAGAATTACCTGAATAGAGCTAGTCGAGCAAGCGAAATTTAATTTTGATAATCGAATTTAAACTTGTAAGTAAATGCAAAAAATTAGTAATAAAGAAACGCCTATTCATATATGATTTTTATTTCGCTTTCGTAAATTTTTTAATATAAAGCTATTGTAACTTACTACTTTTGGCAAACAATCGCTGTAACCTTCTACTTTTGGTACACAATCGCTGTAACCTTACTACTTTTGCTACTTTACAGCGATTGAGTACTACTTTAGTACACAATCGCGATTGAGTACTACTCTAGATCCTACTACTTTTGGTACTGAATTACTGTAACCTTACTACTTTTGGTACACAATCGCTGTAACCTTACTACTTAGGGTACACAATCGTTGTAACCTTACTACTTTTGCTGCTCTACAGCGATTGAGTACTACTCTAGATCTTACTACTTTTGGTAATGAATTACTGTAACCTTACTACTTTTAATACACAATCGCTATAACCTTACTATTTTTGGTACAGAATTACTGTAACCTTACTACTTTTGGTACTAAATCGCTGTAATCTTACTACTTTTGGAATACAATCGCTGTCACCTTACTACTTTTGGTACTGAATTACTGTTAACCTTACTACTTTTGGTACACAATCGCTGTAATCTTACTACTTTTGGAACACAATCGCTGTCACCTTACCACTTTTGGCACAGAATTACTGTAACCTTACTACTTTTGATATAAAACCGCTGTAACCTTACTACTTTTGGTACAGAACGACTGTAAGCTTATTACTTTACGTATAGAATTGTTGTGACGTCGCTACTTTTGGGATAGAAATGTGGTGGGTAAAATTAATGAAAGGTAAATCGAACTTAGCTAACGAAATGTTTAATATTTTAATTCTTGAAAAAGATCTTTCTGTAGATACAATGATAATAGATTAATTTATTGTTAAAGGTGATACATTTTTCAGAAGAGTAAAAGAAAAAATTGGATACATTTCAAATAAATTACATATAATTTTTAAATAAATACACAGGGACTGACCTAGCTGAAATGGCGCCCGGGGCAGAGTTGAAAAATGGCGTCCTTGTAGAAAAATAAATATTGCGTTCAAATTTTTTCCCTCTCAAAATACAAGTGACGACCAAAAAACAAAAAAAAAAAAACGTTAAATGCCTAATTTTGACGCTCTCTTAAATCACTTTTCGACGCCCCCGCTGCCCCCTAGATCCGGTCCTGTGAAGTCCCTAATACACAGTTGTAAAATTGTGATTGTAGAACGCAAGACTCCATGATAAATTTTTATGTCATTGAATAAATTAAAATGGATTTTCAAAGATCACGTTTAAATTTTTGGTTTTACAAAATCAGTTAGTTCAGAAACGTGGGGGGACCTAGTGCAATGCACCGGTTACACTGCTCTCGGGCCGGTCTTGATTGTAATAATTATTATTCGATATCAAGTGCTTATTCGTTTCTGCAGAAATAAAAAAGTGTTTACTATAATTAATGAATGGACTCGGGAAAATAGCTATTTTCGAAATCGTTCAAGTGAATAATACAAGAAAATATTATTTTTGTGACAATAAATTAATTGGACAGTAAATATCTACATTTAAATCGATTGTAGAAAAAAAATTTTGTTATTCCCATAAAAAAATCCCTTTTTTATGAGCAGCTGGTCTGCATGGTCTACATTTAATATAAAAAAAAAGTAAAAAGTTCTAAAATCAAACAATAGAAGAAAAAAACTATTTTAATAAAAATCTGAATTAGTGGCATATTTCATGTTCCCAGTGGTAGATACACAACAACATATTCATACAGGAAAAATTTTATCTATTTCTCTTTCTGAATAGATAAATTGCTTTTTCCTTTTTTACCGAAAAAAAATTTTCTGTTGGTTGATTTCTAAAAGCAAAATAAATTTATTATAACTTTGAGTTTATTGTGACAAAAAGTTAAATACAAAAAGAGAGATGAATAAAAAGGTTTATATTTGTGGTTGCATCCTAAACAGACAGAAAGAAAATATATACGGAGAAAATAAGCCATAGGCGTATCACTGAACGAAATTATTGAGCGAACACATGAGGATTTGAGTTAACGGGTTACGTCACTTTGGAACAAAAGTTGTTTTTTTTTTTTTTTTTAAGTAAAAATTTGTATAGCGAGAGTAACTCTACGTCAGAGTGTGATGATCGAGAGTGCAAACGGTAACGCTTTGGCTGTAATGGTTGTAAACTGAAACCAAACACTAGTAGTTGCATAGTTCATCATAATTTCATTGTTAAGTGATTATCACTGAAAAAATTCTGTAGTGGCTGTTATCAAAAAATTTTAGTTAACTTGAAACAGATGCTCTAACCACATTTTGTAGTTTACGGTACTATAAATAAAGTCATTCAAATAAAAACAATTACTTGCGATAAACTAAAGGGTTTGAATAAAAAACTTACTAACACTATATGTTTACAACAAAAAATTGATAGTTACCGTAACTAGTGCATAATCGTCAGCTGAGAGCTGGTTTGTACCAAGTCCATTTTTTAAATTTTTTTTCTGATAGTGGTTTCGACTTCCTCAACATCTAAAACTAACAAAACAATCATCTAGAAAAAAATTTTAAAAAGTGGACTTGGTACAAATCAATACTCAGCTGACGAATTGTCAATGCAAGAAAATGTTTGAAAAAAAAAATTATAAAAGAAAAATAAAACTTAAAATAAGTTTATAAATATTATGATATAAGTAACCTGTAGCACAGCGTTCAATCAGTAATTTTGTTTCTCAAAATATTTAATTTTTATCTATCGATCCAATTGATGTTTTTTGGAAATATTTAAACTCATTTAGTTTAATTTTTATTTAATAAAACCCACAAGAAATTATTTCATTCAGTTTTGAAGAAAATATAATAGATACTATTATATAATTATTTAACCCCTTTAGCGGCTCATGTAAAACTAACCAAATAAAATGATCTTTGAAAATACTTAATTTAATTGCATAATTATATGGCCAATCCGTTCGATATTTTTTGCTTTAGTAATGCTTTTACGATAGCAGATGACAGCATCTTACAGTTACCAACACGAGGCGAGTTCAGGTAGGGAGAGTCATTCAAGTTGTATAATTAATATGAGGAGCTGTGCTCGGGATAGCCGCTAAAGGGGTTAATAGTATCGTATATTTAAGTCTAACCATTATTGATGGTGCTATGGCGTAATCGGTAAAGGCGTAGTATATATTTAGTAAAAAAACAAAGATGTTGCTGGTTGGATTCGTAGATGTCCCAATAGCAACTTTAAACACGTATAGTAAACATTAAGTAAGTATTTAGAAGAGATACCAAAAAATTAAATGAATACCTCTACGCAAAAAAAATGTAGAGTTCAAAGCTATCATTCGTGGAACGACTTATTATTGTTGTAATGAGTGTAACGAAATTGTTAATGTATGCTTACTGCTTTGATTATATTAACAGCAGAATATTATAGATATTAATACATTGTTATTTAATGTCTGTAACAATAATATACTTACTAAAACTACTTTGTTTCTGTAACTATATTCGAATATAGTTGAAGTATTTGTTACTTCAACAATCTATTTTAGTCATCAGAATTTTTTTTTTTTAGTTACGGTAACTAGAAAATATTTGATGTATTTAACAAAAAAAAAAAAAAAAAAATAGTTTTTTTTTTTATCTGCAGTTGCGAGTGTTACTGTGTGGAAATTCATTTTAAAAAAAATTAAAAACGAGCCTTACTTTGCAAAAAATCCACTTTTATTTTTAAAAATATAGGAGTGCATTTTCGACTCATACAGTCGTTTTCTAACATTTGTCTAACACAGTCATTTTCTAACACGATTTTCTAAGACGAGTCGAAAGTGCACTCACACATTTTTAAAAATAAAAGTGTATTTTTTGCAAAGTAAAAATCGTCTTGTTTAGTAGCTTTTGGTTATGATAACTAAAAAAATTTTTTTATTACTCATGCGGGAGAAGTACTAACTGGGCGCACACATTTCTGTACGCAAAATAGTTGTTTGTCCACTGTACTCTTCCCACACACTTTTTTGCGTGCGGAAAGTAACTTTCCACAGGAAAATTAACAATAAAACACGCAAAGCCGCCTCTTGATTTTTCATTTAATAAATATTTCATAATAATTTCTATAGAAACCACCAACAAAGTAATTTAAACAAAAAAAAGACGAACACTTAAAAATATTATTTTAAAAAGTAATAAAATGTCAAAAATAGTGATAATAATAGAAAAAAGTATGTCAATTTCGTAATAAAAAATAGTATGTGCAACTTGTGCGGGATTGTCGATTGCCCACTCAAGCGAATGAGCGCACACACTACGTTCGTGCGCCCAACTTCGCTTTCGTGGGCAATCGACAACATCCCGCAATTATTGAATAATATACTATTCCAGTTCAATATTTTATAAGTAGTGCTTAAATTGTTTTAATTTATTCACAATATTCTTGATAGGGTCCATAAATTACGTAGCTGGGAAAGCGGATGGAGGGGTTATGCAAAAAGCTACTCTAGACTACATGGGGGGGGGGAGAAATTAGAGTCAAGCTACGTAGTTTTATTTGGAGCAATTAAACAAACATCAATTTCAATGTAAAAATTCATGAATAATCTTGAATTACTTACGAGGTGCTTAATATTTTTGATATTTTAAATTTGAAAAAACTTCCTCTAGCGAATTATGCAACTATGTCGTCACACAGTCTTTACATTAAAACTCTTACTGTCAGGGGACGTGGTTTTTTAAGAAATATTCTGCTAAACTGTAAAAAAGTGCCTTAATTTTCATATTTTATAATAAAAAGTTATTATTTTGATTAAATGTTTCTTGGAATTATTAAGAAAATCAATTACAAGAGGTCAAACTAGTATGTCTACCAAACTGTGCTCGCTGTAACGAGTGAGTGACGTAACACAGCACACACACGACCAAAACACATGATGTATGGACACGAATATACCAATGTGTTAGTATGATATGTTGATGATGATATATGCAGTTCGCATACATATAGTACCGGGTGGACGTTAAAGATTGAACGGCTTATTATATTTACATTATATACAGTAGACAAATTTCCGCACTCTCAATACGGTGGTGAATATTATACTAAAAATGTATGTCCTTAAATGTGAAAAATTAACAAAAATTGCTTGAATAAAAAATTATTTACTTACTTCACAACTCGAGTAATAATTAACAGCCGCAAAATTTAAGAAAAAGTAAATAAACAATAAGAAAATAACTGATAAAATGCAAATCTGACAGCTATTCCAAAAATAATAGTTCGATTTAAGACCATGTAGGAGGCAGCACGTTACGAACAAAATTATAGTAAATAATATAGTGCACAACTATGCATATAGCGGCAATTTAAAGATGACCTTGAGCGTTCAATCTATAACGTCCGCACGGTATATACTATGATGGTCACCGTATGTTACCACTAGTTAACAATTAAAAATAAATTTATTTATTTTAAGAAAGATATCCCTTTATTTTAAGAAATTTTTTATTCAATAGAATTTTAAGACTTAAATACGACACACTTCATATTTATTTCTGTTTAAATTTCATGAGTTGATTAAAAGAACATGATATTTATTATGACGTGAACACTACGACGGTCAGTAACAGACTAAATGAGTAGTGGTGTAAATTGCTACTTATTGCAAGTTTCGGATTACACTTTTTTTATATATATAGACTTTGACCCCCCCCCCCCCCCCATAGACGGTCCACCATGGGGGGGTCAAGGAAAAAGTCACTTGTATTCTATATGGAGGGGGGTTGGTTTCAAAATCGGCCAAAATGGACGTTTCCTATTTAAAATTTTATTGAATTCAATTTGGTATATATATATATATATATATATATATATATATATATATATATATATATATATATATATATATATATATGTATATATATATATATACATATATATACATATATTATATATATATATATATATATATATATATATATATATATATATATATATATATATATATATATATATATATTTATATATATAGTAAGAATGTAGCAGGATGTAACTGTCGAAAGAAGATTTATTGAATTTTTTCTTTAATTGTAATATAAATAAATATATATTTTACATACGAACAACAGTAATTATTTGCCGTCTGAGAAGGCCACCTTACAAGTCAAATTTTTTGGTTACCATAATATAACCGTAGGTTATACCATTTTGCTTCACTTGGTAGTATCGGGGGTGGTCCTTCAAGTCGTAGGTTCCCACATTTGGTAGCCGTTCTGGATCTTGGGAAGATGAGCATTCAATTTTTGGTTACGCAAGTGGAAAATACAACGGTCAGTACAGTCTCTACGACACTGACATTTAAAAAAATATTTTTTTTTTCATTTGTTCCAGTACAGCGGCCTACCAAATCATATATCAAAATGTATACGTCTATAGTTGGGGAAAAAAGGTATAGAAACGTCCCCCGCATTAATAAATTCTTATATGAAAATGTTCAATAAAGGAGATGGTGTTATTTAAACAAGCCACGCAGTGAACAGAGAACGAGTGATATTGAAACCTTTCATACAAACTTTCCGAAATACAACCAGAAACGCTATTGTGCCATTCAAAATATTTTTTTCCTTTTTTTTTTTTTTTTAAATTTTATATATTTTTGTGTAATGGAATGAAGATTTACATACAGAGAATTCTAAATAACTGATACTCATAAAAAATGAATATATTTAAATATGATGTTAGAAAAAAATCTCATTTTTGATGTAATAAATCTTCTTTACAGGTTTTATTTAATCATAATATGTATAGGTATTTCGTGAAAAAATAACGTATTGATAAATTTTTCATCATTTTTAATGTTTACATGAATTAAGTAAATGTGACAACAAATATTTTTGTGTAAAAAATGTATGATAAATTATTATGTATGACACTGGACTGGGGGCTTGGACTGGAAAAAAACATTGTGAATAAAAATTCCGGTTTGAATTTCCGATTATTGTTGACAAAATAAAAATAAAAGCTTAGAGATTGTCGAGAAAAGGGACGTAGGTTGGAAAATACCGTTTTGAGAAGAACACGTTTCAATGTTTGATTGCAAAGCGTTGTGACGACTATTTAATGAATACCTCCTTTAAGTAATACCAATGAATTAAACCTAAATTTATTTCTTCAATTCGGCATAAATTTATTGATTATCATATGATAAAATTTACTGAAAGTAGACATTATAATTACATGTTACTACGGGACTGAAATTTAGGCACTAGATTTCCTTTACCAATTGAGTAAAATTCATTTATTAAATTAATATAGTATTTGATTTCAAACTATAGTATAATAATTCAAGGGACCAAACTAATGACTAAATCACACTGTGCCACTTGTCGCCAGTGAGTGACGTTGCACACATACAATCAAAACACATGATGTATGGACACGAATATGCGATTAGTACGAGGTACGTCACCACACGTCACATTCTATGTGAAGCGGGTGGGGTATTGAGTGGTATACGCATGCGTACGTATATATGCTATATATGTATTACATTATTGGAAGTGCTTCATCAACAATACTAACAATATGATGTGTGTCTTGGGAGAGCAGTTCAACGACTAATGGACTTAAACGATATCGGGCACACTCTGGTCACACCACTAGCTACAATTTTTTGCACTTACGCTGACCACTTGTTATAATTTCAACTATCCTTTTGCAATATATTAGATAGTAATCTTGTGAGAGATAGCTATATTACGAGTTTGTGTAAAAAGTAAGTTTATGAAGATGAATCATTTGCAGTTGTTGTTGGTTTCTCTAAGTATAACTTAATTTTACTCAACATTATAATTCAATTTAATTTAACAAAAGATTGAATATTTCACCAATTTTGAATAATTTCGCTCATTTCGAAAGAGGTATCTGATGATACGTTACAAATTTAAAGCGTTAATTTTAATTGTTACAACAAACGATGTAACAAATATCTTATATTCTAAGAAAAAATCATCGCTTGGTGTCGTTTTCCCAAACTATAAAGGGCTGTCATACCTGTAGCACTCTCACAGTTGGATTTTAACTGCTGCAAGATGCACAGCTGTTCAGTCATATTTTATCTGTTGTCAAAAATGCAGCTCTCAATCATATTTTAGTTGTTTAGAATTGAAAGTTGAATAACAAATTTAGTTTTTCCGTTAATTAATAATAATGGTAATAATCGGGTTTAACGTCCGTTTTTCAGACAACGTAACTTTATTTTTGTAACTATTAATTTAATCCTATATATTACAATTGGAATTCCATTACGATGTGGATGGAGGACAAGGAAAGTGCTGTGAAGGTTAGGATTTGGTAGGTAAGCGTCTGCAGTTATCTTCTTAAAGACTAAATTTCCAAAAAATTTTATGAGCATAGCAGGTCGAGGAAGTTGGACCCTTAACTTACCAATCCGTAAGTGCTAGTGTCTATAAGCACACTCGGCCCCTTCTGCTGGTTAGTTTTTTCTACCATACCTAAGAATTTATTTTTCGAGACACTGTTTTCTTGTGAGATATTACAAGAATTTACTCTTTATTCCGATTCACACTATCGTGCCAAAGAGCGTCACTTGCTTTTTTCAGGGGAGAAAAAGTTTAAAAATTGGTGCACCAAAATGTTGGATTTGTCGTTTTTATCGGGGAGGGCACAAACAGCAAAGCTTGCTCCCCTCATAATAATTGTAGCTCCGACTCTGCGTGCCGATCTCGATATACTTTCAAAAAACAATAAGTATATTCACATGTAGGGTTGCCAACTGTCCCGATTTTAGGTCTATGTGTCCCGCATCCAGACGACAGTAGTGGCGGGACGCTAATTGTCCCGATTTTTAAAAACTACAATTTTTTTACATTTTTAGTCCCGCCAGTCTCGCTATTGTTGTTTCCAAATTATCGCGCTTGCATGTCATGACGGCCAAGGAAGTAAGTATATTTGCTGTTACTACTGATAAAGTAGTAACTCTGCCTACTGATTTATAACTTATATAGTTTACAGTGTTGCCAGATTAACTAATTAAAATCCCTCCAAAAATGGGAGAAATTATTTGACGTACATGAAATACGTCAATGCTAAAGACGGTCAACTTTATGAAAAATGTTTTTCCCCAAAAATAATACAGTTGATAAGCAAAAAAAAAAATCAAAAATCTAACAATTAAAAAACTTCATTTCTAATTTAATAAAATAAATTAAAGAAATATTATTTAATATTATCTTCAAAAAATTGTTTTGTTAAAGGTTTGTAAGATCATTAAATATGTAGCTGTTAGTGACAAATAATAAAAACAAAAAGAATATCTTTCCTACTGCCTGATTAAAAATGTTTGTTTTTTCTTTAACAGTCCGGATTTTACTTGTGCCGTCCCGATTTTTTGCCCATTAAATCCCGAAATATTCATTGGTAGAGTTGGCAACCCTATTCACATCCGATCCAATTCAATTGTTATGGACTTGTTATGACTTGTACCGATAGTGCGAACATTTTTTTGATTCCTCTCCGTTAGCATTCAGTTACTATGAAAATATTTTGTATCGAAGCAAGAGCGAACTGAGAGCGTATCGATAGCGGCATTATAATCTGAATGGAAAATAGGCACCAGTACAGTGATTTGAATATAACAAGATTTTATCGAGAGCGGCACTATATAGTGTGGATCGAGGCTAAGTTATTACTAGGTACCGGGTTTCTTCGGACAGGTCAGGACCGTACTTATTTCAATAAAATTTTGCAACTAAATTACATTAAATTATGCACATTTGAATGAATATAATTGGTCAAAAATTACATTTTTCACCATTTAGAATACTTACAGCATTTTTTATTTGACGAAAGTAAGAAAATTCAAAAAATCGGAAAAAATTTTTGTAAAATATATTGAAACGTTGTTGAATATTTAGACGGTCCACTACAATAGCTAAAACGTACGTATTTACTAAGATTTTTTATTATTGAAAAACAAATTTTTAACAAGCAACTATACTTCTATCTCTCAAAATTAAAAACAATAAAAAAAGATGAATTTATTTAATTTAAATGACATGTCACATAAATCACATACATAATATAAACAAAAATACTTTTGATAGTCAATTAAAATTACAGTGGCACTTTTCAATTGTGCAGGTAATAAATAAAAGAAAAATAACGATATGTATGTGTGTGTATGTAACTTGTGTACGTTGTTTTTATGAAAATATTTTGAACTTTTAGTCACATTGAGTGCAATATGTATACCTGCATATGCTAAAGACGAAACTCTGATCCGAAAGAAATTCGATACCTGGTTATAACCTATTAATTAGAAATTTAATTCGAAAATAAAAACAATGAATACGCCTTAAAATTATTATCGTAACATTTGGGACATGTATTGATTTCCAGTCGTTGCCGTTGTAAAAAAAATTTATGATAGGTCGATATTCTAGACATTTACAATATAAAATATACTAGGTACTGGTAAAAATGGTCTAAGTTGACTTACATACATATCGACATATGTCCTTTCCCCACCCAACTTCTCAATTTATTTTTAATGAAATATTATTCGGCTATAAAATAAACATAACCATATTGTACGTGTATATATCTGGTTACGTGGTAGATGCGGACAGAGTCACGTAGTTACGTGTACAGTGTTAGAATTGTTCTATAAAAATTATAAACTTAAAAGAACGTTTACTGAATTCTAATGAGATAAAATAGAAGCCGGTGTCTATAGAGTAGGTATGTACCAGTACCTATCAACGTTGTACCGTGTCTGTAAGTAAGGTAAAGTTGGTTATATCGTACCGCCAGAGTCATCGAAATCACATGATGGCCACATTACTGGAAAACTTGGAAAACCTGGAAATGTCAGGGAATTCTAAACTTTCTGAAAAAGTCAGGGAAATGTTAGGGAATTTTACCAGAAGACTGAAAAAAATTGATTTTTATAATTTTGTTTATTTAGTGATAAAACTTCAATCAATTTTTTACTTGTTTTGAGATTTGGTGATTTAAATTGGCGCAGATTTTTTTTTTGCTCTTCATTTACTTTTTTTATGAAAGAATGTTAAAAATTTACTAAGAAATTTTTTTAGCTCATTGGGGCATTTTTCACAAAATAGTCAGGAAATTTCTTAATAAAATTTCTGGAAAAGCTGGAAAAGTCAGGGAATTTGATCTTTAAAAATCTGTGGTCACTATGAATCAAAGCCTGATCGCGAAAGTAGCTCACCGATCCACAGACAGATATCTGAATAACATTTGTCGAAAAAAAAAATTGTTCTGAATCACATACATAGACATACAAAATCTAAATTTCCTATTTCATAACTACCAAACGCTTATGATACATACAATAAAACACATCATTGTATCTACACAAACTTGCGAATGTGTTAGGGCAATATGGTGATGAATGACTACGCACCTTGCAAATATATATAGTATGTATATACTGTTATGGGCGAACTATGTGACTAACAACCAACAATTAAAAATTAATTTATTTATTTTAAGAAATATATCCCTTTATTTTGAGATTTTTTTGTTCAATAGAATTTTTACATTTAAAAACGACACACTTCATATTCTTATCTGTTTAATCAGGAGTTAATTAAAAAAACAATGATACTAGTTACGACGTGAATCCTCTGACGAACAGTAACAGACTAAATCAGAAGCGGTATAAATTGACACAGCATTGCACGTTACGAACGACAGATTTTTATATGTACACTGCTTCTATAATGTCCTGTGACTACATAGTACCAATTTCATTGAAATTATTCAAATTAATGGCGGAAATTATTTCAAGTTACAAGAATTCTATGTAAAATTAAAGAGTTACTGTGAAGCGTTCCTCTAATATTTAAGAAAATGTAGATATCTATTTGTATTACATGATGGACCAATTGGTCGCAAAACGACACTTCATATTACACGAACTAATATTATTCCAATTAATGGAAGAAATGACTTCAATTTAAATAATTACCTTTAAACAATTCTTGAAGCCTTAAGAAGGTGTCTGTAATGCTTAAAATATTTATCTGAATTACATGGTCCGACTCAAGTGGTCGGAAGACGACATTTCATATTACACGACCTAATGTCATTCCAATTAAACGCGGAAATAGCTCCCGGTTACACCAAATATATTTTAAATTAAAGAATTACTTTTAGACATTTCCCTTATGGTTAAGAAAAGGTCGATATTTTTTTCAATTACCTGGTAGACCAAGTGGTCGGAAACCGACATTTTGTATTACACAACCTAATGTTATTCCAATTAATAGTGAAAATGATACCAACACGCTGAAAAAATTTGTATTAAAATTAACACATTTCACATGTCCAGAACGGTCCAAAAATGTTTTGTGTTATTTTAACATAAAGCATATATGTCAAATCTATACACAAGATTTGTGTCAATGATTTAACACACAGGAGGACCTACATTTTGTGTTAATTTTTCAGATTTATCAGAGTTAGTTGGTTAAACTTTTTTATTCAATATTTTACTTCCACTTAAGATGTTTGAAAATCGTCAAAAATTATAACGATTTTGATCATATATTATTATAAATGAGACTCAAAGAACGCAAAGTAAGTCAGTCCTTTGTAAAAGTTCTTAGTTGTTTCCATATAGTATATGTACCAAAATATATATAATAAAAAAATGAGAGTAGTTCTTATTATTAAACAAAACCGAAAAATTATAAGTTTTTTCGGTTATTGGCGAATATAGTTTTATTAAACGTATAAAAATGAAACATTTTTCTTATATTTTAAGGTTATCTTGTTACAGATTCAGTTAAAAAAATCATGTAAACTTACGAGTTTGTATATTATACAATACAATCTCAGGTAAGCTTACATGATTTTTTGTAACTGAATCTGTAACAAAATAACCTTAAATTATAAGAAAATTGTTTCGTTTTTAAACGTTTAATAATACTATATTCGTCAATAACTGATAAAACTTATAATTTTTCGGTATTGTTTAATAACAAGAACTACTCTCATCTTTTTTTTATATATGTTTTGGTAGATATATATTCTAATGTAAGTTAGGTACTTATAGCATTCTTTTGCTGTACATAAATATTGTGTTGCTTCCTTGCTGTTCAAAACAGCTTAACATTTTTATTCTCTTAAATCGAAATTCGAGTTAAAATATTTTCATTTAACACCAACACGAAATGTTACATTAAGGCAGGGTTGTGTTACTTATTTAACACAAAAATTTTAACCATTGGTTTTTTTTTTTACCCAGAATACAAATTTTTTTACTGTGAAGATACAAGAATTCTTTTCAAGATTAAAGAGCTGCTTTTATGCATTTTCGAATGTTTAAAAATGTTACACTGTAAAACTTTACAAACTTTAAGATAATACCCTATTCCAGCTTTACCCTAAGAATTGATCATAGCGGAAAACATTGATCATTCATTATTTTATATACTACCGTGGATAAAGAGTATTGATTTATGAATATAATTCAACGCCTCAACGACGCGTTAAATAACCTTCCAATATCGTTTGGTTACTGCCTACCAATTTTTTGTTCAGTATTGTAATATCGCTAATGTTGATACAGAGTGTGTCGTAGTTAACCAGCAAGAGCACCATCGGCAGATTTTGTAGATTATTTCGTTTGAAGCACACCACTAAGAATAAAAGGAAACCAGAAATATTCTGGAAACATTGGGTTTTGGGAATATTTTAAAATTTGGTTTCCATTGTTTTGTTGAATATTTATTATTAGTTTGAAAAGGACAAAAATTAATTGATAGATAATAATAATAAAAAAAATAAAAAAAGGGAAAGTGAAGTTATTTTTATCTAGTTGAGTATTTGACAATTTTTTGAAAAGTATTTTAAATTATTCGTATAATACCTCTAATATGATGTTAAAAATGTTTCTTTTTTAAAAAAAAACTCATTGATAATAGGCGAAAAAAATGTCTTTTTATATGTATTAAAAATTTCCCGCTAAAACAGTATCATTTCTTTACATGGCAAAACATAACGTCACCACTCAGCATTGTCAAATGGCCCATATCATAGTAAGCATTGTTTGTAGAAACTTGCTACCATTAAAGGATCAATTCGCGGAAGATTATAATTATCAGCTTTTATAAATGCGACTCCCGTTGTTAATATATTACGCAAAATAACACAAAACGCAATGAAATACAGATAAAATGTGAGAAATATAATGACAACTATTTTGTTATTACGGTTACTACAGTTACATTTTTATAAATACTGAGCGGTGACGTAAGCCATTTATGTTTCTGATTACGTCACCATTAAGATAAATTTTGTAATTTTTAAAAAATAAAACTTTCATAATTTTTAGCTATATTATTTGTAAATTGGCAATATTTGGTACTCTCATAACTCAAATGATCATTTAAAAATGAAAAGTAGCCTTTTTTGGCAACCACAGTCAAATACCTAATTTTCAGTGAATATAGAAACATTAACTTAATCGTAAGAATGCCTTTAGTATGTGCAAAGTAAATTTATTTTTATTGTTACTAGAAAAAAAATCAATAGAAATAATATTTCTCGATAGTGACATGTTTCTCACTTTGTTCAGGCTCGTAATAAAGGCTCCGGGCCCCCGGAAAATTGCTCCACTTGACCCTTTCTTGCCGGCCCTGGCTGCGCCCTTACTATATGTCTATATATACTGATGTGAATCTAAGTTTAAATAATACAAAATAATCAATAATGTTGTGAATAAATTAAATAATTTGAACAATATGAAGTACTAATCACTTAGAAAAGATCAAGTTACCCTCGCTACAGAAGTTTTTACTTCAAAAAATTAGGAAAAATATGATGTATTCAACATTATTTTCCCAAGATTTCTCCTAATATATCTCTTAAGGGTAGTTTTATTTAAAATTATCTATCGTCTGCATGTTGTAACATCATATAGCAATCCTATGAACACTCAGAGGCTGAACCAAATCAAATGAGTCCTTATATACCAAGTTCACTCAGTTTTGAGGGAAATTAGAGCTTCTCTTTGAAGTGTGCAAGCCCTCAGTAGAATTAATTAATGTTTATTACATTAATTAAATAATCTTGGCATGTAAGAGCTCAACTGATTTGGTTCTGCTTCATTGAGTAACATTGGGTTCACAACTCTAATTCTGCGAAGCAGCACTGGTAATTAATTACTTTTAAATCAGTCTCAAATATTATGAAACATACTGTATACACATATACATAAAGTACATTATGTAGGTATGACTTAATTCCATGCGTTTTTCAAATATCTCGTCTTCGAATAAATGGAAGCGTTATGTAAATTCGAAGAAGGAAAAAAACGGCTATTGGAAATTTCCATTTTAACGTTTAACATAAAATGTAAATACAATTTTTCTTTTCATACCTTTTTTTCGGGAAGATCGGAAACAATCCTTTCGATCTGGTAACATTAATATTATTAAAATATATGGAATTTGAAAAAATAGTATATTATACACCATGGGACTAAAATATCACAATGACTTTTGATCCCGAATGTGAAATTGGTTACCTGAGGACTTGTAGAGCTATACAATCATATGAGGGTTCCACGATAAATATTTTAATCCCGTGGTGGAAATGTAATTTTCTGCAACAACGAATAAAGTAAAATCATAAATATTAAGAAAAAAATTACTTAAATATTATTTGAATTATGCGGAATAATACGACATGAAGCGTTCTATGAATAAATTAAAGAAATTAGACAATATGTATAATTCTTTATCTCTGCATGTTTGAATTTATTTATTAATTTAAATGAGTAGCTCATTATCTGGCAAAGTTATTTAATTTAAATTTCGCTTGAAAATTGATGTAAGTTTTATGAATTTCGTTATTGATTGTTTATAAACGAGGCAACAGAAGTATTTTTTGCAACTCCGGAACTAAAATACATACTTTAGCCCTTTATAATAGTCAGAAAGTTGTCACTTTTAGTCCCAAGGGACTAAATATACATTTGTTGGCGTTTCTAAGCCAATCATGAAGCAGAATTTATAAAACATCACCAATTGGCGAGCGAAATTTAAATTAAGGTAAGTAGTTACCCTGACATTCAACTTTTCGACAGAATAGTTTCAAATTTTAATAGTATAAAGAAGAATACTATGTCTGACTGTCCTTGTAATTTGGGAAAGATTGATTATTTCTGAGCTAAGATAATTAGGGTTGAAGTTTGTATCTACTCCATGTATTAGATCTCAAAATCTGACTAGGTACTCTCATTTTGTATTTAACAATATAATGACTCGACAAAATTCAATAAAAAACTAGGAAAAGTAAGATTAATAAGTCCTGGATATAAAGAAAAAATTGAATTATTTGTTGATCGTTTTAAATTGAAGATATCATCAGAGAAATTATAGTATTTTATTTAATAAATACACTAATTTCAACCAACTGAACCGAAACAGTCTGGCAACCCTATATGTTAAATAACTGGTTTATTCGTATTTATTGTTTAAACAATATTAAAAATTCATGAATAGCGTTTTTTGACCTTTCACCGCTTACGTAGCGAAAACGGTGATAGATACATTAAAAAGTGTTAAGGCCCTTTTTGTAGAGATTAGAATTCTCTACAAAGAAGTCTGCGAGATCACCTGTCTATCTTTACAGGTGAAAAAATAAAGCGCTCCAAACGCATGTCCATATAGACAATACTGACATAAAGTAATTTTGGTTTGCAATTTTTTCTACTAGCATGTCAGAAGGTAACTACCTTAAATAGCGTTATTAAATAACAAATTAAGTATCTATTTAAAATAATAAAAAATATCAAACTTGTTCATAGGTAAAGGCAAATAGTTAGATTGAATTGTCGAATTTTATTTGTCCGCAGTATACTTGATGTAATATTATTTCACCAAATTTAAAGGACATTTAACTAATTTTTTTTTTTAAATTTTTACAAAGTAGATTATTCAAATTCGCAAAAAATATTATATAATTCACGAGACTAAGGTATTCATTTTGTTTCCTCGGGCCTTTACAGGCCCTCTGGCAACACTTGGAATCAAATGTCACACTAGCCTCTTAATATACAACACACTATTTGCTCCTTAGGAACTTAAAGTGACACTTTACTCCTCATTATAAAGCACTAAAATATGTACTTTAGTTCTGGATTTTTTTGTGTATGTAGTCTGATTCTGTGTAGATATTCTGATCTCATTTTGTGTAGATATTCTGATTGATTTTTATATAAAACATTTTAAAACATTTCAAATAACTAGTTCCAAAATAGATCATTCTAGAAAGTATTTTACTAGTCATAACAGAGGCGAGCAAGGAGATTTGACACAAACAGAAGAGAAAGCTAACGTTACATTAAATCTTTGTAGAAAAGAAATTTTGGTACAGATTTTTCGAAAAGTTCCACCTATTTTACCTCTATAAGCGAATGATTTTGGAGATAAACGAGTTTGTAACAACTCATACTATATTAACACTATGAAGCCCGAGCACTTTCACAGTAAACTTGCCCGAAAGGCGGCAATATTTTTCAAGAAATTTTATATATTCAAATGCATAAAATGATTCAACATGTTATTTTTATGTATTTGTTTATTTAAAATTTTTTACAGAAACGAAGAGAGTAGTGTGTGTGTGTGTTTGTGTTTGTGTAAGTACACATCAGTGTGGTAACATCGCATACATAATACGTAATCAATTAATCATTGATTGGGATCGGCTTCTGCGGTTGTTTTGATTATTTTCGGATGTCGAAAACGTGGGACTAAAAGTGTAAATAAACAATAATTCTCTCTTCATATTTAGTGCCATATAGGATTAATTTACCTGAAAAAATATTCGAGGTAATTATTTTAACATTAACCATAGCTCTCCTGCTTTTAAAAAAAATGATTATTTATTATTTCATATTTATACAATATATGTATGTATCTATGTTTATTATGATATTAAATTTTAAATGGAAATAAATTGTTAGAAAATTGTCCGTGAAATGGCGGTGAAACGGTCCTTTGAGTTTCCTGTTTTTAATTTATTTGTTGATTATACATATTTCCGTAACCGAGTTCCTGTATTTTTTTTTTATCTTTTTTAACGTTTGGGATGCGAGCGTATATTCCGGTGTCGTAAATTAGGGAAAAAGGTAAATTATTTTTATAATTTCCTAATTGTCGTTTTATTAATTATCGTTGGCAGAAATATCATAATTTACAGAGAATTATTTTCTCCTGTTTGTTTTTATATTATTCTAGTTATTTTTTGTTCGGGAAAACTGAACCTTTGAATTTTTCACTGGTTTGGAATTTGTTTTAATATTATATTTAGCATTTTAAGGCGTTATTTAATAATTTTTGCAGCTTTTTCCGAAAAGCCTCCGAGTACTTTAAAATATTTAAAAAACCCGTTATTCCCCTTTCGTCGCCCAACAAGGAAACCAAAGAACATAAAACGAGTGGTAAGTATATGTTACTAGGATAGAAGAATCGAGGTAAAAGTTAGCAAATCGATATTTTTAATATTTCTTGATTAGACATAAGCACTTTTGTCGTTTTCTAGACTGTTATACAATATAATTCTGACAAATTTTATTTGATTTATTTCAAATTTTTATTAATAAAATGATTACTTTTTTAAAAAGAACTTTTAAGTAGAATTTTTTATCAAAAAAGTAAAAAAATCAAAAAAATAAAATTAATATTAAATTGGCAAAAACCAATATCTGGCAAACACCTTGACGGTCATTGATGTCATAAGACGTCAAGTGAAATCTTACTAAAATAACGCACTACGTCGTAGGATGTCAGCAATTCAGATAAAATGTATTAGCTATCAAAATATTGTAACAGTTGGGCGTTTTGTCGTCATAAGTTTTGACCATCAAAATGTTAAGAAAATTATTGCTATTTCTAAACAAAAACGAATGTCAATTATGAAATACGCCGCTACTCGGTGCAACATTTACCTTAACACAATAAATTTTGTCGCATTTTGTCCCTTAAAACACAAATAATAAACCTTATGCAGTTTCATTACTTTATTACTAGTGGGGGGGGAAAAAAATCCTAAACAAAGCCTCATTTTTCAGCACGTCGAGGTAGTAAAGGCCCTTAATATTTTCTTGTCTTTCCTATTTTCTGTTTAAACATAATATTTATTCCAAAACACTAACATTTCTAAAAATATCTTTAACAACAAAATCATTAGAATTAGAAATAATTACAGAACCGTGTATTTTGCGTGGTACCACATAAACTTAACGAATTTTTATTTTATTTTCCTTACATTTCATCGAAAAAATATATAATTGAATCTAAATATTTACATTATTAATATAAATTAAAGATGTAAACAACGAACAACAGAACGGGATTGTAAACAAACAATAAAAACATTGAAGAATAAAAAAAAAATTACCTGGAAGGTGTATCTGGTGAATTTTCACAAGTCATGTGAACAATATCGTAAATTGTTGATCTTTAAAACAACAAAAAAAAAGTAAAAGTGGAATTATAGGAGAAGCGATCGGCTGGAACGGTTGGTTGAATGTTTGTTGTGTTGGTAACCGTTGTTTTGTTTGATGATTTCAGCAACTGTAACAAAAGAAAACAGTTTGAGTTAAATCAATTGAATTCAAATTTTCGTAAAAAATATGTAAATATTTTGTAGGGTGATTCTTTTCATTTGTTATGCTAAAGAATATTAATTTATTCTGTAATACATATTGATTTTTCCATAAAATTATAAGAAAAACGAATATTGAGAAAATAACTTCAGGTCTGTTTTTATTCAAATTTTAATATTAACAAATTAATTTTAATATTAATTTCAATTTGTGAACACAGTTGAAATACCAAAATCTAAGCCAAACAGCAAAAGACAGTTTTCAATTAAATTCAATCTTAAATTTTTCATCATCCCATTTAAATAGATACTTGCTGCTTCAAAGTACTTAATGCTATTTTATCATATGGGTCAGTTGACAACCAGTTTGATGGTAAATATTACGAAAACGGAATTTAAATTCGTTGAAATCTTTTTTATATACGCGGAAGAAATTTCCATTCCCACTTTTCAATATGAAAAAGTACCTTGTAAATGGAAGAAATAACTTTTTGAGGTACCTTTTTTGCCCTTTCTACCTTACTCCAGTTCCATGCAATGTTATCAATTATGACATTACAAATTGTTGGCTTCTCTGTTTTTTGTTTCTTGCTTACAAGTTTTTGATAACTTAAAAATCGGTAGTACACATTGGCGAAGCTTAATTAGTACAATGAAACTAAACTTGTCAAACCTGCGAATTACGAGATTTATTTTGTTTACATTCTCTATCCTTATTCAATATAAACAAAATGCAAACAAAATAAGATTTTTTCATTTTTCTCGAGAACTCGACATAAATGTTGTAATGTCTTAAAAAAAAATTTTATTTGATTTTTTCCACTTTTTAGTCGAATTTTCTCCGAAAAATTAGACTTATACAGTCTATACGATAAGAGCTGCGAGAGTAGGGGCGCTATCCGTTTTCGGACCCGTAGAACACGAATATGTAGAAAAAAAAATGTCTGATATATATATATATATATATATATATATATATATATATATATATATATATATATATATATATATATATATATATATATTTTCCCGCCACCTTTTAATTTGTGTAGGGCCCCCCTATGGAAGTTAAGAGATGAAATTTGGTAAATGGGGCTCATTTTCGAGGCACCTCATACTATCAAAGTGGGGTCAAATTTTGGGCAAATTTTTTTTCTGACCCGACCTTTAAGGGGGTGGTGGGGGCGGAAAAGCAATAAAACTTTTTCAAACCGGTTTTAAATAATGTTTCGGTCAATTATCTACAACATATCCAAAATTCAGCTTCCTAGGATGATATGGTGGGAGTAGAGGGGGGAAAAACGATTTTCGCTGGATCTAACAGGCCCCCAGCCCCCCAGAATTAACGTAGAGGGTTGAAATTTGGTGTGTTGATAAAGTTCGTACCTAGGTTGTGCTTTTTGGAGGTTTTAATATTTTACCCCCACCCCCCTCATTTTTAAGCTACAATTTCATGCATTTTCGACGTTTTCGAAGTTTGTACCACTCGCACAGGTCACCCGAATAAACCTAGAGGGCTGAAATTTTGTATTCGGATTGAGTTAGTATCAAGGGGGTGCCTTTTGGGGGTCTCGACTTTTAACCCCTACCCCCACCATTTTTATACCCAAAAGAACATGATTTTTCTTGTTTTTTAACAGTTTCGTTCGGGTCAAAATCTCCCCAAATAAACCTAGAGGGCTGAAATTTGGTGTACAGGTTAAGCTAATAGCCAGACACTGTGTTTTGGAGGTTTCAACTTTTAACCCTTACCCCCACGATTTTTACGCCAATATTTCCTTAATTTTTTTGCTTGTTTTCTAACACGTCTAGAGACTCCATAAGGAAACCTAGAGGGCTGAAATTTTGTACGTGTATTCAGTTAGTATCCAGCTAGTACCTTGTAGGGAGTCCACATCACTTTTCCCCCCACTTCTCCCATTTTTACATCGGAATTGAATGCTATTGTTAAATGTGTTTTAAAAGCATTATGTTTATTCTAAATACAAGTAGGCGAATAGTAATTTTAAAAAATTTAAAAAAAAAGTGAACTTACTTTTATGACAAATGAAATACATACATATTAAGTAATTTAAAAATGTTATTAAAGTCACTGTTTATTTATAAATTAGGAATTTTGGATTTTTAGTATTTATAAAATAGAAATTTTGGATTTTTTTGGAAAGAAAAAATATCTTTATAAAGGCCTTCCAGTTTACTATTTAAGGTCCTTTTTTAATTTTTAAAACTAAAACATAAAGGCAATTAGCGGATAAACATGGGCAGGAATGTCCTCGTACGAATTGTGTTGGCTTTTTTTCTGCTACCTGTTTTCGGCACAAAATTGAAATTTACTGAGATACAGCCCTTAAATACTTAAAACCTTTTTTTAAAGCCTCGATCAGCCGAACACTCATCACCAGTTTTGAAACCAACAAAATGACAATTCGGTTGTAGACTTTCAATCACATTTCGCTTGTAGACATTCAATACCGAAGATGAAGGGGAAAATTCGACTACCGTGATGGGGCCCCGCTGCTCACGGCGTTTTATTATAACTATGTAACAAAAATTTAAATTTTTGTAAAAGGACCAAAAATAAGTTTTTTAGATTTTCTGGAAGTTTACTTGAAACAGTAATCTTTTGTTGTAAATATATAGTGTTCAGTTTATAAAGGGCCTTTTAGACGGTCATATCAGTTCTCAGTTCAGTTTCAGTATCAGTCGAACTGTCAGTTTTTTTACGTGTAAAAATCAAAATCGGAAAGGAGAACTGAAACGGAGACTGAGAACTGACAGGATGGATAGACCTATTTGTTTCGTTTCAGTTCTTAGAAATCGTATGTGTAAACAAGCGCATCATGCCTCAGTCCGTTTACTCACGTCAGTTTTCTTGAAAATCCGACAAAGTGCACCTTTTATGTAGGCAACTGTCGCTATGTCCAACAAGGATTACGATTTTGTTGTCTAATTTATTAAAATTTATAAAACCTTACCGTGTTCATGGGATAAGACAGATGTACGTTATTACTACAATGTAAATATTAGAGAAGCTGCCTACATTTTTCTATTAAAGAAATATAAAGAATACGGTAGTAAATCGGTATGGTAAAATCTAAAATAAATAGCCTACGCTCAACTTACAACAAAGAACTTAAGAAAGTTAAGGACAATGAAATAAGCGGAGCAGGAACTGGGAAAGTATACAAACCATCACTATGGTATTTTGATCTCCTTTCGTTCGTCAGCGACCAATAGCCGACTGTAACAAGTGTTATTACCATGGACGGCGACGATGAAAATCAGGAAGGAATAGGAGATACGTATCTTTATTCATTCGTAAATAATTCAACAAATCACATGGTTCTAAGCAAAGTTCCTTCCTTAAATTTATATGCTACAATGAATTTCTTTTAAGAAGCCAAATCTTACTCCACTAGCTTCTTTTCTTCCGCTCTTTCTTCAGCACTAAAGCTAACGCTATGGCAGTGAAATAGTCTTTGAATGAGTTATTATATTAGCACTTTTAAACTAGTATAAGAATATCATTTGAAGACTTTTAAAGCGAAACACTTTGTTTAGAGTAACTCAGATTATACAAAGAACTGAAACGACTGAGAACAGTGAGAACTGAACGGACCATGTAAAAACAAACCTTCTTTCGGACTGAAATGAAACGAGAACGGAAACTGAAATTGAACTGAGAACTGATATGAAAGGGCCTTAACAACTATTATAATTTTTTTGTCGGGTTGACCACTTATAGTACCGTAAACTATAAAAAGTTTTTAATAACAGTAACTATTCAGTTTTTTCAGTATTGATCGGAGTAGGAGCACTTGTGTTGATATTCTCTTTTAATCCTGACCTAATCCTAAGACCCTATTCTAAAAGTTTTAACTATGTTGGCAAATCCCATTTCGACACCAGGCGACTGGTTTCCAGGCGTTTACACTAGTGGTCCCCCTTAACGAGTACAGGGTTAGGCATTCAGAATCACAACAAAATTTAGTGGACGTGATTAGTTGTTTTTGCATAAATACGATAACCCACATTTTTGGCACTTCCGCTCCTCAAACTTTACCATTTATTGACCACTCAAACTCTTGTGAATCCGATCTTGTATTACAGACTGGATTAATTCTAATACATTTACTTATACTCAGCGAATACAATATTTAGAGATATTTTCTTCTCCAAATAGAAAATAGCAAAAATAAAGATGAAAGATCTCTATATAATATTTACGTTACATAACAATAAAAACCAAAATAGCCATAAAAGTTAATACGAAAATAAAATTAGAAAATGTGTTTGCGTAGGTATATAGAGGGCACAATAACTTACAAAATTATTGAACGTAGCGACGACAAATTGAATGAATTACGTTGTAGGCGTTTATTGTCCCCCTACATAAGTTATGTAATCGCTTTGACTGAAATTCTATCGAATTAAAAGTGAAGATTAGGCACGTGTGTATTGGATATGCATTAAGTCAGGATTTCGTAGTTCAGTGGCTAATATTTTTTACAATTCTTAGGAATCGGCCGTCAGTTTGTTAATAATATGATTATCTAAACCTTTTAGTTTCTGTATGAATTAACAAAAATCAAGAACAGTTTAAAAAAAAAACGGCACTGTCTATTAAATTGTGTAAGATTCGACGTTGGTTATTTAAAAGTAATCAAGCGCAGTTAGACCATTTAATTTGATGACAGAAAGCATAAATTCATAATGATTTCGTTGTACAAACATTGCGTAGGTGTTCATAAAGGGTAAAGTTGGTTTCTAGTCTAATTGTAATGGTATTTTGAAAACCTCAGCGAAAGGAAATGGATATATTTCATTCAAACAAGATTTGTAAAACTAACATTTATCCGTCTTTTATTTATAACTTGTTTTGCTATAACATCAACTGAAAACTGGTTTGTTCCACTGGTTATTTTCATCATGCCGGCATCAAAAACGGTCAAAATAACTAGGGGTCTAGAAATGAAATTGGAATTGACACAAACCAATTTTTAGCTGACGAAATAAGTATTTGCATTTCTATATTTTGAAGGTGGTTCAATGTAAAATTTACAGATCTTATTTGAATGGAATGTATAAGCAGATGATGTGAATTAAAATCATAAGTTAAGGGGGCCACTAGTGAGACATTTTGAAAAAATTGCATATTCCGATAGTCTATACCTTCAAAATTAATATACGAAAATTTCAAGTGCATATCTCAAATAGTTTTTGAGTTACAGCCATCTGAAGAGCGGATTCTGATTTTCATTTTTAACTTTAAGGTATTGAGACATGTATGAACGTTGATAGTTATGGAGTTTCTGGACGTGGCTGCCAGTCACATGTTGTGGAGCAGCTAGACTCTGGAACATTTAAAGGACTCATTTAATTTTACTATGATCATTATAGTGAGTATATCGTAAATAATTTTAGTAAAAATTCTCAGTGATTAAAACTAAAAGGTAAGGTAAAGAAAAACTACAATTTTCAAATTTGCCTCAGTTATAACTCGAAGACAAATCATCCGATCGATTTGATTCTTACTGCAGCTTCTTCTATATATGTTTCTTCGTGCTATGAACCTCCATTTTTCCGATCGAATAAAAAATGTAATTTTTGCAGACCAAAAATCATCAAATTTTCGCCCAAAATTTTAAACTTTTTTTAAAAAAACTCTGCCATTTTGTTAAATTACAACTTTTTTTTCGATTGAGGTTCATGGCACGGGCAATACCTTGCAGTTTAACAGCCTTTTTTTTTTATTTCTGGCACTGTGAAGATTACTATAACTGCAGCAGTGGGGGCACTTTTTATTTTGGAGCCTTGGCAGATCGCGAATAACTCACTGAATTTTCAATTTTTTGGTCCAAAAATTTTATCATGAATTTATTATATATCGACGAATATATCCTTAAAATATTAAAACATTCGATAGAGTAGTTTTCTTCAAAAAATTCCTAAAAATCACCTCTTTTTCAGGCATTCACACTAGTGGTTCCTTTTAACGAGTACAGGGTTTGGTATTCAGAATCACAACAAAATTTAGTGGACGTGATCAGTTGTTTTTGCATGAATAGGATAACGCACATTTTTGACACTTCTGCTCCTCAAACTTTACCATTTATTGACCACTCAAAAAACTCTTGTGAATCCGGCCTTGGATTACAGACACGCTTAATAGATAAGTGTCTCTTTTAAGTTTTTCGGTGAATGACAATTGCTTTTTCATCTCTTATAGGTATTTTTTTGAAATATAGGATGTATTTCTATTCAAATTTTTCAAGACTTGTTTCATCTCTAATATTTTAGATGGTTGATAAAAAAAATTGTGGATCTCGATGGAGTTTATACTAGGAAAACAATATGTCAATGCAGAAATTCAAAACTTAAAAATACGTATTTGTTCAAAGCATCAAAGTTTCAACAATAGATGTAAAATAGACTAATTTTAAGTGAATAAAATACCTAATAAGGAAGAATTTTTACGTTCGATAGTGAATGATTTTTTATTAAAATTTTTTGGTTTGGTGATTAACTCGACCTTATTTGGTAGATCGTGAGTTCGAAACCAACCGGGGGAATAAATCATCACCAACATTACCATACCTCATACCACAATAGTACCATACTAAACGATTCAGATGACTTAATTGCGTATCTAACTATAAAATAAAAAAGGAATTACCGTAAAACGAGATTTTACTGGAATCTTTAGCTATCAATCAGAAAATTTAGCAAATTAAATCGGTCCGAAAATGACGTATTATTGTTTGTCTTTGTCCAGTGTAAGCAGAGAGACCCAATTTTCGATGTTTACTGCTTTCGGTTAAGACTTAATAAACAGTCTTCGGAGAAACGAGTTCAAAATTGTTTTCAGAGTGTTTGTTATGAGTTGAAAATACGAATTTTTGCTTAGCTCAATTATAGTCATTTAGTAGAAATTCAGATTTTAGTACCTATAGTGTTACCAACACGGATATTCAAGTGTTTTTATCGGAATCAAATTTTTAGAAGTAATTGTTAGATATATATTTTCAATTTCAAATATTATCGAGTGCTTGTGAAACATTACTACGTACGACCAACTACGCAGCATTCATATGTTTACCTATCGTTCAGCTAAACTGAAACTTTAAGCACTCGATTTATTTGGTTAGTATGACCAAAATCCAAATGTAAATTAAAAATCACAAAGTGATTGAAAAAATTATCCGGATCGGTCGGGAATCGAACCCAGGATCTCCTGGTAACTAGCCAGGTGTCTTCGCCATTAGACCAACGATCCCGTGCTCGACAGCCACCCAAGCCATACAATCATTCAACCACTTATGTGTATTGGTACTCTCTCTAATGCGAGAAACAGTTACAATTTTTCAATTTCATATATTATCGAGTGCTTGTGAAAATATTTTAAATTGAAAAATTGTAACTGTTTCTCGCATTAGAGAGAGTACCAGTACACATAAGTGGTTGAATGATTGTCTGGCGCGGGTAGCTGTCGAGCACAGGATCGTTGGTCTAATGGCGACGACACCTGGCTAGTTACCAGGAGATCTTGAGTTCGATTCCCGGTTAATCCGGATAATTTTTTCAATTACTTTGTAGTTTTTAATGGTTCGGAAGAAATTAATTCGAATAAATATTTAAAAAAAGACCATAATAAAGCTCTTAAAAAAACACATTTTTCTTCATTATACGGTTAACAAAATAGATGAACGTTATTGGATCATAAGAAATTATTAAAAATTTTTAAACCCACAGTATATAACGTACGAAAAAAAAACAGCATAGTATTAGGTAAAATTTGTTAAATAAAGACAAATAAATATACATGTATGAGGTAGTGAGTGGAAAAGGTTAAATACAGTGGAGAAAATCAACGAAATTAGTAATTAAACAAGGTTTGCGGATACAAAGCAAAAAATGTTGTAAAAACAACCACCTTATATAATAAAATAAATTGCTTGTGCTTTTTCCCCTTTTTTCTTCGTTTCGGATTTTTTGTTGTTTTTATATTTGGTCGCTTGCTCGTTAAAAGTATTTTTTTACAGGTAATATTTGAAATGGTCAACACGAGAAAAATAATTTTTTTAACACTTTTTTTTTTTTCAAAATGGAACGTACATGGTGAAAATAGGTTTAGAGTCAAATTAACCGTTCTCGGGGTCACTACTTCACTAATTCAAGTTTCGTGTTTGAAAGCAAAGTTTTAATTTTTGACACACTTTTTTTAAACTTTTTATGGCGTTAAATATGTTAATGAAATGAAACTCGATAATTCACTTAGTTAATGAGATATTGCCAGAAGTTAATCAAATAATAAACCAAAGGGTAAGACATTAAAAAATAGAATTCGGTTAGGGTGTCGATAAGTTTATATTAATTTTGAACTTTTTTGATTTTAGAATTCGACAACTAACTCAATTTAGGACATTTCTCGTATTTAAAGGAATAAATAAAATACTGGCGATTATATTTGTACGGTATAAGACTACTCTCCGATTTCATATTGGAAATTATTGGAATAGAAAGTGGTTACTTAACACATTTGTATGACCTTTCCATCCCGTTCCAATTTTAAAACTTGCTGAGTCAGAAGTTAGAGAGAATCTATTTGAGTGCGTTTTGAAGAGAAGTTGTCAGAAAGAAAGTTGTTGCGAATTTCTAGAAATCATATTTAATAAAATTTTTCTAAATTTTCCCTTCGACAGGAATCGGAGACAAAAATTCATATTTTCAGTGATTACCACTCACTGTGACGTCATTTTGACAAATCGATAACGAATTGGAAGTGTACTACAATTTTTGCCTTAAAAATAAAAATAATAGAGGAATTATGAGAGTAACTTTCTTTGTCACTTTTGACTAAAATAAACTGTTGAGTTATAAGCCAACTTTCGAGTAATTGATTCATCATCAGGTATAACATAGCTATGTATATAAATCTCTCAAACGTTAATTCTATAAAAGATGAAATTTTACTCAATTGTATAAAAAATGCTGCAATACAACAACTACTGTAATATTTTAATAGATATTGTAAAATTATTGAAAAAGTTCTGATTTTTATGTGTATATTAATAACAGAGGTAACGCTCAAAAACAAAGACTAGAAAACATTCTTTTTTCTTTTTTTTTGGTTTCTACTCATCTTTTCTTAACCATCAAGATACAAATTATTTAAAAGAGAAATAACCGAAAAATTTAATATTATTTACACAAATATATTTAAATATCTACTATTTTCAAAATCAAAATCAGTTTTAAAATATACACGTTAAATTGCTACGTCAAAACACTTGCATGCTTTTAAGTTATTTGAACCGAACAATTTTGTTTAAAAATAGTTGTAAAAATACTTTTATAAGATAGAAAATCAAAGTAGTTTTATAAAATTTATAACAAGAACAAATATGGTGATAAAATTTCAAAAACAAAGAAACTGTCGACAAACCGATTCACATTTTAATACAAATAACAACACTTTTACTTGTACATAGTTAGTTTGAACACGAGATATGAAAGCGTTACAGAATGTCGCAGACATTCTCCTGTTATTGAGTTAAAAAAAATATATGAAACTCATGCAACTACTTTTATGAGGTAAAAATTTTTTCCCTCCGAATTCAATGTTTCTACTCGCGTATTACATTTCTGTACTTGCTGCAGCTGTATTTATTGATCATAAGACACGTCTGCGTATTCAATCGATTGTGATTTTAGTCCTCCTTTTTTGAATTTTGAAAGTATTTGAGGGCATTTCTACTTACTTATACCTAGGTTCTAGTATGGCCTTGGTATTTTTTATAACAACTGTTAAAATTTTAATAGAAAGGTTCTTTTAGTTTCTAACATCGATGAAAGCGTGAAAAAGATTATTTAAGAATTTTCTTAGATTTTAATTGGTCGAATTTTTTCCTATTTACCCTGCCATTTTGCAACAAATGCGTTTGAATGAATTTGATTTACTTGCCGTGAATTCTTAAATTTTTTTTAACTATTGGACGCATTTTAATTAAACTTGGTTAAGAACAATCTCATAATTACCAGTTTTCGAAATGGATTTTTAAAATTCTTAATTTTATTTTTAGCCTGAAAACCCTGGAATATTCTAAAAACCTTTGAACACATTTTCATCAAATCTGGTTAAAACGGTCCCACAGTTATCTATTTAAAACAATCCCACAATTACCCACTTTTTGAAATTTTTTATTTTTATCTTGGAAATTCTGAAACATCCTGAAAACCATTCCGGAAGCATGTTTCCGTTTACGTGTTTAATAAGAGGCACTGTTGCCTCGAAACCAGCAAGGTTTTCTAACAATAGGTTCTTCTTCCAAACACGTGCCTAATTCAAGTCCCTCATCCTTTAAACACGTACGGGTTTGTAATGTACATTGTTCTTTCAAACACGTTTTTAGAGAAACGGTATAACTAGAAGGCTAGTCATTAGCGCTGGTAACCAACACTAATAGTCATAAAGGTCACACATTTGAGCCTAACACAAAAATTGCCACAGAGTGTCTGGTGAATAAAAAAAAAGTAAATGTTTATCTTTAAATTTTTTGAAGTGAACACTCGCTTTGGAGAGAATATAATATTATAAGCTTGTACTCAGATTTAAGACTCTTCTATTCCTCTAACCTACGAATTTCTCCAAATATTCAAATTGAATTTATATGACCAATGGATAGAATCATGTTACCAGCAACGAAAAGCTATAAGCTCTAATAACTCAAAAAAAAAAAAAAATATTACTTGATTCTAATAATGTCAGTTTTTTGAAAAATCAATTTTTACCTCAAGATGACCAGACCAGAAGTGAAGAATTAGGCCAAGAAAAAAAAATGAAGGTGTTTTTAAGATGTGTCAGAAAATACTGGATTTTCTTGTTGGTAAAAGTTTTATCATTTCTTGTTCCCAATCATTTAATTTAATTGGTTGACTAATTTTATTGGTTAACTATAATATTGACATAAGTTTTTTACACTATTGCTTTCATTCTTCCTAATTTTTTTTTCTACTGGACAATAGAAAGTATTTTGTCAATATTTTGGACATTAATTTCTTGGGCAGAGATTCAAACTTTTGAAAAACTATCCTTCTTAATCATCGCGTTTCCTTGAACACGTGTTTGGAAAAACAGTCTGCATTACAAACCCGTGTGCGTTTAGAGGACGGGAGACTTGAATTGTACACGTGTTTTGAGTGTTTCAAAACGGTAGGGATTTCGAGGCAACAATGCCTCCTAATGAACACGCAAACGGAAATACGCATCCCGAAATTACCAGCTTCGAAATAAAAGAAACTAAAAATTCGTTAACTTGTTTTGGAGATAAATGATAACAAACACACAGATACACACATGACAGATAGACCAAACCCACATACCTGCTCCGTGTTTCATCGTGGTAAAACTTTTCGCAACATGAAAAAAATATAATCATATCTGCTTCATTGTATCTGTTACCTGATTACATTATACGTACAGAATTCCAACTCCAAAAAGTAATTGTTCATGCCTTCGAGCGAGCTCTTAATTGGTTATGTAAAATATTATCGATGTCTAATGGCACACTGCCTCGTATATGCTACAATAGATTGCTGTATATCGACGAAACAGATAATAACTATGCAAGGCTCAACTGGGTATTTCAAATTAAAAATTTCTTTATTAGTATTGATCGTGAGGATTTGTGGCTTACTCAAAATGTCGAGCTAATTAAAAGGAATATTAATGTACTTATAAAGGATATATTTAACATATATCAGAATGAGGATACGAAACGTATTATTAAGTCCAAATATAGCCCAATGTATCGTTTAATTAATTGCACTCAAGATTACAGATTGTTTTTGTGCTCCCCAATTAGAATTTAAGAATTTTATTTCAAGCTAGGACAATAAACAACGAAAGAAGCAATCTTTACCGTAATGGGAATGCCTACAAATGGTACCCAAATGACCTCTGTACTATTTGTAATTTGCAAAAAAATGAAACTTTCTTTCATTTTCTAATTGAGTGCCTCATTTATAGAGGATTGCGAAATCATTATCTGGGAAAATATCTACAAACAATATCAGAGCCCATAGATCACGAAAACTTTGCACCCCTATTATTGAATGTCGCCAATCTTAATCATCTAAATGATTTATGCCGATTTATTGAGGGTGCTCTGAGCACACGGTCATTCATTATAAATGAATGATTTCCGAATATTTAGAATTATTGTCTTTCCCTACGTTTATACAATAGACTCTTAAATCTCATTAAAGCCTTTTTCCCTTTCTTCCGGCCTTTATTACTAAAGATATATTTATTTTTTATATAGTATCATAATATACAATATAAGTTTTATTCTTTATGGCATGTATGTACATGCGTATTTTTGGTATTTGTGTTTTATGGAGCTCTTGTATTTCTATTTTATTTTTTGTATTTTCGCCAAGCTCTTTGTAATGAAGACTGCCAAAATACAAAGAAACTATCTATCTATCTATCTATCTATCTATCTATCTATCTATCTATTTATCTATTTATCTATCTATCTATCTATTTATCTATCATTGTATCTGTTGGATTCACAGACGAACATAAACTGAAAACTCTATCTAAAACATTCTGTACAAACAATATTATTGATTTACGTACCTATACTATGTTGAGAGGCAAAAAAAAAAAACATCTACATATGGGGCTGCTAGTATATGGTAAAAAAGTACACAGTACTACGTGCTTATAAGTATGAACGTAGGTAAAGTAAAAGTAGGTTAAGTACTGTTGTACACGATTACCAACCACTTGGCGAAGGAAGTATCTGTGTGTACGTCCTACCCCAAGTATACGTCGGTAACATTGTATACACCTTTACCAACACACTTGCGGTTTGTAATTTATCTTGTTAGGTACCTAGCTACCGCCATATCGAATGTTGTTATAATGTTTCGAGTAAAGAGAATAGGTAATAATAATTTTCACTCTAATATCAATATTGGTTTTTTTCTCATTTTCTATTGTACTGTTAATTTACCCGAGAAAAAATGTCGTGTGTTTATAAAAAATTTAAATCTTGTGATTTTCATAAAAATGTAAAAGTCGTTTTGATTAAATTAAATTCAATGAATCTTGTTGTCGAATATTGAGAAATGATTATTTTCTTGAAAAATTCGTGTAAAACGTTGTTATATAATTATAAGTATAATCATTCGTGCGTCTGTTAGTAATTGTTAACTTTTGAATGATTTGACCCTAAAGAGCAGAACACTCTGCGTCTGGCGGGCCAGATAGTATGTATGTCTATAGAAAATTAAAGAAGTGGGTACGGTTTTCGGAAATGTAAGAAATGAATAAAATTAGATAATTTACGAAAAGCTTTGCTACAGTCTTTTCATTTTTATCTCTGTAACAGTTTTCGGGTTAATAATGTTGAATCGAAGTGGGTCGTTTAGTTGTAAAAGTCTGTCAAGTTCAATTATGTTCAAGTCTGTCAAAGTCAATTATGAGACAAAATAATTTATAAATTTTTTTTAATGTAATAATTTGTCTTACGAAGAACATTTTGTTGCTACTCGTTTCTTGCTTTGTTTGTCCTTTATCAGAAGTAAAGGAACCGATAACTTTTTCTTTTTATGAACTTGTTGAAACTTGGTTTTCACGATTGCTGAGAGATAGCTTATAACATAGATATTTAAATAAATCATTCCTAACGGCAGGGCCGTGGAGAGAAATGGCGGGCTCCGGGTACAAATCACGTATTTCCTCAAAAATATATGTAAGAAGAAAATAAAACACTTTCACAGCCATTTCTGTTAATTTTTCCCTAGCCCCTTACCAATACAATCGGACCTTATTTCAAGCTCGGGTCTTAAAGCTACAGCCCCGGCTGCTCCTTTCGGGGTCCAAGTTTAAAGATCTAAATGGGCTTTTATCATTCAAAACAAATTTTGGGGGGTGGAAGATCAACCATTGCCTCCTTTCCTTGGGCAATACTCGCGAGAATACGTTGACAAGTTAGACTTGCCCTCTGATCATCATTTAATTTAGTCGAAAGAGGATCTAGTGTTGTCAACAATTTACTATACCTACCAAATTTCAAGTACAACTGAACATGATAGTCATTTTTAAAAAATTAAGTAATTCTTTTATTCGAAATACATCAATCTTCTTTTCTAAAAACAAACTGCAAATTTAAAATTTACGCAAGTGCAATAATGAAAAAGATAAAGCCAAGAAAATGGAAATCTTTTAAATTCATAAGTGATGAATCATGGTTAAATAAAAGTGAAATGGACCATATAATAAACAAAAGAAGCCGAATTTCAATCGTAAAACGAAACAATTTAAGATTGTTGATGACAAATGTGGCATCCAACTTCGAAAAATTAGTGTCCTGACACGAAACTTGGTTGATTAAATAGTATATAGCAATATTTGTTAATTAAACATTGTGCAATACATTAATTTTGTTAATATTTTTAAAGAGCTATTTTAAAACTTTCTTGTTGTTGGAAAAGATGGATCATGATCCAAAAAAGTTTGAAATCTGTTTGTTACAGTGAGGAAAAACGGAAGTGGATGTGTCTTCTTTCACAAAAGAATTTAGTGAATAATTTCTTCTCGATAGAAAAGGAGGTGGTAGACCAGAACAAAGTTTGATATAAACGATTAAAATTATCTTTAGGTCAGTGGAAGTGGGAAACACAAACTTCTAAATACCATCAGTTGGGGCAAATCTGGATAGTACGGGCGACTCTAGACAGAGCTGCCTCTCGATATTTCTTCGTCAGTGTTATGACCGTACAAGGTCATAGATCAATTTATGCTACTGAATTTTGTCAGTTATGAGTTAGTCATCAAAGAAAAGCGGTGAACGTGACATCTTTGTATTTTGTTATTTTACAGACGCAGTGTTTATAATTTTTAAAAATAACGCGCGTTTTGAAATCTTATAAAGAAACTGCTGTACAAAAAAAAAAAAACAGTTATATAATTATATAAAGTAAGGACTGACAACAAAATGTTTGGCGTTTTTTTAACAATATATGTACCAAAAATGAAAGCTGTATTGTGCTTAATTTTTTTTAAAAAATTGATTAACAAAAAATTGTCTATAGGTGAGGCGAATTCATACACCGTGATGCGTCAATATAAAAATAAAGTGGGTATAAACTACATAAACTGTAGTCTAGATAACATAAAATGGGCTCATTTCGACAGAAGCGCAACAACTGGGGAGGTCCAAGGGGTTCGGACCCTCTAAAATTACCTGGAATTTTTTTTCAGTTTATTTTATTTATATTAAAAAGTAAAATTTTTAGTGGTTTACTAATATTTTTTATTTGAAAATCAAATTTTCGGAGACGACATTTTCCATTGTTATCGGAGAACTGCGTTATCAAAAAATTTGATAATTTAAATTTTTGTTGGACCCCCTGTAGCTATGTAGTTGTTGCGTCCCTGCTTTCCGATATTAAAAATAAAAGAAAATCGAATTTTCACATTGGAAATTCAGCTATTTTTATCCTTTTATGTCCGATTTTACCCATGTGCATGACTGAATGTGATTTATATTGCAAATAAAGCACTGTCCAGATTCGCCTCACACATAGGAGCGAATCTAGACACTATATAACCAAAAAAAAAATACCTAAAATGTTGCAGTACCAATTTTGATATTTTTATTACTGTCCAATATGCTCATGATATTAAAGCATTTAAATTATTTTTTTAGAATTTTTTAGATAATCTCTAAACAATTTATTGCCAAAAAACTGAAAAAATCGTTCAGATTCGTCCCAACTGACGGTACCCATATAACGTAAATATGCAGTTAAAATTGTCTATAGGCATACCAGCATATATTGTGTAATTACTGTACATTATCTGTGGTGTGCTATAGTGTAATATTTTAAATTAACCAATAAATTTTGGAGGCAGACGGCAGGGAGGGTAGTAAAAAACGAAAGAGAAAATAACAAATAAGCAACTTTAGAGAGAATATACCATCGCCCGACGCCCAGAAAATACCTTGTTGTGTGTAACGGAGCGATTAAATTGTTATTGGAACTTTATCGATTCCGTTTTTATATTCCACTTTAATAGCTAAATGTGAAAACTCAATTGGGAACAAAATAATTTTAATTAAACAATAAATTATTATTTAAGTTTCCCAACTTATATTTTATTATAATTATGTATCATATCTTTCTATGTTTATTTTGCCAAATCGACCAGTAAAATCCCGTAGTTATTTCGTAAAATTCAAAATGTAATTGTATTATGAAAATTTTTAAAAATGGATATCCCTAGACGGAGAGAAAATTCATAGAAAAATTACTGTGCTCAGCACTAAAATCGACGTGTAAAAGGCGAACATATTCAATTTTGTACGGTAAAAATATAAAAATTATAAAAATCATAGAAAATTTAAAGGATAGAATGTTCTTTCCGTAATATTAGCTCCGTAAAATTTGTAAAACAGCACAGTAAAAAGTTCCATTCCCGGCAAAAAAATATTTTTTAATTGTTTTTCTTACAAAAATTACCATGCTGTCTTATCATATTTCAAATGCTATCTGCTAATAATAGAAGGAAAGAAAAAGAAGGTGTCAACGCTGTTACATAGCGAGGCAGGCTGCAGAAGGTATCAACACAATCATACATGAAGGTCACATAGCCAGGCTGGTGTGGCAAGTAACATAGCTAGGCTGGTCACTGCTGGTGTGGCCAATATATTGTTGCCAATCATTTTGTATGCATCATAAAGAATCGAAGGTCGGAAAAGATCGATTGTTCCTCAGTGCGTACAGCCCAAGCAACATAAGGTTGCAGTTCAGATGCGCAAATGAAAGAGTACGATGATAAGAATTAAACTATAACATATATGCATAAGAGTATGATAGAAGTTGTGTTAGCACATTAAATTTTACCATGCTAGCACAACAATTTTTATGAAGCCATGACTAATACTTTCTACGTTTCAATTTAATAATATTTACATGATCGTAAAATATTTTTTACTTTGGTCGTCGATTGCGCACGCATTATAAGAGAGCATGGTAATTTTTCTGAAATTTTATCTACAAAAATTATACGATTTTTCTCTCCGTGTATATACTATTATTAGATTTCTCTACATAAGTACGTATTATCTTTAAATAGTATACAACTGACTCGTCGTCTTACGTGTTGGTTTTAATGAGTCTGATATTCTGCAGTAGTAACATTCTATTATTGGGACTACGAGAGAGGTCCTTTTCGTCGTAAATGCGGCTTATGGAGAATGAATCCATATCCATTCCGACATAATCTTTTTTAAGCTCTGAGCCAGTACTGAGTTTCGAGGACATTAGGAGAGTATGCGTTAGGATAATTCTGATATTTCACCAGGGAAGGTGAAAAGGTTAAGATGTCATAATATGTTTCTGTCAATTTGACCATTTTCAAACAAGTAACGCTTAAATCTATTAAATTTGTTAAAAAACTTCTTTCTCATTTAGATACTAGAAATGATTACGGAGTCTTAGAAGCAACAGACGTATTTCTCTAATCATTATCAAAATTTTGATCATTTTATAAGGCTAATTGGATTGACTCGTAGATTTACAGGGTTATTGTAAGCTATATTGAGCTTAGAAGTAACGCTCAACATTAATCGTCCTATTAAAATTCATATAAACAAACATTTTTACAGTTTTTTCAAATTATTGTGAAGGGTAAAAAGATACCATTCTTTAAAAAATCATGGTAGATCCTTGCAGATAATTTGTTAAAGTTCTTAAAACCGTCCTTAGATTTACTTTGCCATCATTTTAGTTGTTGAAATATCTTTGTTTAAAAGTAATAGAATTCTTTTTTAATTAAAGTCGGATACATCACTGAAAAATTAACGTCAAGAGAATTTTTAAAAAAAAAAAAAGCAAATGAAGAAGCTAACTTACCAATGTATTGTTTTAACTGAGGAAAATTTTTTCAAGTGCATGGACAAAAAAAAAAAAGAAAAAATATTTAGAAAATTTTTGTCTTGTTTTAAAAGTACTTCTATCAATAAATATCGTGTCTGCATCCGAAAATATTAAATGTTTTTATTTTCGTATCACATGCCTGTAGGCAAAGGTTCCACTGTACATACACTGTGAAAATGAACACAACAACCAACCCCTTCAATTTGGCAATCTTGACATTTAAAACTATACTAACAAAGGCATAAACTTATGGCAGGCCCAATGTTTTTTTTTTTTATTTAACAAAATTGAACAAGAATGAAGTATTGATAAATAATCGAATTATTGTCATAAATAAATTTTTATTAACCGTTATAACCGGTTATAACAATTCCGTTTAATGAGATTTCCATCAAATTTTCAAATTATTAATACTTATATAGGTATCAGTAATATTATTTTATTGATATTTTGTGTAATAAAAAACCGTTTTTTCCCTCCCCACCTACCACCCACAACCTTATTTTTTAATAAATAATAATATAAAAAAATATTAAAATCCATAAAAAAAATTGTCGTCAACATCTACATAATTTTTTTTCTCTTGTACAATAAAAATACATGAAAAATACATTATCAACGTTATATGTATACAATAATAGCAATGGAAATAAATTGCAATAAGTGTATATATTTATAGAATGATAGACAAAGACATATTTATTACGAATAATAAAAATGAAATATGTTCTGTTCTGTTCAGTTTCGTATAAAATATACGAGGTGTTTTTGAAAATGTGCGTCCAGTAATTTGATGCTACAATTTATATTTCGAAAAAAATGGCGTTAATAAAAATTGACGTGTTTTTTCTCAATTTTCTAATATTAAGTCCAAGGCTAGTTAGCTAGGGAGTGATTGTGTCAACATTTTAATGTAAAATATAGTAATTTTAACCCTCATTAAAAGAACATTTCGATTTTAACAATAAAAAAATTTTAAAAAGTGTTTTCGTTTTTCCCGGATTACTAAAAACTTTTCATAGGTATATCTGTGACTAAAGTTGCCTCCCTTTCTTAAGAAAATAAAGTATTTTTAAAATTTTGTGCAAAAAAATAAAACATAATTAACGAAAAAAAGTACGCGTTCCCATATTTTTAAGATTTTGTAGTACAAGAAAATCCTCATAAATTCATCATATCTGTTATTGCATTTACTAGCTTACTTCCACTTGACCACTTTTAAATAGTCGGTGTCAAATCTTACGCAATTTAATAAACAGTATCGTTTTGATTTTTTAAACTCATTTAAGACATTTATTGTTAGTGATACATATTTGAGTTATTTTCCTAACTAATAAATTGAATTCTGTAGACTGATGTTTTTGTAGATAAAAAAAATTATAGGTGGCGTTTGTATTAGACAAAAATCTGAAAAACGGACGTAGAATCTCACTGTTATTAATTATTATGTCTTGTAGTCTTTTGAAATATTATTTTTTGAACTAAAATAAGAATAGGAGGAAATTCGCTATGTTATGTAGATGCTCCGACAGGGGTATTTATATTATAAATTCGGTTATAATTGTAATAAAAAAACCATATTCATATGTGACTATTATTTTGTTTTCGTAAATCATTTGATATAGAATCGCTGGACCTTACTACTTTTGATACAAAACTGGTGCGATCTTATTACTTTTGATACAATATCGCTGTAATTTTACTACTATTGATACAGAACCACTGTAACCTTACTACTTTTGGTAGAGAAAGGCTGACCTTCTACTTTTGGTATAGAACTGCTGTAACTTCACTACTTTTAGTACATATTCGTTGTAATTTTACTACTTTTGGTATGAGATTACTTATACGAAAATTATTATACATTTTTGATATTATTTAGAAAGAGTACACTCAAATTAAAGGGTTATCAGTATTTACACAATTTTTTTTCGAATGAAGTTTCGAATTATCCGATCTGAATAATGGTATGAGGGAGAAAGCTGCCAAACCTACACATAGGTATTGAACTACAAAACTGAACATTATTCGGAAGGTATTAAACGAAATGCGATAACGAAGGTGAACAAATCTGGCATTATTGAGAGACTTTACTGTACTGAAATGTAGAAAACTTTACAATAAGTTATGTGTAGATAAATAATTACACTAATTGCCAAGATGAAGTTACAAGTTAAATATAATTAAAGTATGCATGCTATACACATTGGTATTTTTAATTTATGCAAGTAAAAAGTATAAAAAAGTATATGTACAGGGTGAAATTGTTTCGTTGGTTTTATAAATGTTGACTGAAATAAATAATTAAAAACTTTGACAAGGGAAGATTTTGAACTGTCAATTCGCAATTTTGATGTAACTTGGTATATGTGTAGTACAAGCAAAAATAATAGACCCGTATTTTTTTTTTACCTGCCACCGTCGCTATTTAAGGCGTGAAATCACCCCTCAAAATTAAGGTAAAATTTTAATTTTGCTTGATAACTAGAAAACGACGGCAGATAGAAAAAAACTTTAAATTGACAAAACACTTTATTTTTAGAGAGCTTTCTATTGATGTGTATAAATCTAGGGTCGGATCTACTGGAGGGGCTGTTCTGGTAAAATTGGGGGTAAATTTTGAAATAGGGTGAATATGCTTTAGTATATTAAAATTTAAATAGCATATATGAAAACTACATGAAAAATACTAGTTTATCTGTTTTTGCTCAAAGTTGTAATTTAAAGTGTAGAATCTCAAAACTAAACAGCTAATTTGAGGTGCCAGTAGTAATTTTGCTGACAATCAGTTAAATAAAAATATTTCTATAAGTTTTTCAGCAAGTAAATTATCATGTAATTAACAACTGGCTAAAATATATCAAATTATACCTGTTAATATCTGACTAAAACTTTAAATTTTATACAAGTAATATTGAAATTTGATTTTGTTAAGTCAGGCAAGAATATTATTATACTTTTTAATTTCAAATGTTATCGAGTGCCTGTGAAACATTATTAGTGTATGGCGGATTTTTATAAAAAAATAAAAATCCGCCATACACTAATAATGTTTCACAGGCACTCGATAACATTTGAAATTAAAAAGTATAAAACTGCGTCTCGCATTAGAGAGAGGTTGTGTTTGATTGATTACTGAATTGGAGTGGCACTCGAACAAGTGATCGGTGGCCTAGTTGGTAAGGCGCTTGGCTGGTAACCAAGAGATCCGGGTTCGAGTCCCAGCCGATCCAGTTTGGTAATTTTTCAAACACTATATCAATTTTAATTAAAAATATTATTATAAAGAAAAAAATTAAGTTTATAAAGTACTTCTCTTTTATTGACCAATAAGGATAAGCGGTTTTTCAGAAAAAAAGAATATTAGAATAGATTTCTTGTAGCCTGGAGTCATTTGCGTCAACAATTGAAACAACATTGGGTTATGTAATATGGAATATCGTTTTTTGACCACCTGGTCGACCATGTAATTCAAACCATTATCCACACTTTTCTAAGCAATAGAAAAATGTTTAAAAGCCATTTTTTAATTCTGAATAGACTTCTTGTAGCCTAGAAGCATTTCCGCCATTTTTTGAGTATTAGCAAAATATTTGAAAGCAATTCTATTAGCTTTTTAAATAGAATTTTGTAGCTCGGAATCATTTTCGCCATTCTCTGGAATAATATTAAGTCGTGTAATATGAAATGTATATTTCCGACCAATTGATCGCGAATGTAATTCAGATAAATACCGACACTCAGGGCCTCATCATCACACAGACAAATGATACAAATGAGACTGGGCCCAGTTTTTCACATTATTTAGCTTTGTTTTATTTATTGTTTTATAGTTTTTGTATGATCTATATCTTTTGGGGAGAGGGAGGGGACGATAAGAAGAAAATGTCTAGGGCGCCAGAATGGATCAATCCGTCCCTGTCTAGTAACTGGCAATACAAACAAAAAAATTTCACCTTGTATACAGATATAGAGGGTAGGGCTATGCGTAATGTTAATTTTATCAACGATGATGTCTTGTTTCTTGCGGTACATAGATATACATCTACCTACGGCAAAAATACATTCCGTTGATTAATTGAATTAATTAACAAAAAATGCAAAATGAAGTTATGTAGGTGGAAAAAAATAATTAAACTTTTACTGGCGTTTGCGGTATTAAATGTGTAAAATTTCTTAAATACTTTCCAGTTTTAATTGATGGAAAGATGAAACTGAGTTGTACCTACGTAATAAAATTATAAACAGGAAAAGGAGATGGTTTTGATATAAAAATTTCCAAAGGCAAATAATTCATGACGAAAGTTTACGTTTTGACAACAGGCAAGTTTCAAGGGAAATAATTTTATATACAGCACCAGCCATCGCATATTCTATAGTCTTTTCTATCTTTATCTTACATTGCTGTGACTTTACAGACTAAAGTACAGGCTACGTACAGGCTATAGGGAAAGTATGATAATGAAACCAATTTGGACACCAATAGTTTTCATGGACTTTTAAGGATAAGGTATTTGGAAGTTAAAAAAATCAGGTAATAACTTATTGGTTGTTAACGAACGTATGTATGTTTCAACTCCAGAGACATGACATCCAGGTTAATCTAGGATACAGAGCATTAAAAGAAACATTTGTTTTTCTTTTAACCAGTGGGTAAATTTTTTTTTAAACCAGTGGGTAAACTGGGCTATTTGACAACTCAATACTTACTAAACAATATTTAAATAAAACGCATATACTTAAAATAATATAATCAGCTCTAACAGATTGGTCGATTTAAAGCGACTTTAAACAGTATATTCTTTTCAAAAATATAGTTGGATTGCAAAGTACAATGAAAACCTCGAATTGTGTGTACAAATAATCTTATCGATCGTTCATTGTTTTCGAAATTGGGAGATTCTATGGTGATCACAGTAGGCGATGTCTACTGTGTATAAATAAATCTTACTTGACAGGAAAAATTCGGAGGAATATATGTAAGAGGATTGTCTCATTCGTATTACAATTTTTTCTCGTTTTCTTATCTTCTTTATATTGTAACGACAGAGACATAATTATTAGGCCGATAAATGACAGAGATAACACATGTAAGTATTCTGTATTTTTCAAATGACGTTGTTATCTTCAAGATTTGTAAGTAGGTACTATGCATAAAAAATTGATTCATTTAAAAAAATATAAAATAATGTTTAGCTAGTTGCAGATAAGCTATTTTTTATTTCAATATATTTTAGTCGGATTGCACAGTAAACCAGATAGGGGACGGACGGGCAAGAAGGATATGCTAATTTGATCTCTAAAAAAAAATGAGATTACAACAAAATTATTTATTTATCTCAAGATAACAAGTCTTCAGTTACTTAAGATTAATAAAGTAAACTGAAAATTAACAAAAATTCTTATCTTACCACATTAAAAATCACTTGAATAAAAAGTTGCAATTATTCTTTTTGCCCTACTAGGGGGGGTAAAATGAATATCTTGGACGGGAAAAATTAAATGAAAATAAATAAATTAATCGTCGCAATTATCGCAAAAAGGCGACGACGACGATCGCAAAAGGACGATCGACCTGTGTATAAAGAACACGCTTCATGAGTCCATTCCTGGCAAAAATTATACTGCATCCAGTCTTCTATTGCGGGGATATATGTATTTTTCTTGACAAACAGTACAAAAATAATTATTTTTTTGATTTTCTTTGATTGACTCTATCTTATTTAAGCGAATTTTCTTTTCTTTTTCATTGGAAGGTCCGGGATTATTTGAAACAATTTTCCTTTTGACCAGAGAAGCTTCATTTTATTATTCATTTTGCCTGACTCCATTTTGCCCGCTAAGCACATTTTAACTAACTTAACCTACAATTACAAACTAATAGATTCAAACTAAATACGAGCACGAATTTGTTACTTGTAATGATCATACAAATAACAGAAATCATTAATAATAAATAATTATAATATACAAAGAAATAACTCGTAAATTACTTACCACTATTTATTGATTTTTTTCTCGTCAAAACAGTTTTTCGGTCACTACACATGCAAATAAACTACAGTGCCTCCTTTTGACAAATGATCCCATTAAGTGCAAAGTGAAGAAGCAGGTGACATTAGATCTGAGTCAATCATACATCTAACTAGCTCAATTAGGCTATTATTCTTTTTGCCCGACCTCTCCATCTTGCCCGTCCGTCCCCTAAGGATTGTTGCAAATGTTCGCATTCGTATATGCAAAACATATGCATTAATTTCTTATATTTCCATCTGCAGCAGAAACCGACATTTGAATTATTGGATTCAGGAGTAAAGAAATATACAATTGATCTAAAATCTTCTATACATTATTAGGTATCCTTCTAAGTATAAGTAAAATTCTATTTTACTTTTGCCCGATGATGATGCAATTTACACGTGGTGTTAACGGCTTACAGTACACAGCTTTAGCGAATGATCAAAAATTAGAAAATCAAACGGAACTTTACAGAAAACAAATTTTTCGGGTCACTGTACCTAAAAATATATCGATTTAAAAAAATAAAAAATAAAAAATTGTAAGTAAAAAATTTAAAAATCACCGTGTTTTTGCTTTTTTGTTTGTTTTTTAGATTTAGTGACTCAGAAAAATTGTAATGTTTCCAGTGCGACCCCATACGTTATAATTAATAAAAAAAACTACTTGACCCAGTCTGCGTGTGCCGTTTTTGAAAACCTGTAATTTTGAGTAAACCACGTTTAAAGTTTATATATAATTCCTTAACTCAATAACTGTTCAATATTTCTAAAATTTCTAAAATTTTAACTAATAATTCTTGGGATATAAAGAAACAAAAATATCGGTGAAGGAAACAATATTACGATTTTTTCTGCAACTTCGAATAACGTCTTAGTTAGTAATATTGAAATTAGTACTTTTTAATTAATTTTTAAATGTGTACATAACAAGATTTCTAATTTCCACAACAAAATAAAATATGTAAGCATTTAGTTTGATCGAAAATATTTAGTTTAATGTTATAATGAATTATTTTATTAATTAATATTAATATAATATTATAATAATTTTATAAATTTATATAAAATCGTATATCAACCATACAATAACATAAGTGTAAACACATAAGCACGTTTAAATAAACAATAACACCATTTTCCGATTATAAAATATATATTCTATTTATGTACATAATACAATGTTAATCGAAATTTTGATTAAATATAAAATAATAAACATATTAATATGTTTATACATATTATCATAATTAATAATATTGTATACACTTGATAAAATCGATTCAAAATCATATTTTAATACATTAGTTAAATAAATACAAACGGTTGATTAATAAATACAATGCCTTTTATATTTGCGTCAAAAAGCAAATACCTATATTTATGCAGTAGGTAAGGCCAAAAACTGACGCGTTATAGGACGAGCAACTGGCGAGTGTTAAAAAAAATTTCTCAACATATTGCATTGAAAATTTCCTCTGCAACTTACGCATTACTCGTCGTTACCCGTTAGAAACTTATTTATTGAAACGGGGTGAGTAAAGCGAGTGAAGCTTCCACGAATCGACTCAAATGGCACTTGTAATGTTCGGACACAACCTATGATTCGTTCACCAATATTAGGTATTTTTCGTTAAAATATTTAGAATAGTATAGCAATGAATTTTCTCAGTACGAAAATTCCAAAAATTATTAATTAGTCAAGAATAAATCAAGAATAATTAGAAAATGTTAGTTACACAGTTGTTTTCATTGGAAAGAATAAATAACCATATTTTACGTTTAATTTCTCCAAAAGAATTTTAAACTTTGAAAATTCGTAATTCAGGAATGAAGTCGATTAGCCATATTTCTGACATAAACCAATGCAGTAAAAAAACCCACTTAAGGAAAATCGAGTTTACCGTCAATATTGTTCAGATTGTAATATTCTGTATATTGGGCAGACAGGCAGATAGTTCAATATTATAAATATATTGATAACTAAAAAATATAAACAAGTCAGTTCATCAACTAAAAATTTCATTCTGTAAATTTCATTTTAATTATCTAAAATGAACTAATGATTCAAGTATAGATAAATAAAAAGTCATATCACTTTATTGATCTAAAAATAAAATAAAATAAAATAAAACTGACAATTTAACTCATGTATATCAAGTCCCATAAGAATATTGTAGTTTTTTCAATTTTACCATGGAAAAAAGTTAGGACAGATTTTTACAGCGAAAACAATGATACAAAACATTTCATTGGTCATTTCACTGTAGGTAAACATGATAAAAACGAAACAAAAATTCGTATTGGTAAAAACTGATATCAGAACCACGGTAACAATACATTAAATAATAAAATGAATTATACTAATTTATTTTATTCATTAAATTGTCCGTATTACACTTGAGTTTTATATTTTTTATAAACAAATTTGTGTTTTTCACAACTCAAATTTCTTGCCCAAAAGCAAATTAACTCGAAGAACTGTCAACTAACAAAAAAGCTTCAGCTTCTCTGTCGAGTTTTTGTTAGTTGACAGTTCTTCTCGTTAAATTGCTAAGCAACAAATTTTCGTTAGAAAAACTTAAATTTATTCGAAAAAATACAAACCTCTCGTGTAATAATAAAGTGATTAAAATACTTTTGGTACAGAATTGTTGTATCCTTAATACTTTTGGTACAGAATCGCTGTTAACTTACTATTTTGGGTATCGAATCGCTGTAATCTTACTACTTTCGGTATTGAATCGTCGTAACCTTACTACTTTTGGCACAGAATCACTGTAAACGTATTACTTTGTAACCTTACTATTTTCGGTACAAAATCGCTGTAACCTTGCGTCTTTTGATATAGATTCAAGATAAAGATATTGAAAAGAATAAAGATTGTAAACCTATTATTTTTTACCAGACACGGTGTTTATATTCTATTTAATTTAGAAGAATAAATTAACTGGGATTTAAAAACTGATTTCCAATGAAATTGTTAACATACCCCTTTTAAATGTTTTACAAAACTTTTTTATTTCTAAAAGTTTTATTTGTTAATTAAGTTTTTATAAAAGTCAAACTTTAATTAAAAATTTTATGAATGTGAATATTTTCATTAAAATATACGTGAAGTATTTTTATACAAACTTTCAAATCAGTAATTAGTAATATACCGTGTGTATATTATAGTGATGTCGAACCGAAAAGTATAGTTAGTCGATTAAGACAAAATTAATAATTAGTTGAAAATATCGAACAAACAATAATTGACTAATCGACTAAATTAAGTTTTATAAGTGATACAGAAAAATAATCGTTTTTAGTCATTTAGTCAATGGTAAAATAAGTTACGAAATAATGACTAATTAAAATTAATCGACTAAGCCGATTAATCGATTAATCATATGACATCACTAGTGCATGTTACATAGAATTAGCGTAAATACGATCAAAATATTTTAGCTAGTTAGAAATTCCTCAAATGGGTATCGGACACGCTGTAAATCGAGTTTTCATTGTTAGAACCTAAAGTTTTTTACAACTTTTAGAAAAAATATAGAAAATATATTTATACGACTTATTCACTCTTTGTGTTACTAGAGGAGTCAACGTGTAAGTCAATTCGAATATGTTAGTTTTCATCAAATTAAATATATTCATTAATATATACATGTATTAATAATTCATACATATTCATCAAATACAATAATACTTATTACAACTTAATAGATATAAAACTAACATATCGCGCGTACTCTTTCTCAACCTCGTATCTGAAAAGTCCCAATTTTTGGAGAAACAAAAAAAAACGTATTTAAATCTGTGTTTTAATAATTATGAACTTAAGATTTATGCTAATTACACCCTTTGATGTTGGCTACCTACATATATAAAATATATATAAATAAGTATATATATATATATATATATATATATAAATAAAAAATTTAATTTTTTTTTTTTTTTGGTGGTGGTGTAATGGATAGCACACCTGGTTAATAACCAGGAGATCCTGGGTTCGATTCCCGGCCGATCCGGATAATTTTTTCAATCACTTTGTGATTTTTAATTTACAAAATTTAATGTTTTTTGTGTGTTCTAAAACATGCAGTTTTTGATATACGAGGTTGAGAAAGAGTACGCGTGATATTCGATTTCATTTCATTAAAGTTTTACTATTCAAAAATCTTCCATATAAATAATTTCATATATTCTAATAATGATGACACATGGACACACAATAAACAAAATTTTTTGGTTCTAAAATGTGACGACGGAGACAAATTTTAATTTTTATACGAATATATAAAATTGTTACCTAATTATAAAGACCAAATGTCTAATACTGATTACAGTTGAGATTTTGTTATAATAAATACAAATATCCATTTAAATTTCTTTTAATTTTTGCAAGTTTTAAACGATTTTCTTTCGTGACGAAGAATCCATTTTTTTCTGTTTGGATCCAGTAAGGTCCGATTTACATTAACGCTTCACTCTCAGTACGATATCACTCCGTTCCCGGTTCGATAAAATATTCTTACATAATAAATAATGAGTGTATTCACATCATCGCTCTGATATCGGTCCGATATCAGTCACGGTTCGCCCTCGCTCCAATGCCACTCCAATATCAATACCACTCAGGTAATATTTTATCAGAGCGATATCAGACTTGTTACGGCTTGTACCTAAGGTGTAAACACTTTTTTGATTCCACTCCACTCCGCTTACATTCAGTTGTTATGAAAAGATATTTGTATCGAACTGGGAGTGTACCCAGAGCGGCATTATAATGTCAATAGAGAACGAATAAGTACCAGCATGATATCAGCACTGTCATGAGAACACAACAAGATTGTATCGAATCGGAAGCGTAGTGATATCGTACCGAGAGCAGAGCGTTAATGTCCAATGACCAATTAACCAAAAGCGAATCGGGCTCACACAAGTTCTGTACAGTGAGCATTCAGTAGACCAAATTTAACTTTTGTTTAATATATAACTCTCAGTGTACAGAACTTGTGTGAGCCCGATTCGCTTTTGGTTAATTGGTTAGAGAAAATTTGATTGTCCGTATCTTTGAATATTCTTTTTAAGTATTGATATCTCTTATATTGCAAATTTTCCACGATTGAAAAGTTGCAAGGGAGAACGGGCAATAAAAAAGCCCAATTTTAAATTCAATTTTTATAAATGAAAAATAAGGAAATGAAGCTAAATTTCGTTTTGAGAGTATTATATAACTTGCTGCTTTCAGATTTAAAAATATGGAAACAATCAGGTTGTAATATAGGCAGATGAACATGACGAAATTATAGTAATTAATAATTCTGCGATTTTTACTACAAAACTCCAAAAATATTAACAAGTGTTTGTTTAATTAGAACAATCACTTGAAGTACGCGAAAATAAATGCTTTATACATCCTGCGGAAAACTTCTAACAATGAACACAACAACTAATGAAAATTGCTTATTACAATAGATCTATATTTAATTAAATTAATTAAAAGTACTATTCACAATGCAGCAATGTGCATCATATGCATAAGGTCCGCATTCGACATGAACCACAATATGCATGTGTTATATATTCTATTTCTCATAGATAATAATATGTACAACTCGACAAGATTTTAATAACACAAACAAACACATTGACTGCTTCTCCTGCATAAAGGTGTCGTAATGTTTTGCAATATTAAAAAATTTCATAGTTCAGTATTTGTAGCTCTCACGTTTTCTGTGTTCAAAACCATTATTATTATTTGTCTTTGTTTATAGATACAATCCCTTACAAAATTATTTGGACAGTATAAATAGAAGTCAATATTATCACGTTGCACTTGATAATTTGACGTATATGGAGGCAATATTACTTGATTGAAATTTAAAAAAAAAAAGTTAGTTTGCATATCAGTTCAGAACATTGAGTACTGTGAGACTTGTCTCAGCTTTTTACGGCCTTGATAGAACATTTAAACACGATCAAGTACTTAGAATAATGAAAATACGAAATAATTTATTCTTATACTAAATTTTTATCTAAAATTGAAATCACTTACAAGTTAAGGTCCCGAGGCCGGACCTATCGATTTCGATGAAACTTAAATATATTGTAGAACACTAAAAACTAAGGGACACGTATTTTTTTTTATCTGCGGAAAAACGGTTTGAAGGGGTGAAATCGCCTTCCAAAAATTGGGGTAAAAATTTAATTTTTCAAATATCACGAAAACAGTAAGAGATAGAGCAAAAGTTTAAATTGGCGACATTGCTCTTTTTTAAAGAGCTATCTATTGATATGCAATTTGTTCATATTACATCAACAGGGGTGGTTGGGGGTTAAAATTTGGGGGTTAATTTTGCAAAAAGGGGGTGAAAAATAAACAATATAAAAATTTTGTTTACAGATTTGAAATCTACGTCAAAAAATCTAATTGACCTATTTTTGCTCAATACCCTAATATTAAGTCTAGGGGTAGTTAACTAGAGGCTGACTATGTCGAATAGTCGTACAATTAGGGTATTTCAAGAAGTTCTTCTTCATGGAAAATAGCTTAAGACAATTAGAATAACGTAGAAATGAAATTCTCGAATTCAAAATTGAGTTTGAGCAACATTGGAGAGGGGGTGAGTCACCCTCTTAAATTACATATTAGTTTATATACACTAATTTTTGCTATTAACACACTGATAGTGGGTAAAATAATGTCACAATAAGTGGTTCTGAAGTTGGACTATCATATGTAAGGTCTTTATTAGGTTTGTATTTTAATGGATATTATAGTTTTCCTTATCGAAAATTATCGATACCGAAAATTACATAACCTAACCTAAAATAACGAAACCTAATAAAAACCTTACATACGATAGTCTAACTTCAGAACGATCTATTGTGACATTATTACCCCCTGTCAGTGTGTTAATTGCAAAAATTAGTGTATGTAAACTAGTATGTAATTTAAGAGGGTGACTCACCCCCTCTCCAATGTTGCTCAAACTCAATTTTGAATTCGAGAATTTCATTTCTACGTTATTCTAATTGTCTTAAGCTATTTTCCATGAAGAAGAACTTCTTGAAATACCCAAATAGTACGATTATTCGACATAGTCACCATCTAGTTAACTACCCCTAGACTTAATATTAGGATATTGCGCAAAAACAGGTCAATTAGATTTTTTGACGTAGATTTCAAATCTGTAAACAAAATTTTTATATTGTTTATTTTTCACCCCCTTTTTGCAAAATTAACCCCCAAATTTTAACCCCCAACCACCCCTGTTGATGTAATTTGAACAAATTGCATATCAATAGATAGCTCTTTAAAAGAGAGTAATATCGCCAATTTAAACTTTTGCTCTATCTCGTACTGTTTTCGAGATATTTGAAAAATTAAATTTTTAACCCCAATTTTTGGAGGGCGATTTCACCCCTTCAAACCGTTTTTCCGCAGATAAAAAAAAATACGTGTCCCTTAGTTTTTAGTGTTCTACAACATATCTAAGTTTCATCAAAATCGATAGGTCCGGCCTCGGGACCTTTACTTGTTAGAATTTAGGAAAATCTACAGTGTTATTCAAGGTACTATCACAGTGTTATTCTGTCGAAAAGTAGTCAATTTTTACAATTTTTTTTTTTTTGGATTGATTGGATGGGGGAATGAGGATGAATTTTTTTTACGATTAATACCACTATTTGACAATACAAAAATATTTTTTTTTATTTATTTTTTATAATTATTATAATTTTTTGAAAAAAGTGTCTTTAGAAAAGGCCGGAATTCGGTGCCCACGATTGCGGCCGCAGTTTTTATTCAAAAAATAAAATCAAATAGATAGATTATCAATCTGTAGATAAACGTTCCCACGGGAGCTTCCTTTATTCCTTTGAAATCTTCTTATTTTTTCACACGGAACACTGTAAAAAATTGTGTACTTTTTATTCAAACCGCCCCCATTCTTTCAAATTTCAAAGAAAAAAAAGCTCCCATCGGAACATAACAGCTTACCTACAGTTTGATAATCTATTTGATTTTTTTTCGGATAAAAACTGCGGCCACAATCGTGGGCACCGACTTTCGGTCTTTTCTAAAGATACTTTTTTCAAAAAATTATAATAATGTCAAATAATAAATAAAAATAATATTTTTGTATTGTAAAATAGTGGTATTAATCGTAAAAAAAATTCATTCCCATTCCCCGATCCTATCATTCCAAAAAAAAAAAAATTGTGAAAATTGACAACTTTTCGGCAGAATCACACTGTGATGGTACGTTAAAGTTTGATTATAAATATCTAATAACTAGGTATCGGACATTTTTCGGATCAAACAGCATTCGTGTTTTGTATATGCGGGTATATCACACTTGATGTGATTAATGTGAATAAATACCCCTGTCGCAGCACCTGCATAACATAGCGAATTTTCAAAGATAGGACACTGACGGATCTCATATAACAACTTGTATCCATCTAAAATAGTTTAACTCTATAACAGTGATAAGATTTTCGAAATCGGTTGAGTAGTTAATTTTTTACTTTTGAGTCCCCAGCACCCTGGCGGATCACATATAGTATAGCACATATGCATTTAAATAAGTTTAACCAAAAAATCACTAAAAATGGTGAAAAATGGCTTCTAAAAATCGGACATATCAGCTAACGAACTCGTCCCAGCTTTTGAGACTTTTGAGCTTCTAACAAAATTTCGTAAAGATTGAATGCTTCATTCGAGAGTTATCGCGCACATATATATATATATATATATATATATATATATATATATATATATATATATATATATATATATATAAACAAATAACTCTCGTCCTTTTGTGGGTGACTCTTTGCACCCTGTAGACACTAAAACCGCAGGAATTTTTTCGGAATTAACAGTCGCGTCACCCCTCTATATAGGAAATAAGAATTATTTCCTTTACACCTGTATATAATATATATACACACCTACACATATATATATATATATATATATATATATATATATATATATATATATATATATATGTATATATGTATGTGTGCATATATTATATACAGGATGTAAAGGAACTGACTCTTATCCGTTTGAGGGGTGACGCGACTGTTAATTTTAATTTCGAAAAAATTCCTGCGGTTTTAGTGTCTACAGTTTGCTAGGTGTCGCCCTTCACAAAAAAGGACGAGAGTTATTTGTTACACCCTGTATATACATATATATATATATATATATATATATATATATATATATATATATATATATATATATATATATATATATATATATATATATATATGTTTTTAAACAAATTTCTGCCGTATAGTCCCGAACTCGGATCTTTCCATGACATTCTCCGTCATAAATTAAGTTCCAAAATGGAAAGTCGCTTAAAATAATAATTTAATAGTTAAATGAATTTTTACTTAAGTAACAGAAAAATTTATAATTTTTTTCTGCTTTCCGTCCTGCGGCTTCACTCAGGTGTCTGTTTTGTTTTATTTTTGTTTTAATTTTGATTTATATAATTTCGTGCAATGGAATACATTTTTGTATTTTTTGTATTTTGTACCTTTAGTTTGAGACCTTTGCTCTGATATCCGTAATAATAGTTTTAGATATTCTTCAGTTTTAGACCCTTCTTGGAGAATAACAATTTTAATGCTACTTTCATCTTTTTCTGGAATTCCAATAGTGTTTGAAGGGTAACTTGGAGATCGATTTAATTGTCCGCACCATTCAGCTATTTAATGTGATCCCTATTAGAAGGTTCTATAGAACAATCTTAACCTTACTTCACTTTTTAATTCGCTATTCTGAAATTCTGTACAAAAACAGTTACTTAAATAATTAATACTATAAAAGCAAGTAATATTCATATTTCAGTAGCATATCTAATTTTCGCAACATCTTCTTGAGATCCGCCCAGCTGTTTAGTATGAAGAAGTTTTTTTGGGGTCCCAAGGTCCTGGGTGATAATTTTGCCCTCACTTATACTAACAAAATCATCTTATTTTAATTTAAATAATAATAGTACTGTTACCTGAGATCCGTTTATCCATTTCTATAAGAGAAATGAATAACCAATTTATTTTACTTTACGTGTAATTGCTTTGGAAAAAAATTAAAATTTGTGGCTCCGTAACTAACGATAACAACTAATAATAAAACCAAATTTGAAAATTCAGGCTCTCTTGTGCCACCCCTGATATGATGCTCTATTCATAGACACTTCACTAGTCGAAATCCGTTAAGTAACCTTGGCTGTGTGCTTTTCACAAAATTTTATAACATTATTTCTAATTGTATTATATATCTATATATTGATTATTTAATAATAAATCATTGTTAAAAGGATTTAGATTTTAGTAATCAAAATTATTACTTCAATAAATTATAAATTAACACTTATTTAACTGACTAATTATTTTCTTAAATAGACTAAACAAAACATTATAATTATTTATTTATTATTTAAATTTGCCGCTTTGAGGAATTTGCTTTGTTGTTTGTAACTTGTTGCCCTCTGTTGGGTTGTCTACACAATTAATATTTAATCTCTAATGGACACTTTAATGTCTATTCCTTAGTTCAGAAAATGGGCTATTACTTTTTTAGTTAGTGTGTAGAAATCATTTTCATTTGTAAACATTTTATCTAGTCGATATTGAATTACAAATTTAAAATTTGAAATAGGATTATTGTTCAACATTTTGAAAGGTTGTAACATATTTTGGAAGTTATAACCCCATTCAGGTAAAATGTTAAATATTTCAAAAAATTTAATAATTAATTAATGTATTTTTTTATTTTTTAGATTGTTTTATGAGTATTTCAATTAAATTGTAGACAAACAATCTACTTGACAAAAGAAGAAATTTCCAATCTTTTGTGATGAATGTTTTCAACAACGAATTAACACTTAATCACAAATGTAAAAATGTTTGAATAGCTAACTGTCGTGTGTAAAGAGGTTAAAATTAATTAACAATTATTAATGGAAATTAAATTATATGTGTAACAATGTAAAATATTTTAAGAAAGATTAAAATTTATTTTTAATTAAATGATACATAATTTTATTGGTGTTTTTACAAGTCCTTTTTTTGTGCAGCTTTTTACACCAAACAATCCGTTTGCATATATTTTCATACTTTACTATTTTAGCAAAAAGTCAATTCTGTCAAAAATGTCACTTATGTAGATTTGATTTAGCATTCAAATGTAAGTTGAGCCAAAACTCGTTTTCTTTTCTATTTTTTTTTTTTTTTTTTTTTGTTAAATCACTCATGTTGTATGAATTTGTATTGTTTTTTTGGACACAAGCGCGAGGCTCGTAACTGCTGGCTCCTGCTACATGGCAAATTTAGTTGTTCCGGCACTGTTTAGTTGCTCCAAAAACTTTATTTTCTGTTAAAAACACTATATTGTACCCATTCACTTTGTTTTTAATTCCAAAGTATACCAATTATATGTCATCAAAATCTTGTCAAATATATACTTTTTTTTATAAAATTTCCTTACCATCAATCAGTTTTTTCTAATTTAGTTCATCTTATTTAAAATTAAATAAGAAAATTTTCAAAATAATAAATATAATGTGTTAAAACAAAAATATTTATAATTAGGTTATATACATGCATGCATATTATATGCATATATTTAAAAATGATTCCATTTGACAGATTGTTATAAAAAAACAAAACAAAAAGTAACATTATCAAAATTTGTACTTCGTTTACAAATAGCTAAGGGCCATTCAACACCACAAAAAAAAATATGTCAAAAGTTTATTTAATCAAATAAATAGTACAGTTTAATTGATTAACATTTATAATATAACTTTATAAATTTATTAAGACATTATTCATAATATTTAATTAAAGAAATTTGACATATATTTAGGTAATAGAAATAACTAGTGACGAAACACCCTTAGACACATTTATAAACACAATATATATTAAATAGAAAAATCAAACGAGGTAGAGTGAAATAACAAATAAAAAGAGACTTTTAAAACGGGATTATTTTTGATTTTTCTTAAGAACGAAGTTATATAGAAGAAAAGTATAAAAAGCTCTCTGATATAACTTCTTACGATATTTTTGATAATGTAATAAAATTTTTGAAAAAGTTTTAAATTCTGATCAAAAACACAAAAGAAAGACTTTAAAGCCCAAAATATCCGGTCTGTGGCATCGGATGTGTCTGGCTAACGAACTTATCCAAGCTTTTTGAACAATTAACGATTTTACCAAATTTCGTAACAATTAAATGCTTCGTTCGACAGCTATCGCGTACACACATAAATACATATATATATATCTATATATATATAAATTTTAGTGAAGTAGATTTTCGAGTTCTAGAGGCTCCAAAACAAATTTCTGCCATAGTCCCGGGCTTAGGTCTTACCATAAGAGCTACTGTAATAGCTGAATTTTCATTCTGAAAATTCGCTAAAACGAATAGATATTTTGATAAAACATACATATATATGCAACTCACAAATATTGTATGGCTATCTGCCTGAATATAAAAAAACACGATATTGTTCGTTCTGAAAAATGTCGGATACCTACTAATAACACTATACAGTCTGTGCGTCTACGGCGTAAACATTGTCGAGGACCAACAATATTTTTATAAAATCAAATTTAAAAAAAAAAACTATATAGGTACCTATAAATAAATTCACAAAATAATACAAACTTGGTACAAACACACACATTTTTAATAATAATAAAATTTAAAAAAAAAAAAACTATAAAATAAATAGGATGTCAATAAGTAATAAAAATAAAGTAGCAAAAAAAAATTTAAAAAAAAAAAAAATTATGAACAAAATATAAATAAAAAATTTGGGAGATAGGTCTACCCACACTGTCAACTTCCCATTGGATGCCCTTAAAGACTATTGCAAATGAATAACTTTTTTTTTTAATTCAGAAGAATCCTCTTCTGGACCCTCGATAGAGACTTTGCCCCTTGCACCACACTGGGGGCTTCGCCTTCTGTACCTAAGGGTGGGGACTCCACCTTTACCAAACAAATGATAACATCATTTGTTCTCAAGATACGCGAGGCAAAAAATATTTCACAAAAAGTTTCTTATTTCGTTTTTCCGTTTAGTTTTTTTCTTTTTTTTTTAAATTTTATTAAATTTTACACTAATTTGCTGGCAAAATTTTATGTTTTTCACATCACAGAAGGTTCTTAGGCCATTATATAATAAAGATATGGTAAAAAATCCATATCATTTATGTTATGTTAATAAAGTTAATTCCGTTATTTTATCACAAAAAACAAACCGCTACTCCGAATTTACTGAAAACTTTAACCGGTCTTCATTTTTTGATTACGCATCTAATGAAATTAGTCCGGAGTTGATAGCAATATTTGTTGTCGAGATATGCGAGACGAAAAAAAATTCACGAACGAATGAAAGAACGAGCTAACGAACGAACGAACGAACTAACGACGCACACACAGACATCACGCTAAAAACGATGGTTTCGGATTCTAGTGACCTTGAAACGTGGAGATATGTCAAAATTAGCGATTCGTAAAATCGGACCCATTACAATAACTTCCAATGGGAAGTTAATAATTAAATATTATATTATATGTATTACATTATCTATCTATACGTTTAGAGAAATCATCACACTGAAAGTGTGTTACTCTGATTGTGATCGCCTTCTATCTATGGTACACATGTTGTGTCATCAGACTGTAGTGTTGGATTATTACTTATTGGGTTTAGTATCAGTGTCACATTATTTTAATAATGAATTTAAATAAATAAATATATTATTTTTAATTAAATTAGATCGATTACACCCTTCGGTATGATAACACATGTTTACAGAATAAAATTTGACAATATATTTTGAATATGCTGTATTTACACATTTTATAGGGTAAGATGGCGTAGACGAGCAAAGGAGGTAAGAGAGGTTAGCCGTATTATCACGCCGGCTGAAGGCACCGGTCACCAGTTAGACTTAGTGCTATAGGTAAACGAAGGAAGTAAGAATTCACTTTCAAATTATATTCACATTCTGAGACCAAAAAAGTGATATTGTAGCTGTATTTTTTACATTTGAAAACGATATTAAAGTAATGAAAATTGGACAAGTATAAACAGGACCGGCGAGAGAAAGGACGGGTCTCTGGGCACAACAAAAAAATTTTCGAACCTTTTTTTTCCAAAAAATACAATTGACGAGCAATAGGAAAAAACTTCTCAATTTCTTCGGGCCCCAATCGAGGCTGCGGGCGCTCCGGGCAATTGCCCCACCTTTCCCTACCCTCTCGCCGGCCCTGTGTATAAGGTTGTGTTCATTAGAAGTTGAAGTGGATTATTAGGGGCTATTTTATTCCTTTAACTATCTTTTAAGGTTATAGAGTATCTAATATAAATTTCAAATTATTACCGGTGGGGTAAGATAAGGTATACGTATCAAATGAACTCCATTTCGCTCCTCACTTACCAACGTGAATGAATTTCAATTGATTGCCGTTCAAAAATTTGTTGATTTAGTTATTTATTAAAGAGCTGCGTTTTTTGTGCAAAGTCGTTAGAAATTACATAATATGTAACTTCTTGTCCTGTTGGGTAGCCCATCCTGCCCCCTAGGTAGGGCAAGAGGGGGGAGAAATACAGTTTTTTTTATTTATATATTTTATGAAAATATTGAACGCTTGTTGTACCTTTTTGGTTTAATTTGGAAGACTGATTATTATTAAAGATATAGAAACAATTAAGAAAAATTTTGTTTGTCATCAAAGGTTAACTATCCTGCTTGGCCCCACCTTCCTCTATGAAATTTACCTTCGATAGATCTGTATATTGTTATTTTCGAAATATTCTTTCCATTGGTAAAGAATATAGAAGAATGTGATCAATATACTTACAATTGTAAATAATGATGAAAATGTGAGAGACAGCTAAAGACAAGTTGGATATACCTGGAAGATATCAGTCTTTATTGATATATAGATCGACGTATGTACGTTTCATGTGAACAAAGGACATTACTTAATGTAAATATCGTATTACATACAGAATGTACTAGCTTGAACAAGTCTTAGTTTCAGGAAAAATACATTTCAAAATTGAAAATTGGTATATGAAAAGTTTGGAACCAAAGTTTTAGCATTCATTCATATTAGTAATACTTCGAGTACTGAAAATAGTTGACAACTATGTCAGTTTTAGAATGCCCTGGCAAGTATTCTTTTTTAACGTCTGCTCATATGGGTGCGCACATGATTTAAAAGTTATCGCAAAAAGATACCCTATTCGCGCACAGTAATATTCAAGTTCAAAAAAGAATGCTCGTTTATGCAACATTGTTGCATGTTTTCGGTTCCTTGATAGAATATGAATCGAATTGACCAAACTAATGCATCGTTGTTTCGAAAACGTCACCAATTTTTTTTTGTAGCTAGTATTACAAATTTTTCTGATATAATTGATTTTAAAATCTATATAAAAAGGGCCTATTATTTGAAATGGTACATAAATTAATTAGATTTTGGTTGTTTGTAGTTGGTAAAAATAAGAAACAACATTGGTCTTGCTTAGGAAAGGTTCGACTACAATGATGGCAGGTTCTATTCCAGATTAATTCTGAGTAAGAAAATAAAGACCTTATAGTTTCGGTTAGATAAAAAATGACAAAAAAGGTGTTAAGTGAAAGAAGATCGGGTGTAGAAAAAGGAGGGAGATACTCAAAGATTTATGCGCCAGTCTTTAGCCTTCTTTTCGAACTATTATTACAATACTATCTGCGTTTTTCAACGGAAAAAAATCGACATTTTATCTTATGCAGCCTAATAAATATAAATACATGGTTGACTAGTTATTGACCACACTGTGCAAATTTACATGATGTTAATACATATATTCGAATATGAAGAAAATGGCAGTGTATTTACGATTGCTCAAAGATTCCTCCAGCAACATCAATATACTACTAACCATTTTGTCTTGTCGTCAACAAGGTCCCAGTTATTTATTACAAATGGGATACATGCAATTTATACATATATGTATATATGAGAGAAAATATTCAATATATAACTCTTACATGAATATTAGAAGAGTATATTATGATTATTCCATCTTTTTCTAGTCCGCTATCGGTTAAAAAGAAACAGTGAATAAATAAAAGTCATTATAAAATAATGATATGTCTAAATTCTTTAGCTTCTCTATTACATATGTACTGAAGAAAACATTATTTTAAAAAATAAAAAAAAATATTAAAAAGGAACGGAAAAAACCGACAGTTTACTAGCTGAATACAGCAACTAAGGCTTTAGTGTAGCAAGATTATTGTTGTTTGAAATGGTTGGGTGTTAATATAGCATGCAATTTCGCAATTCAATTTATATGTAATAGGGATTGTACCAGTTATAAAAGCGGTTTATCAGTAATTTACCAGTATTCTATTAATTACTAAAAATATAAGAGTAAATATTACAAAACAGCAGTCACATCTGACTGATGGGCACAATTTCTCTGATAATTTTTTACTTCCTTATGATTATAAAATTAAAAGAAAATCCAATAATTCATTTTCGGTTTTTGTAAATATTTGATTTACAGTAACCCCCTTAAAATAATTAGGACCTTTTGTTATATCTTTCTGGATAATTATTCGGATATAATTAAAAGAAACCAGAATTTCTAGGCTCTTCCAAAAAGGTAATAACTTCAGAAAAACTAAATGTGTCAAATCTTATTGACTAAAATGTGTCAAATTTGACTAAAATGTATCAAATTTTATTTCGCCTATCTACACGGAGAGAAAAATCATAATTTTTGTAGATAAAATTTCAGAAAAATTACCATGCTCTCTTATAATGCGTGCGCGATCGACGACCAAAATAAAAAATATGTGCTAGCATGGTAAAATTTAATGTGCTAACACAACTTTTATCACACTCTTATGCATATATGTTATATGTAGTTTAATTCTTGTTGTCGTACTCTTTCATTTGCGCATTTGACCCGCAACCTTATGTTGCTTGGGCTGTACCTGTAAAAACTTCGAAGATGCTCGATCTTTTCCGACTTTCGATTCTTTCCGATGCATACAAAAATGATTGCCAACAATATATTCTAATACTAAAGAAAGTGAAGTAACAAAATGATGATTTAAACGGTGACATCCCCGTCCTCTAAGATAGTGTAATGAATACTGCTTGCTGCTTGTAAGACAGTCTAATGAATCAAGGTGCTTGGTCCGACCCGTCCGACCAAGTTGGTCGTCCACACCTATGGTTGGCTATGTGACTTGCTATGAGTGAGGTACATTTCAACAGCGTTCGCAACACACATAACCTTCTTTCTCTTTTTTTCTTTTTACTATTAGCAGATAGCATTTCAAATATTATAATACAGCATGGTAATTTTTGTAAGAAAACAATTAAAAAATATTTTTTTGTCGGCAATGGAACTTTTTACTGTGCTGTTTTACAAATTTTGCGGAGCTAATATTACGGAAACAATATTCTATCCTTTAAATTTTCTATGATTAATTATAATTTTATATTTTTTCCGTACAAAATTGAATATGTTCGCCTTTTACACATCGATTGTAGTGATGAGCACAGTAATTTTTATATGAATTTTCTCTCCGTGTACACAAAGAGAAATAATATCGAATATTTAGTGTGTAGCACATTAAAGTGATCACAGACCAAATATTCTAAAATTATTGTTGACTTTGTAACAGTTGAGGCCGGTTTAGCTTATATTTAAAATTACTTAAAATTCGCGCCCAACACTGTTACTTGTTGTCCCACGCAGAATTAGCGCTAAATTGGATGCCATAATATTAGAAATTTCCAAAGGTATTGGGTTCTGTCGAAGAATTACTCTCCGTTGTGTGTTTAGCGTCGAAACAATTTGTTGATTACAAAATAAAATTCTATTAGTCGATAGATGTTTAATTATGGTATTTGAAATAATACAAAAGTTTTATTTTAATATTTTATATTTATTTTATATTTTAAGTATTTTATATTTTTTTAAATAATTATAAAAAAATTTTACAAATTCAATTTAAATATTGTTTTTTATCTTTGTTATGACTCACAACAGAATTACGTCTGCCCCTATCTAAGGTCACATTGTGAGTGAGTGAGTGATGCGCGAAGCATCAACATACCACTCCTTCACCGTTGTTCGTTGGTCGCTATCTCTCTCAAAAATCATTTAGTTCGGGTAATCACAAAATCAACCCCTGTTATCAGAAATCAATATGTCGCAATAATGATGGCGGCCTCACATAGTTCACGTTACGGCCGCTAGTTGGCGACATCAACCACGTTACCTGGGGTTTGAGCTCATGATAAGTTCCCAAAAATTAATCAATCTCATAGAGGCAATCAACACTACATTAGTGTAAATTTGATTGCCTAAAGATCTCGGCTGACACCTACCACCATTACATACCCCCGCCACAGTTCGCATTTAGAGTTGCGTAGCAATTATACATGCGAACTGGACAAAATCAACCTAGAAAAAATCCTACATAAAGTGGAAAATGTTATAACGACCAGCGAAAACGTGATTACAAAAAATTACAAAATTTACATAAGACATATAGTTATATGAAATTACTTTGTTGTTTAAACTCAGAAGAAAAAAAAAAATTTTTTTTTTAATCCATTAATCGCAAAGTTTAATTATTAGATATTGTAAAACAAAATTTTCCCTTAAGAATGAAAATTATTGTGTTATTTTAAATCCTTCTTAAAAAAAAATTTTCACAAGAAAAAATAATTGCATACTAAATGCATAAATATTAGTGTTAGTTGTGAAAAAACAACTACAATTTTAAAAAAGAATTTGCATCAAATCGATGATAATAAAAAAAAATTTGAAAAAGAATAGTAAAGATATATAGCGCATAAACATTATTCATTCAGAATCAAACATTTAATATTTTTATATTTTCATATAAAATCAAACAAATTTCATAATATTGCAAGGATGAAAATATTTAGTTATTTAAAAAGAATTTCTGAGAAAAAAATGGGTTAGTTTGATTCTAAAACAAATAACAAATATTACAAAGTTTTACTTAAAATACAAAACATAGGTATATAATACACAAGATTTATATGAGAAAATATATTATAACATTAGCTATATACCAATGGTTAAAAAATACACTGTCAAACAACGTGATATATTCAATGTTTGCCATACACGTGTCAGATAACTATTTGAAACTTGTAAGTCCTGAGAAACTGACATTTAAATTTTTTTTTTTTTTTTTTAAAACAACAAACCACAATGAAATAAGCTTTCTCAGGCCAATTAAATTATTTTTCTGTTTAACTTTATTTTTATGATCGTAAAAATGTCAAGTTTTAAAAATACATAATGCGTTTAAAATAATAAAAAAAAATTTGCAGAATGGTAAATAAAAAATAAGTCTTAGAAAAAATTCAAAATTATTGATACATACAACGAAATTTGTACCACTTTCCTTCTATTTTAAATATGATTTAGAAAATTAGTTGATACATTGGAAAGAAATTAAAAATATTTCTTTAATAAGTATATGAAACAATACCTCTTTTTCCAGGAATTAAAAAATTCACGAATACAATAGAAAGAATTTGGTATGATAAAATTTTAAAGGTACGAAAAATAGAAATTATTCAATATATATGAAAGAAAAAACTCAAACAAGAAAGGAAAATACAGCATGTTCCAAAGTTTACGTTCTTTTAATTCGAAATGAAAGAAATAATAAAAAAAAATAAGTTAAAAGGCTCGTTAATTAATGGAAATATTAATTCAATAGGGTAACTGATATCCCATTACCTACAAGTTTTTCAGGACAAAACAGAAATAGTCAAAATGATAAAAAAAAACTTATACACTAAGATAGAAAAAATGACTCTACAAAAGGGATAATACAAAAAATTTTGTACGAAGTGACGTATCTCGTTTTCACGACGTACAGTGGTTACAAGAACCGTTAAAAACCCCAAAAAATTATCCCAATGAAATTTAGCCGGTTGGATCTTGCCGGGCGGCTAAAATAACGACAGATCCGCAAAGGTTGAAAAACTGAAACTACTAGAATATAACCCCCCATAAAATTGCAAAAGTTTGTTACATCAGGTAAGCGCATGTTTTCTCCAGCCTGAAGGGACTGTAGAAAAGGTTCGAAAAAGTGGATTAAATCATGTGCCACCCAAAATCCAGATAAGCAAAAATTCATAAAAATTTCAAGTTTTTATACCACGAGTTCGGTCAAAGCTCCATAGCGCCGTCAACTAAGGAAGCAGTACCGAAAACTCCACAAAATAAACGTAAAACAAAACGTTCGAAGGTCGAAACATCATTGATATATTGTAATTTACATGTTAGTTTCAAAAAACAACTCAAAATATTTTCAAAAGCTATAATAATTATAAGTCATTATAGTTATAAATGAAAAATATGTCCGCAGGTAATGGTACATATTGTACTAAATGAATACAAATACATACATAGTATTTTCGTTTTCAACTAAAGTAGACAAAACAAGTTGATACAGGCTTATGTGAAATTATATGAACAAGTGAATTGTTTTCAAATAGCGAACATACATACACATATAAAATAGATAAAAATATTTTTATTTTTATAAAATAATTCAGTCAAATATTTTAGCAAATGAAAATTTCAATTCAACTGAATGAAAATTTGTAAATTTCGACAACTAGCAAAATGTAATCTTAAATGTAAAGCATTAGAAATGTCGAATAATTTAAGATTTAGAAAAATTTCATTTTTAGTGATAAAAAATTGTCAATTTTGGTAAATAATTAGTCGTTATTAGGAAAAATCGTCAACTTTCACAACAAAAGGACAGAGAATTTGATAATAATTTCGATACATGTAGTTATTCTTAGTAGAGTATCGAATTTTAAATACATAAAATCGTTAAATAGACCGTTATGTTAGATTTTTGTATATTACGTATCAAATTTTTTAATACTACGGGCGAGCATTTTTTCGCTTCACGCCGAAAAAATTGTAAATATATCAATATTTTAAATTGTAAACTGAAGAACTGGTTGGCGTATAATATTGCCATAACCGTAACTTGTAAAAAATGATAGAAATTATAAAAGCTCTAATAGGCAATTGTAAAATTCAGGGCTAAGGTTACACCGGTTAACATTTTTTTGAAAAATAATGAGTGCTGTAAGCGAGCAATTATTTCAATTTCATATGAAATAAATATTTAAAATGGCGGGCTAACAATTATGCCACAACCGAAATTTATAAAAATAACAAATACAATAAACGCCCCAATAAGCAACTTATTTAAATATATAATTGCCGGGCTAATGATGCTCCAGGCTGTAATTGGAAATAATAAGTGCATTGGATAAGCAGTTTATTCCATCAAATGGTGAATTCCTTAAAATTGGCGGGCCTCTAGTGAGTGCCTCAAACCGAAATTCACAAAAAATACACAATAAATAATGAAAAATGAAAAATGGCTCTTATTAGCAACTCGTTTGAATTTTAAATTTACAAATGACCGGGTAAATAATAACGCTCCTGGCTATGATTGAAAAACAAAAGGTGCCTTGTACATATGAGCAATTTATTTAATTACATACAGGGGATGTTTACCAATATTTAACCCATCAACGACGGATGGTAATATGGTACAACTTATAAACTAAAGTCAAAATAGGTAATAATTTTAAGGACGAAACCGTGAAAATAAGTCAATGTTGGTAAAAATTAGTGTCAAAATAGGTTACGTAAAGACCGGGAAAATTTTGACATAATCGGGTATTGGGTCAATGTTTAGAAAATTTCCCACGTTATTTGGGAAATAAATGGACGGAAAGGGAATAACCCTTTAACGCCCAATACGGGGGACCCTTTGGGTTCCGATTTGGTTCGGTCTTACGTGCCGCACGCGGCATGTTGTGACTGATGCGGTAAAAGAACTGAAAATAACTAAGTTCAAATACATGATTTTCGGATGCATCTAAGACAGACTGTACATAAACCGATGAAGTACTATCGTCTCGGTCAAGTGCAAGTGTTAAATTGGATCCTAAAAGTTTTTCGATGGTGTCAACTAAATTATGGATCACCATGTTGTATAAATGTTTGTTAATGATATCGGTAATATAGACTGATTTGGCTGTAACAGTTGTCGAAACAACAACCTGTTCACTGCAGAATGTTGATTTAGAATTAGTATCGATAACTAGGGGTGATATATCACTATTATTAGGATCAATGTAAGGAGCAATATCGTTATTCAAACATAAATTTCCAGTAATCTCGTCAGAAGCATTGACGGATGTACCGGACGGACAATTAACTGCGTCAAATAATGCAACATTATTAACAAACCTGCAATTAGTCTCGCAAGGATTATTTATGCAATGCTCGGTTGTAGTCAAAGGGTTAAAATCGTCCGGGGTCAATGAACTATTCGAAGATTCACAATTGCAAATGATTTCATTTTTAGTCAAGATGACCGAAATATCATGTAAATGTGAACAATCATTTTGAGTAACTGATTGTTCCAAGTGATTTTCTAAAACATTAACCTTTTCATTAAGTGAAGAAATTCGCTCATCATGGTTTTCTAATTTCGAGTCAATTGTCGAAAATTTGTTTACCGTGTCTTCTGACAAAGCAATCACTTGATTCTCAATTGACTCATTTTTTGATACACAGCTTATATTATTTGAACGAATTTCCTCCTTCAAGTGAATATTTACATTATTTAAATTTGAACTTATTTCTATTTTAACGTTATCAATTTTGGAGTTTTGTGCGTTAATTAAATTCAAAGTTTCTTTACGTTCACTCTCAAAACGAGTGTTAACCTTGACATTGAATTCGTCAAATTTGGGATCAAACTTTGAATTTAATTCCTTAATATCAGATTTTAAAGCATTCAAATCAGATCTTAATTCATATTTCAAATCTTTATTGTTTTGGTCAAATCTAGATAATATGGTTTGTTGCAAAGACAAAAGCAAACCTGTAATATCAGTAGTCGAGTTAATATTTTTTGGGCCACTGCTGGAGTCGGTTGATCGGTCTGAAGTTGAAAGTACGGCACCAGAATCCACCGATGAAGAGCCACTGGTATTCGGCACAGCAATAGCTTCTGGATTAGGTGGTGTGATTTCAGGATCTGATTTCGGAGATTCGGGAACCAAAACTTCCATGGAGTCGATGTATGTTGTTTCATCGTCGGACACGACATTGTTTCTGGGTGTAGATGTTGCCAGATTCGCACCAATAAAACTATAATCAGCGAGCGTTAACGGTTTTGGATTATCAGCAGCGTGTGCTTCCATTGTTATGAGCACTTTGTAACCGTTCTACGAAAAGGTAACAATTCAACAGTACAGTCACCAAAAGTTTATTACTAACGAAAAACACCAGTCACTTAAGTTTTTCCAGAATTTTATGTCTTTTTCGGTACACGTCACTTAACGCGAAACACACAATTCCCACTGGAATGATATTTGTAACAGTTGGGGTGGTTTAGCTTATATTTAAAATTACTTAAAATTCGCGCCCAACACTGTTACTTGTTGTCCCACGCAGAATTAGCGCTAAATTGGATGCCATAATATTAGAAATTTCCAAAGGGATTGGGTTCTGTCGAAGAATTACTCTCCGTTGTGTGCTTAGCGTCGAAACAATTTGTTGATTACAAAATAAAATTCTATTAGTCGATAGATGTTTAATTATGGTATTTGAAATAATACAAAAGTTTTATTTTAATATTTTATATTTATTTTATATTTTAAGTATTTTATATTTTTTTAAATAATTATAAAAAAATTTTACAAATTCAATTTAAATATTGTTTTTTATCTTTGTTATGACTCACAACAGAATTACGTCTGCCCCTATCTAAGGTCACATTGTGAGTGAGTGAGTGATGCGCGAAGCATCAACATACCACTCCTTCACCGTTGTTCGTTGGTCGCTATCTCTCTCAAAAATCATTTAGTTCGGGTAATCACAAAATCAACCCCTGTTATCAGAAATCAATATGTCGCAATAATGATGGCGGCCTCACATAGTTCACGTTACGGCCGCTAGTTGGCGACATCAACCACGTTACCTGGGGTTTGAGCTCATGATAAGTTCCCAAAAATTAATCAATCTCATAGAGGCAATCAACACTACATTAGTGTAAATTTGATTGCCTAAAGTTCTCGGCTGACACCTACCACCATTACAACTTACACAGTAAAGATTAGAGTGCCAATACTAAGGAAAGAAAGATTTATTTAATTATTAGTGCTGGCACCATAGAACACTTGAAGCAAACTAAAATCAAAAGAGTGTGGATCGCTTGGAGTCATTTGTTGGTCTGTCACAGCTTAAGGCATTTAGTCCATTTAGTCGTTCGGTGGTGGTCACCGAATGCACGGCAATTGTTATGGATCTCTGTCCGTATATATGTGTTATGTAGTTGTGGGTGTGACCATTCACACACATGAAAACATAAAACCTACACGACTACAAACAGTGTGTACCTACCACAACATCGTGGGGAGAAGTGGAAGGGATTTTTTGGCTACGCTGATATCACTAGTACAGAGATAGTAAGGTCGTTTCTGTATTCTGCGGCTGGCACTCAAATCTTTACTATGTAAGTCAACAATAATTTTAGAATATTTGGTCTGTAATCACTTTACTGTGCTACACACTAAATATTCGATATTTTTTCTCTCCGTGTAGAATTTAATTCAACATTAGAATTTATAGTTTTTTGTTTAGTCAGAAGCAAGTCTTGAATTTGTTAGACTAGTAATTTGTTACCATTTATCACCAAGAACTTGTTATTTGTGCTGCTTTCGGCGGTGTTACGTTCAGACCGCCCATACTTAAAGTTGATAAAAGTTAAAAATTTATTGCTATTGTAACCACAAAAATTAACTTTGAAAATTAAAAATTTATTAATGATCTTTCTTCTCTTTCACAACGGACTTTATTAGATAGCTAAATATGTATGAATATGTGGTAATGTACCCATATGTAATTATGTAACAATTTCCTTTATTACACCAGTAGCCATTTGAGCATTTTACACACAGCATTGCACACAGCGTGCAATTTGCATTTCTGTGTGCGTGTGGTAGTTGGTATGATGATGGTATGTGTTTGTTTTGTGGTTAACAATATTCGCTACTAGAATGTAGTGTAAATGTAACATTCCTCATTCATGTTTATATGGAAATATTTTACAGGGGTTATCACATCACTTTTGGTATATTCGAATTTAGTAAAATTTATGTCCTAGAACTACGAATTTTTTATAACTTTCTCTTACGACAATGTGGGTGATATTTAATTCGTGAACCAAACCGAACCGAATTTTCGATAGTTTCATAACAAACTTTAGTAAATATATTATAATTATTACAGACACTAAATAATAATGTACAAATTATATTTATATTATTAAGTATTCTATTTTTAATGTAATCAAAACATGAAGCATGTAATATTAACAAATGATTTTGCTGCAGTAATAGTATTTTACAATATAAGTTCGGTAAGTTGCTTTTACTGATTGAGAAAATGTTGCGAAAACGAGATCCGCAGGGTCGAGTTTTTGTAATTTTCGAGATCAGTAAATGCACTTAACGCATCGTGTATTGTATAATATTTTTTTCACGATCGATTTAAAATAATTAAAGAATAAAAATATATTAAATAATAAATAAAATTCGGATAATATAGGTGAAATTTATATTTTTATGTTATGGCATAGAATTCCATAAATAAATATTATAAATATTTATAACAACTAATACGAATCTTTGTAGTGACAATTGACAACTATATTTGTAAATAAAAAATTAAGTGTCTATATTTCATTGGCGTGAATATTTTTTTTAAATTTTCTATTAAAAAAAATGAGGAAAATTTAAACTATAATATTAAACTATAAAATTAAACTATAATATTAGGGGAATAATGAAATTAATGGAGCATTTTATTTTTGGCTGCAAATTTATTTTCGTAAAATGAAAGGCAGATTATGAAAACCACAGAAATTTTTAAGGATTGAACGACCTTTTGAAATGTCAATAAAATATGAAGACTAATGCCAATAATAATAATAATAATGTGCAAATTAGTGAAAACTTTTATATTAACCGACTTATTTTCCTAATTGTTCAAATTGTACTTTTAATTTCAATACAAATAAATAATTTTTGAGCATTTTTGAGCTAATTTCACTTACCACACTCCTATTCACTTACCACGCGTCTATTTCACTTACCGCACTGTTATTTTTTGGTTTCCACGGATATAAACAAAACGTTTGGAAAATTTAACTTACCAGCATTGTCAACAGCATCGGCAAATGCATGAAAATACACGATCGTGCAAAAAATAATAATTTGTGCCAAGTTTAATAGACAATCTTTTTTTAGCATGTTTTTTGTATATATTCTAAATACTTACTCAATGTTTAGTACATATTTAAAATGTGTTCTATTAAATTCTTAGCTCTCTTACTGGCCCCATATGCTCACCAGTAGGTACAAACTATTTTTAAATATAACATACTATGTAATTAGTGAGGGGTCACACTAAAAATTTTTCAAAAATTTTCAATAGTCTTAAATCTTTTAGGTTTTTAATATTTTAGCAAGAATCTTGCTTCCTCCTTGATCCTGATCACTTCAGTTTAGCGCTGGTCTTTTAACCATTTTTATAAACTGTCTATTATTACTACTATAATTAACTTGACGCCGTACAGTGTCCGTGACCGCTAACGTGTTAAAATTATATTTATGCAGATATGTTCACAGTGAACTAGAAAGTCAGAATGTTTAAAATTGTAATTGTGCAAAAATGAACTTTTTAGTTGAACTTTCTATGAAGTCTATGTTAAATCAATTTTACAACCTTAATTGTCTCAGAATCAATACAAACGATTATCAAAAATCTCCAACAGGCAAAAAAGAACAGGATTTGTTCACCCAAATCACAAAAATTTATAATGTAAAAATTTTTGGATTTTTTATTTCGAAGTGTCTGTTTTCTTTTTATTTTTCAAATTAACCAAACTTTCATAAAAATAACAAAAACTATGTTGTATATAACGTTTGATTGTCCGTCTGTACTCAAAAAGCTCCGAAAAAGCTCAAAAAGTATATCCGTGTCGCTCGAAGCACTTCTGTTACGCTTTCAACCATTATAGATTTTGTTACATTCTCAAACAGAATTATATTCCCGCTATAGAAGTTTCCAAATTTCAAAATTTAGAAATAATATTGAAAGGTAATTTAATTTCTTGCTAGTTTGTTTCACAAGTATTTCAATTGTTGAATTTATGTACTTAAGTATTGATATACTTTTCGAGTAGGTAATACCTGCTGGTAATACACCCACGAGAATTGTTAGCAATAACTACAACACTAGTTTGTTAATATTGCAGCATGTAAGTACATACATCATTACAGCGATGCACATGGTGATATTTAAAGCACAACATGTCTAAAAATTTCAGCTACAGTCAACCATCTTATAATGTGGTATTTTCAAGATATGTTTCCGGTAGAACGCAAAATAAAAAGCTAAGATAGTCCTGCTTTGATATGGTACCGCTATAACACGGTTTCCGTACAGCGCATGCTTGTTGGAAAGAAAATTGTTCAACACTGTTAAACTGTTATCGTTGTAGTCAATGGTGTAATTACAATTGATCAAGTGGAGTAGGCACAACACGAAATGGCGCAACAGGAAAAATAAAAAAATAAAAACTCTGAAAATTCTTAAATCGCCAAGAAAATTATTAATTTCTCTGATGTTATCAGAGACTGTACCATTTCTTATCTTACGGGTTTCCACAGCAATTAGGCATTGCATCGAAAGAACCTTTCTTCCTAAGTTGCAAATTTTCAAAAGTTACTTAAAGATGTATACATATCTAGTTCACTTGTCAAAAAATGAGCCTTTTTTTTGTTTTTTAAGGGTTTATAAGAAGTCTCATTAGTCGAATTTTTCAACTGAAAAAATTAGACTTATACAGTCTATACGATAAGAACGGGACAAGGCGAGAGTAGGGGGACTATCCGTTTTTGGACCCGTAGAACACGATTCTGAAGAAAAAAAATGTCTGATATATATATATATATATATATATATATATATATATATATATATATATATATATATATATATATATATATATATATATTCCGGCTACCTTTTGACATGTGTACAATGTGTTGATGACCGATGCACATCAATGCTATCAAGGTGGGGTTAAATTTTGGGAAAAAAATATCTTCATAAAGGCGTTTCAGTTCACTATTTAAGGTCCTTTTTTAATATTTAAAAATAAAACACAAAGACAATTGGCGGATAAGCATGGGTAGGAATGCCCTCGTACGAATTCTGTTGGTTTTTTTCTTGCTAACTGCTATCGGAACGAAATTGAAATTTACCGAGATTCAGCCGGACACTTCCTCATCCTCAGTTTTGAAACCACCAAAATGACAAATCGCTTGTAGACTTTCGATCACATTTCGCTTGTAGACATTTAATACCGACGACGAAGGGAAAAATTTGACTTCCGTGATGGGACCCCGCTGCTCACGGCGTTTTTTTTTCTGGTAAGTCAGCTAAATGTAACGCCTTAAGAAGTACGATATTTTAAGGTCGTTTTCACTTGTTGGCAGTTATTTCTACTGGAAAAGCTAGAGCATGAAAAGCCAAATTTTATGTTACTTAGAATTAAATACATACAAAATCAAATGTAACAAGATTTTGTATCATGTTGATTGCATATCAATATATCCAAATGATTGATCAACAAAGAATAGAAGTTATACACTGCTGATCTGATTGAGAGAAAGAAAAATGCATATGTATTAGACACACAGATATAAAAAAAAAAACAGTAGGAATTTTTTGAGTAAACAAATCATTATATATGTATACAGGGTGGAATTTTGATAGCTCTTATACCTTTTGGTAAATTTCGATAAAATTTTATGATGATTTAGAACAGAATTTGTAGGAAACACAGCTTAAAACATAGCTATGTCGTTTCCAACAAATTCCATTCTAAATCATCATAAAATTTTATCGAGATTCACCAAATGGATACGAGTTATTAAAATTTCATCCTGTATACTATAAAAATTTGTTTGCACAAAAAATTTCTAATGTTTTTTTTTCTGTGTGACCAATACATACGCATTTTTCGTTCTCTCAATCAGATCAGCAGTGTATATTAAAATACATATTATGGTCTGGCTACAGTTGAACCTCGCACAATATTCAAATTATTTTAGGATTAAGTACTTCTTATTTTATCAAAGTATGAACATAAGTTTTGAGACATTTGGTACAAACAAATTGCGCTTATGCTTACTCAACCAACTGTAACCAGCTGGTTGTGGTGACTAAAAGTTAGCGTTGTCTGTAATACCTATACATAATATTCTTGTACCAGCCATGGAGTCTACAGCATAGATAATATCAATATTTATGCATGGTCCCAAACTACTAATTGTATCACATAAACTTTAAGCAAAATTATAATAAGCTTTATTATGACAAAGTTTTTATAACAAATTTACACATTAACTAATTTTGAATATTTATCCATTGTGTATAAAAGAACGTTACTTTTTGCCATATATATCATCAGCTTTGTGTACCTATATAAAAAAATTAAGAGCCGTTTCGATTAGTATGTGGGCCCGGACCATTGTCTAACCAACTTCTGAATAATAAACGTCAAGTGGATATTAGTTTCGCAAAAATTAATACGAGTTTTGGTCAACATATTATTTGAGGCCCTTGAAACGAATCAACCGCAGTGGTAGTCGATCTAGCTCAGACTTTCAGACTCTATTAATTTGCCTCAAACTCTTCAAATTCACAAATCAAATTTTTTGGGAAATACATATAGTTTTCTTCCAATCAATCGAAAACTAAGTTTCTGGACTAGGTTTTTAACTAAAAATAACGTATCAGGGACTCGAAAGATTTTAGCTTTTTTTCCAAATATTTAGTTGTAGATGTGTCTTCGAATTTTCTACTAAAAAGTAAGTTATAATCCGGTTTATAGTCAATAACATTTGCACCGACAATAATAATTTCCCTTGGTCGTAATAAAGCTTTGTGAAAGAAGTGGGTCGTTAAATGGACATTAAATGCTTCAGTGCGATTTGGGTTTTAATGTGAATTCTATTATAATTATTAATTAACATACGTACAGTACTCTACAACAAAGTGGACACCACTGAAATTATGTATATATCTAAAAGATTGGATGAATTTAAAACTTGAAACAGATTTTAATGAAAGTGTAAATTTTAGGTTTAGAAAACAGGAACATATATTTCAAAACAAGTGTCAGTACCGGAAACTGGATAAGTGAAATGTAAAATTTTGAATGGGAGTTCCTTGTGTTACATGGGTGAGTACTAAAAGGGGTAGTTTTGTAAAAATCTATCATCCATTAAAGGTGTAAAATTGGCAACGAAAATTTAGACAGCAATTTTACACGGGAGTTCCTTTAGCAGTTTGAGCAGGCACCAAAAGCGGATTTTTGGAAATTCATATAAAAGTTCAACTAATTATTGTGTAAGTTTAGATAAATATTTTAAGCTTATAAGTTATATGTGTTTACATTATATAACATTATTAATCTTTTTATATATATTTAAGACACATCTTCCGAGATTAACTTCAGTCTCTCCTTCAAAACTACACAGTGAAAAAATTTGTGTTCTGCGTAAAAAAAACTAGTGGTTAAAATTTTTGTGTTAAATAAGTAACCGAACCCTGTGTTAATGTAACATTTAGTGTTTGTGTTAAATGAAAATATTAACAAAAATTTTGATTTAACAGAATTAAAATGTTAATCTGTTCTGAACAACACACAAATAACACAATGTTTGTGTAAAAAGCAAAAAAATGTCATAAATACACTTATTTGTGTATTTAGAACATCAAAAAACAGTTTCGCTTGCATCTATTGCTGTAGTTATAAGAGCGGTGGCAGTGGTAACTGATACCATCGGTGGCATCATTGCCATAATCATTGGAGAATTGAACACTATGGGACGTGTGTTCAACAGAAACATATCTATACATAGAAGCAGACGGAATATTTCAAAACCAAGAGCGTATTCCTAAGGTTAAATTGGTTTTAATTATTTAGATATTAAATATTGGTTAGTTAATTAAAAATATTATAGATTGAATTTTTTTCTTGGTTTGTAAAATTTACTTCAATTAATTAAGAAATTATCGAATATTCCGCGTTTCAGAACACATTCAAACGGCAAAAAAGATCAGGTAAAGAAGGGAGAGTAGTCGTTTCATTTTGCCTTCCTCGTTCAGTTTGACACCGACCTTCAAAATTGCTTCAACATTATTTTCATCAGGGCACAACTTTGTAGAAATATTAAATAAAAAAGTTTAAGTACTGAAAAATAATTTTTTGCTATTTCCTTTCATTTATATAAGAAATAAATAATAAAAAAATACTAATATTAATAGATTTGAGCGTTACTTTATGGTATTCCATATTTGTTTATTATTTAAAAAAATACTAACTTAAAAAAATAATATACCAACACATTTACTGAGTAAACTTCTACATTCCAAATCAGTTAATTTTACACATAATTGTAGTAAAATTTTAACTAAGTAATTGTGTAAAATTAACACAAAAAGTATGTCTTCTTGTGTGTTAAATTATTGACACAATTCTTATATATAGATTTGATACATAAACTTTGTGTTAAAATAACACAAAAAATTGAGTTTATTGTGAACATGTGAAATGTGTTAATTTTAACACAAATTTTTTCACTGTGTAAGAATTTTCCAACATGACATTCTATTTCCCGAGATAAAACAAGACTTTTTTTCTTTTTCGTTTTGACCGCTACCCAAACTGATGAGGATTACAGGATTTGAGTAAAATTAAAATTTTCCAACAAATTCCATAAAAAAATTTATTTAGTTCGTTCAATATATTTCGGCACAGTTGGAGCCATTTTCAAGAACTACATCTACAATATAAAAACAACAACATCTTAACAATTTTAAAAGTAAGAAAAAATTTTTTATAAAAATATTTCTAGAAATAATGTCAGCCTATTATTAATTATAATTTTATCCGCTTTTCAGGAGAGGCTACCTTCCAAATGGGTTTAATCTATTGTTAAGATGTTGTTTTTATATTGTAGATGTAGTTCTTGAAAATGGCGCCAACTGTGCCGAAATATATTGAACGAACTAAATAAATTTTTTTATGGAATTTGTTGGAAAATTTTAATTTTACTCAAATCCTGTAATCCTCAACACTTTTTTTTAATTTTATTTATCGAAAATATATAGTGCTTAACTGCTCGGTTATATGCACTATTGTACAAACATAAATCATCACAAACATCTCATCACTTTGGGTAGCGGTCAAAACGAAAAAGAAAATTATTCTTCAACCCAAAAAAGAAAAATCAAAACAAGACTTGTTTTGCCCTATTTGGTCTTAATTCGGACCCTAAACAACCATTGATCAGATTACCAGATCATTATATCAAACAAAGGTCTATCCGCTTTATTTTAAGTAACTTATCCATACAATGGAGCCAAGCTTTCGAAATGATAGTTTCGAAATCGATCACTAGATGCTGTTACGTATCATTCACATCGTTACACAATTTACACATTGTCTTATAAATATTTGTAGCGCAGTGTACCGTCTAGCTAAAGTTATATTGTAATTTCAGTAGCTAATATAACATACAAGTTTTGTTGACTGTATGTAACGCTTGAATATGCTCGAGCGAACGAGAGTGGACATTGTTGTAGTTTAGTTAACGCATTATTATTCGCTTTTATGTTGACGACAATAGGATAGAAATTAAGCTGTTTTATCATTCACCATTCATTGTGTCTTGCTTGGCTATTAAGCGGCACTCGAGCAATATCTACTGTATATAGTAGAACAAGAGCGCCACTTTCACAACCACTATAACATTTAATCTATTTATTTATTTAATGGCTTTTGAATACATTTACATGATTAAAATTGTTAAATTTTTTTTACAGGATAGAATTATTTTGCATTAATGAATTAGTTATATATGTTTAAATAAATTTTATCTTAAAAATATGTAGAGCAAAGAAAATTTTTGTTATTAGAATGATCTTAAGCTGTACAGTTTTTATTAATAATATATAGGCTGGGTGCGTGATGGCCACGACATCTATAATGTACATTTTTCCGGGATCATTAAAGGTCCGTCCACACGGCACAAGCTTTACCACCGACTTACTTGCGCAAACCAGGTTTGTGCAAGTAAACATGTACGTATGGACGGGAAAATACGAATCTTCTTTTTGCTTCATTTAAAATATATATGAATTTTTCCACAGGAAAGAGATATTTTTCCCAGGGTAGAAAGTAGCTTCTGTCCTTTTTCGTCCCATTTGTTAACAATATGCAAAGCTTCAAAATACCAATTATCCGTTTTTCAATAGCAACTGCTGTACTTGAATACATTTTTCCTCGCAAAGTTTCAAGTTGGTTAGCCAAGTCAGACAAACAAACAAACAAACAAACAAACTCACTTTCGCAATCAATGATCAATTAACCACTAGCGTTTATTTCATTTTATAATCATTACAGATGTCATCACAACCGAAGCATTACCATTTTCATTATACTCTTACATTACAGGTTTCATTGCACTCTCACGCAGTGTTATCCTTCTATAGAAGTTTTCATTTAAAAAGAGGGAAAGAAAATTTAGAAAATAAATATTTTTCGATAACGCCAACATTTTCAATATAAATATTTTAATATCCTCGTATATTGGGAAATGATAAAACCATCAGTTACCGTGTAATAGAAAAGGGTCTCTTAAATTTTTAGTTGAAGTAGATAATATATTATTTGTTTGTTATATCTTTCGATATTCCTTATACAGTTATACACTATACTTATACCACTACCGTCTCTCTATTCTACGTTATTTTGTCAATTTCAACGTTCTGATCGAGGATTTTCAAGTAGTAACCTGCCGTCTGTCTCCGAGATTCCGCAGTAACGATGATCGCTTCCATCCTGACTAGAGTGGTGTGTATAACATGCAAGAAAATGTGAGGAAGTCATAAAAAAACATTTGAAGAGCTCACAGACACATACACATAATAACTTTCAAATTTTATCTCTATCAAAAACGGTTTTTTGTTAAAGATTGTATTATCTATCGATACGTAGGAGGGTAACGTTGATAACGATATAAAAATAAGAAAAAGGGAGGCTTAAGGGTTCTTTTCTTTGCTTGAAATGTGTTATTAGAGAATGTCTTCGTGGATGATTTAGAAGAACACGAGGACTGACTGGTGTAGTGATGACACTACAAATATAATTTATAATGGAAAGTAATTTATTGCTATGTGACTGACAGACGTATAGGGGGCATCGAAAATGTCACGCAAATTGTGTGATTAGAATCTATTTGATATTTTATTAAAAGAAAATTTCCTTCTTTATAAGTAGGGTGAATGCGAAAGAGATGCCGCACATTTTGAAAACACTTGATAATTCTTAAAGTATGCATTTAATTGATTTGAAATTTGGTACACAATAAATGTAAACATTGTTCTTTAAAATTATTTATAAATAATTTTAAATTTTGAGTCATAAAGAATTCATAATTCATTTTTGTAGAGCCTGCAAAGCGGCGTCTCTCCCACAACTACGGGAGCGATGCCGCATCAAAAAAGGTGAGACGCCGCATACTTCATATTAAAAATTTTGCATTTTACACACATCTCCATACATGATGCATGCCACCATTTTTGGCACTTTATATATCTTTATCAGTCAACTTTTTTTTGTTTCTGAGTAGGTACTTTTCAAAACATTCAATACACAGGCAATCATCATTATTTTCGTTATCTTCACTAATATGAGGGCTCTTCCTGATCCACTAATGGATCTTTTATATTTTCGTGGCATAATTTACAGTCCAAAAAAAAATTGCATAATTAAGGTATATAAGTCTATGTTTTTAACATGTAATATGATGCGGCATCGATACCAACTTTAAATGCGGCATCTCTCATTTTTGTTGGGATAGATGCCGCATGTTGCTATAGCAAGCATAGTGCGGAATTCTAACTTAAAATTTTATACAGTACTTTTAAAATATACCTAAATTAATAACAAAACTCATTTTCATTAAAACAATGAAATATACGTTCTTAAATTCTAATGAATTAAAAGCTTGATAAAATATTATGCTAAAAAAACTTACTTTTCAATAATAAAAAGTTGGATAATTACTAAACTGATGGACTAGCCATAAATGTTACCATATACAACTTAAATAAGTAACTTATTTTTAAGATATTATCTATTAATAGCGCTATCTATCAATACGGACGAACTAAGGCTACTGCTGCATCTCTCCCGCACTTACCCTAATTGCTGTATTTAGTAAAATGATATACATGTGCGAACATTAAATTAAAAAATTCTTTTTATATTTAATCACCGATATCTCCGCAACTAATAACTGCACAATAAATCCGCACGATAACTCTCGGACGAAATATATTATTTTTATGAAATTTGGTGAAAACGTTGGATGTTTCTAGGATGAGTTCCCCAGCTAGGGATACGTCCGATGCCCAGAATTCCAAACAAATTAATTTTTTGCCAAAATTTGTCAAAATTTACCGAAATTCAAATACTTTTCGATTAATTTTTATATTACGACAAAGAGCAAAAATATCACATAGAATTCGTTTTAAAACCATCATCCTATATGTGAGCGAGTTTTTGAGAAAAAGTGATTTTTTAATCGAAAATTCGCTATGTTATGCAGAATTTTGCGACACGGGTATCTTTCCGTTACATGGAACTTTTTAATTAAAGTAAAACAAGAACTTTCAAATTATTGTCATCATCATTTTATAATGTTTCATTAAATATTTTTTTTTAAATAATAAATTACTAAAGAAAAAAGGCGAAAAATTTTTAAAATATTTTCTTGACGACGCATTCAACTGAAACTAATAAAAATGATAATGAGCTACAACGTTAGTTTGGTTATAATTAATTTTCTTTGTTGGTACAAATTAAAAAAAAAAGATGTTACATTACTAATTTTTTTTTTTTGTTTTACCTACTTAAACGTACATCATTTACTCAGGGAATCGTGTACAGAAAACTGCTCGTGTTACAAAAAACTGGGCACAATTTCTGTTATCTTTGCAAGAAAACAAAGGAATATTTATATTTTTTTAAATGGAACTATTAAGTTTTGTTTTTTCCCATTATTTTTTTTTGTTGTTGTTGGAAATGGAAACAAGAAAGATTATTCTGGTTATTAATTACGTTAATGAAGATTGTCCTTTACAAAAGACGTCAAGTAAATGTAGGTATGCTTTTGGTGTGTCTATAAAAACATTCTTTGTGTAAATATTATGTAGATTTATTATCATTGTTTGTGAAGCTTTGTTGATGTAATAAATTCACACTTTAGTTACCGGAAGGCTTGATTTTAAAAAAATATATACAGGCTAGTCCAGAATTATATACCGTAATTGCTAGAGCTGATAGTACTACATTCAAAAATAATGATACCTTTTCATGTACAGATTTTTCTAAAACTCAATAGAAAGAGAAATAAAGTACAGGGTTGGAATATAGAGGGGTGAAGCGAAACCAACTTTTTTTCTAATTTTTTTAGGCGGTTTTGAATAATGGATTTATATTTTAGAGGTGCATATGGACATTAAGACAATTAAATTTATGGTACCAATTATTCCATCACTTATGATCAGGGGTAATTTGGAGATAGATATTTATACTCGAAATTGCTGAAAAAAGGTATTATTTGTCGAAATCTTATACCTTTTTTTTCGTGGAATTGTCCGAAAAATCATACTGTTAAGAATTTTGTTTAAATAACTGCAAATTAAAAAAAGAAAAGACGTGGTAACTTACACCTGCCACTCAAAACCACCCCTTAATCATAAGTGGTGGAATTAATGTTAAGAAAAATTTAATTATCTTAATGCAAAATACGCACCTCTAAAATAGCAATCCGCTATTCAAAAGCATTTGGAAAATATTTAGGAAAAAAAGGTTTCTATTTCACCCTTTTACAGGGTTGTATCTTCCGTATTAATGAGTTTTGGAATAAAGCATACAGGAAAAAGAGCCATTATTTTTGAACATAGTACTATCAGCTTTAGCAATTACGGTACATAATTCTGGACCACTCGGTATATAAGTGTTAAAAGAATGAAAATTTGTTTGAAATGAGAAGTTACATTAACGGAAATTAAATTTACCGAATTAGCGAAGCATCTCAATGAAACGAATGTTTGCTTCTCTGTACCTTAGAAAACTGTCCTAAAAATTTCACGAGTTGTCCCACTCTGGTCATTTCGAGCCACCTGGAACAATAGATTTTTTTAAAACTTGTAGTCACTTGACTGTTTAAATAGGTATTTTATCAGGCCAATGGTACTTTATCGTCCCTAATTATACCTAATTTTAGTAGTTATTTCCTTATTCATGGAAATCGATGAAAATTGGACGAAAAGTATAACAAAAAATTCCAATTATTTTATGCTCTAAATATTTTTTCATAAGTCACGTGTTACTTCTTTAAAGATTCTTAACTTCCTTATTAGAATCGAAACATTTTTGAAATTTTACGGTAAGTGCCGTAGAAAAACCATAAAATTTGGAAAACCCTATTTATATGTCTCGGACATTTTACGAGCGGTCAAGAAAATATACCTAATATATTCTTATGTTTCAGATCCGTAATGTATTATAATAGAACAGAAATAGTTTCGAAATGATAGCAATATGTAATCAGATCACCCTTTTGTTAAATAATTCAGTTGCACCAAAAATTCAGTTTCGAAAAGAAAATAGGTAATGTGAGTTTTGGAATGAACCGTCTTAGTTAAAATAGAGAACGCTGCCGACATTTGTTTATTTTCGATTCTTTTCGATTTGATTTTGTAAGTTTTAACATATCTACCAGATAAGTTCAATATTTACATTAGTAATACTTTTATATTAAGGATAGATATTCTTGGCAAAAAAATCAGCCTATGTTACCATTATAATAATCTCATTCAGTTCTCCGATTCAGATAAACGTGCAGTTAATATAAAATATAATTTATAAAATTGAATTTAAAATTTCATACAAGAAAATATTCAAACATTATAAAAATCATTTAAGATCAAATTTAAATGCATATACAAGTTTGCCTCTATATGCATCTAATATTCATTTAGATGCTGAATATCTCTTCTGTTTGTGTATACATTGTACGGAACGAAGCTTTATTGCAAAATATGGAATACTAATTCTGAATAAATATTTTAAAATAAGTAACCACAATCTACTGGCAAGTTATTCTAGGCGGTTTCGTAAAGCACCATACGTGACTGCGATACATAATATTTGTAAAACCAATTGCATTACTTTTTCTGATAAAAGATTAAATAAATAGAATACAGAAAAGCTAGTGAAAGCTATAGACAAAATTCTTCGCTTTTGAATTAAAAGAAAATAATAGTTATGAATTCTAAGGCGTTGTTTACTCAAGCTTAGTAGTACTAATCATTAGTATTCAGTGCCCGCACTTGCCATTAAGTACGAAAAGCATTCATACTATCTGACAAGTAAAATTATAGTGTATAGTAATAGTAAATCAGTAGTAAAAATAAAAATTGTTCTAATATGTTAACGGTGTAAATACAATTTTTATGATGCCACTAAACCTGGGTTTCAGTACTTTCCTTTTTCATGATCTTATACATAGGTCAGTAGATAAGTTTTGCAATACAGCCATGTTTATTAAAGTTTTTCAAAATAATTTCTGTCACAGCTTATACACTTAGTGGTGCCTAAAAAACAACTGTCAAAAATAGCGTGCTATTTTTCTTCTGGCAGTTCTGAACACACTTGATCCCAGGCCGCCAGTAGCTCGGAGTCGCTCGCAAACTTCCGACCTTTCAGCTAGCCGTTCACAATCGGAAACAAAGCGAAGTCACAGGAGCAAGATCTGGACTGCAGACAGGATGATCAAGCACTTTAATGTCAGTATTTTCTAAAAAAATTAACTGTCCCATGAGCTCGATGAGCAGAAGTGTTATCGTGGTGAAAATGCCAGCTATCCATTCTTGAGTCTGGACGAATCTCTTTAAGTTTCTAAACAACTTTAGGCAAATATTTGTTGACATACCAAGACGCCTATACTCTGCACTGACTATCAGGACTACTCGTTTATCCTTCTTTATTAATAACTCGACTTTTGCTACGTTTTATGGAACAGTTGCTTCATCAAGACGACCCGATCTTGGAGGATCATTAACACTGAAATTACCACGTTCAAATTCACGTTACCACCGGTACATAGTTGTGTAATGAAGACACTTTTCTTTGAGTAAAGTTTTCATTTTCTCTATACATTCATCTACGAACAGGCCTCGCACAAAGTTGTAGCGAATAATCACACGTGACCACTCGGACATTTTTAATGTTTTAGTTCTATACACAAATGATTCAGGGGGACTTATTGTATGGCTACCGTCTAGTTATGAGTTGAACTTTATAAAAAAAAATAAATGCAAGTACCTTGCGATTATAAACATTTTATATTGCAAAACTTATCTAGTTACCTATGTACTTATGCCAAACGTAACGTATGTTAATTGCCTCAATAGTAATTCAGCACATGGGTAATGGCAATCACAACTTGCGGCTATTTTTTCACAGGCAACCATGTATTATCGTGTTCAGAAAAAATAAAACTTTAATTTAGTATCTAATTTTCTCAAAAAACACGTGACCCCAAATTATTAACAACAATATACCTGTTAACATCTGGCAACCTAGAGGTTGCGGCCGATTGTGAGCTGGCAACTATTCTATTTAACATTTCTCACAGCATTTTCTTTCAAATGGTGTTGATTTCATTTAAAAAAAATTATAGTTGGAATTCGTTCAAAAAAATGGATTACAATATAGTTAATTAAAGGAACTCACGGCTAATTTTCGATGGGCAACCCGGGAGCAATGTATTACATTGCCATTAAGGATTTATTTAAATTAAATTTCACTAAAAAAAGATACCTGCAGAAATAAGCTGCGGAATCTTAGACTATATTGCATTAAAACATCGTATAAAATTTCGTGACTTCTAGAAATATTGAACGTCTCAAAATATTTGAAAAGTGTATATAAGGATAAATACATTACCTTTTTCATTTCTGTATTTCTGGTGATTCTTAGTCGATCGAATTGAAAGGAAAATGCCACACGTTTATCCAAAGGTATAACATCTAAGTAAATAAGCAAGTCTCTTACAGTTTAAACTGCCTACAAACCCCATTTACGATGTTCAATGTGCAAGCGCTATTCAAGTACCAATCTACTTATAAATACATACACAAATACACAAGATGTGTATAGATTTCGCCATTCAAGACGTTTAATAACGGATATACCACTTTTAAGGCGTTACGTCACTGTGAAATGCCAGAAAAGAAAGTTTTATATTAGAGAATTTTTTCTTCGAATACCGAATAACGCAACCAATATAAAACTTTTTAGAGTATATTATTCGTGTCCTGAGGTATACAATTTTTTTTAAACTAAAAAAAAAAACCGATACGGGTGAACGTCGAACACAGACGCTTTCTTTTCGAAGAGCTTCTTGGCGGGCAACTTAAAAAATTTCAAACAGCAATCAGGAAATAAATAAATGTTTCCATCATTTAGGTACATTAATTTTACTAAAGCATTATGAAAAAGTAATAATTTGTCGTTAAATGGTACCAGTCTGAATAAAAAATTTGAAAAGACCGCCGTAGATAATCTATCTAGAAAGTCGTAGGTAAAATTTCAAGTCAATCGGATGAAAATTTCTAGAGTTATCTTGTCAACCATTTGCCAAAACGCATGTAGAGTTTCAAAACGTATTTATCTTTTTGTAATCTTATCCCTATCATTAACGCCATCTATGAGTTATTTATGGAAATATAACTGACCTATAATAAACATTTTACCCATTAAAGTTGGAAGATTCTAAAATAGGTACTATTTACATTTTCAACGGCTGGAATTTGTTTCAGAAATCGAGTCCAAAATGATTTTTAAAATATTTCCGCAATCATAATTCATTTTGAATATCATTCTAGAAATGTTATTACATCGATTAAGCCAACAAAAAGAATAATGAAAAATTTTTAAGAAAACTGAACTGCGTTTCAAGTAAATTCCTATTTCTACTAACAGTGGCCTCAATGCCAAATACTTATAATAAGGAAATCTATATGTACACTGTCATGCATGCATATGTAGATGTTAGCACACACACACACATACAAAAACATTCCTATATGCATGTATGTATTAGATATTTTGATCAGACAAACTGATATGTGGGAGAGAAAACACAGATGAAAATGTTTTATACTAAAAACATGTTCACTTACTTTATTTTCTTTTTATCCATTATCCTAGTTCTTTGAGTTTTTTTAATTTTGTCATTCCTGCTCTGTTTGTGAACGACTTTCTATGTTTTCGTTTCATACGTACATATCACACTAACATACACTCAACTGTTCAAAAGTTTCGAGCCAGTTAAATTCAAATATTGTCACGAAAGTAACACTTTCTTACTAATACTCAATCGTAATTCCGAAATAGAATATTGTGCAATAAGTGCGGGAAACTGTCGATTGCCCACGAAAGCGAAGTTGAGCGCACGAGCGTAGTGAATGCGCTCATTTGCTTGAGTGGGGCAATCGACAATCCCGCACGAGTTGCACATACTATTTTTTATTACGAATTTCACATACTTTTTTCTATTATTATCACTATTTTTGACATTTTTATTACTTTTTAAAATAATATTTTTAAGTGTTCGTCTTTTTTTTTTTTAAATTAATTATCGTTTAAATTACTTTGTTGGTGGTTTCTATAGAAATAATTATGAAATATTTATTAAATGCAAAATTAAAAGGCGACTTTGCGTGTTTTGATTAAAGTTTGCGTGTTTTATTGTCAATTTGCGTGTGGAAAGTTACTTTCCACACGCAAAAAAGTATGCGGGAAGAGTACAGTGGGAAAACAGCTATTTTACGTACAGAAATGTGTGCGCCAAGTTAGTACTTCTCCCGCATGATTAATAAAAATAAATATTTGTTGGATTAGTTCCGTAGAATGTTACATTATTTCTGTAGAGACAAATAAACAAATGATGTATTGCGCTATTAATATTCAAATAGAAAAGTCATCTCTTAAGTCAGCTGCGCGATAATCCATTCTCCTCTGCACAAAAAAAGCATTTTGTTTGTTTAAGTTTTACGTAATGTTATTTTAAATATAAAATTTTAACATTATTTTAAATTTACAATGTTAAAGATTGTATTATGAAGCCTGCATTATGAATTCTTCCTAATTTCTAGAAAACTGAATCTGTTTTCGATTACATTAGCTGTAAGAAACAGATATGTCGACGTTAAATTTACAGATCTAGTTTGAATAAAATATAAACAGCCTTTAGTTGAATAGAATGCCCTTATCCTTATTAACATTATTAATGCAAAAGTAAAGTTTGTTTGTTTGTCTTTCTTTCACGCCTCAATAACTTAACCAAGCGACTTAAAACTTTGCACAGAGACAGCTTGGGAAACTTAAATTGTTATGAGCTACTCGTCACTTCGAGGAAACATTCCGTTTCATCAGGAAAATTCCCCACACCAAAAAAACAGCAACTCTTCTATTAATTGACTTGACCGTTATTTAATGGTACTTCGTACTTGTAAATAATTAATAAAAAATGCTTGGAAAAATATCACTTTTATTCAGTTAATTTTGCGACATGTTTCGGTCTATATGATCATCATTAGACAAGTGAATATTATAAGTATTAGATTTCATACCTTTTTAAAAAAAAATATTTAGTTTTATTTTGATTGTTCTAAATTTTTTGAACGTCAGTGTACGTTAATGTTATCATGTATTCGGTTTCAATTTTTGTAATTTCTCAATGCGAACTAACTATAGTGATCGGAAAAAAGTTAATTACTTTTGAATAATATAAAAAAAAAGTAAACAATTTTCTAATTTTTCGTTATCGAAGCAAGATGAATTAAAATAAATTACAGTGTTTAACTGTCGTATTTGAAACTAGGTATCTTTTCTTTGAGTCGACTAATTTAGTTGAGCTGTACCACTGTAAATAATCTCTTTTTTTATTGCATTTTCAGCCGTCTATAGACGGTTCAAACTAGTCCATTGTTTCAATATTTAAACAAAATACAGGAATACAAGAATTAACAGTAGGTATTTTATAACACTTAATAAATAAGTAGCTTATTTATACTCTTCTTCATTATGTAAGTGTTCTTCCTTATTTGTACTTAAAATGTTTTATAACATTTAAAGTGTATACAACGTTTATTCAAATAAAGGTCGTAAAACAATACTTGTTTGTAAATCTACTAAAAAAGTTTCTCATTCATCAACCATTATTAGGCATTTCTTAAATTAAAACAAAAGAACTTAAGTCAAAAACATCGATTTGATAATAAAATTCTTGATCTCTTTCATTTCAACTGGAAAATGAAAAATTTTTGATTGAAGTAAAACTGTTGCAAATATACCTACCTGATTTATTAACGCTCGACAAATAATAGGTTGGGTTGTATGTAAGTACATACATTAATTTAAAAAATTTTACATTAAGGGGAGAAATATCCTTGGGCTGACGAGAGGGGAAAGCAGCCGGAGTTGTAGCCTCGAAGCGCGGATTTGAAGAGGAGGCCCGTAGCTATCGCTAGGAGGCCCGCAGTTGATGTAAGAAGAACTTTTTTATGTTCGTCACTCATTTTTAGGGATACAATTTTTTTTAAATGTAATTAATTTCCGGGGCCCATCAATTCTCTCCGGGGCCCTAAACATCCCTTCAGAACGAAAAAAATTTGAAAGTTTATATACATGTATGCCGAAGTAGTTTCGTTTTTATTATTACATACCGAAATTTGAAACACATTTTTCTCTAAAAATAGCATTTTGAAAATTAGTGGGCAGTTTTTCTCAAAAATTACCCGACCGAATTTTTTAACATTAATACGAAATATATTCTATAATATTACCTTCTTTGTGAAACAAACGTTTATGTCAATTTCCGCACAAAATAATTTTTTAATGCAAAAATAGAAGAAAAGTTAAGGAAAATTTTAATTTTTTTAAGAACTCGTACAAATTCTCCAATTTTTTACTTTTCTGAAATTTTTTTGGTTCACTGACATTATACATACGTTAATAAGATGAAAAAAATTTCCTGATAAATATTACGGTTGCTAGAGGGCCCGCCATTTGGAATCAATTTTTTCCTTGTTAAAGAAATTCCCAAAATTTTTTTCCACCTGATAATGTGACTAAATCAAAAAATTTCCATTTTCTCAGAACAAGCTTTATTTAGTTGATTTGAATTAGAGAGATTGCTTGAATTAGAGTAATTTAGATGTGAACTTTTCATTTTTACTATCAAAATGTGACTGATCCAACAGTAGTCCTCAGTATCTTTATAATATCCATTTGACGAACCACGATAAAATTTCAATTAATCTCTGTCCAGGGGGCGTTAGCGCACCCGTGATCACCCCCTGTATCCACTCTTAATCGTAACGTTTGACAATCAAAATTTGTTTGCCATAACTTTTTGTCTAAATATATTTTCGATTTTATTTACATAATTTTGTATAATATTTTGCCAAAAATATTCACTGATATTAATTTCATTCTCGCTAAAATGAACAACATTGGAATTTACCTCATCAGTTGTATGCAAAGAATGTGTCGTTGAAGAATGTGTGCCGAACACAGATACAAGAATATACGATAAAATAATTTAAGAAAAATATGTTAAATAGAATAACTTAGGAAAGTTTGAAAAAGGAAACAGTGATAATACTCGGGTAGGTATATGTATAAACTGATAAATTGATATTTTAATTTACTTACCGCAAATTGTTAACTTTCCACAAATTATAAATTGTTGTTTATAACAATAACATTTTATTAATTTTCAGAATTTAAGAACCAAGATTTTATTAAAACAGTGTTGGCATTAGGGCTGCCAGTTTGGGCGGATTTCCGCAAATTGGACGGATTAGAAATAAAATTTGCGGTGAAAATTTCTGTTTTGCGGTTTTCCGCTTTTTGGGCGGAATTAAAAATTAGATAAAATATTTTTGAAAATACAAAATATTTTAAACATATTATGTTCTCAATAACCATAAAACTCTGCACTCTTTCTTCAGTAATTATGTAAAAATAAGGCACTACACTACACAAGCTTAGGTGTCGGACCCATACCATAAAATTATATATCTCATTCTTTTTAAATAAAGCTAAATATTAAAAGGTTTACCCATCTTTGTACATACACAAAAAAAAAAACTTAAAAAAAATTTTAATTTGTATTCGACGCCGAAAGATTAATCTAAAACTTAGACAAATTCATTTTTTAAGAATAAATGCTATTTTAATTAAAGAACCGTTTAAATTTGTCGGTATCAAGTATCAACAATACTAGTCACTGATTGAATGTAATCACAGAGCAAAATGTAACAAAGGTAATAACGGTTACGACGGTAACCTTATTCGAAACTTCTATTTTCATAATTGTCACTTATCGGTCACCGAATGCACAACGCATTGTAATGTATTGTTAGACCATTGTTGCTTGAATTGCACGTTGCTCTGTCCGACAATACGTGTTTTGTAGTTGCGTGTGTGATGACTCACACAGTTGTAAACATCAAACCAACACCACTACAAACAGTGTGTACCTACACAACATAGTGGTGGGAAGTAGTGGGTTTTTTTTTGTCTACACTGGTATCACTAGCGCAGAGATAGGAACTTGGCTTCTGAATTATTCTCTGGTTTTGACGTTTGGATATATCGTGTTACATGTATGTACGAGTATATGTTTTGACGTTTCATTGCCTATTTAAATTCAATATTTTGTCTAAGTGCGCGGTTTTTTGCGGTATAGTTTGAATATGCGCGGTTTTGGGCGGTTGTCACTGTCTCTAGTGGCGGGTCTGCTAAAAGTAACTTGGCAGCCCTAGTTGGCATAGTTAAAGTGTAAATATGCCTAGCATTGAAGGAAGTGAGTATCAAAAAGGAAGTGTTGGTAAAGGTAAACTCAAAAATTGCCTAAAGTCTAACATTGTGCAATCACGGAAGTTACAAGAGGTTGTAAGATTAGCCGTAGCGTCAAATTGAACTATTATTACGTACAGCGGGTAAAACAATGCGATAGAGTACAGAAATCGGAAATAAACATTTTCGTGTAAGCTGCAACGACTTGGACATGACTGGAACTTGCCCCCATTTTTTACAGACAACCTAATAGCTTAAGACTACAAATCTATTCTACACAAGCATAGTTTATTAAAATGAAATGACTTTGCTGAATTGTGCGCACGCCCGCGAAGGTTTCTAAATTGGTACAACCATTTTACAATAGTTGGTGTGTGAGTCATTTCAAAAAATGTATTTCTTGCGATCAAATGTTGACGAGTTGTTATCAAACGTTTACAATGACCATCAACAAAGTATAGGGAATATCGTAACCAGTATTTGAACTAATTTCGAAAATACAAGAAAATAAGCAGAATTAAAACACCAACAACAGTTTTTTTTATTTTGACCGGCATTGCAACGTATCCCCGGACACTTGCTAATTTAAAATAAATATTAAGGCTGAAAATTCAAATATTTTTCACCAAATAACAATACTTGTGAATGTAATAAGTAAAAATGATATTTTCATATATCGTCGGTTTGGTGCAAAAACTCATTAAGTGACAAATTTTTTAAAAATGAGCTTTTTATATTTTCAGGCTGACTTTTACTTTCTCTTTTGATTGATAATACTCAGAAGATAATACGACTACTAGAAGTCTTCCTTTTGCGTTTGCGAATAATCATTATTTGATATTTAGGGTGAATGCGGGAGAGATACCGCACATTTAGAAAACACTTGATAATTCTTAAAGTATGCATTTAATTGATTCGAAATTTAGTACACAATAAACGAAAAGATTGTTCTTTAAAATTATTTATAAATAATTTTGAATTTTGAGTCATAAAGGATTCATAATTAACATTTTAATAGAACCTACAAAGCGGCGTCTCTCCCACACCTATGGGAGAGATGTCGCATCCAGGAAAGAGGGACGCCACATAGTTCATATTAAAAATTTTGTATTTTACACACATCTCCATACATGATGCATGCCATATGTAGTCATTTTTGGCACTTTATACATCTTAACCAGTCAACTTTTTTTTTGTTTCTGAGTACCTTTCAAAACATTCACTACACAGGCAATCATCATTATTTTCGTTATTTTCACTAATATGAGGGCTCCTCCTGATCCATTAATGGATCTTTTATATTTATGTGGCATAATTTACAGTCCAAAAGAAAAATTGCATAATTAAGGTATATAAGTCTATGTTTTTAACATGTAATATGATGCGGCATCTATACAAACTTTAAATGCGGCATCTATACAAACTTTAAATGCGGCATCTCTCGTTTTTGTTGGGATAGATGCAGCATGTTGCTACAGCAAGCATAGTGCGGAATTCTAACCTAAAATTTTATACAGTACTTTTAAAATATACCTAAATTAATTACAAAACTCATTTTCATTAAAGCAATGAAATATATATTCTTAAATTCGAATGAATTAAATGCTTGATAAAATATTATGTTAAAAAAAAAAACTTACTTTTCAATAATAAAAAGTTGGATAATTTCTAAACTGAGGGACTAATCATAAATGTTGCCAAATGCAGCTTAAATAAGTAACTTATTTTAAACATATAATCCATTAATAGCGCTATCTATCAATCAACGGACGAACTATGACTACTGCGGCATCTCTCCCGCACTTACCCTACCATTTTGTTGTAGATCATTAAGTCACTTACTGACTTTTTGCATTACAAAATACTACAACAAATATAAAACTCGTTAGGTCATTTTCCAGACAAGATAACAAACAAGTTATAACTTGTTTTTTTTTTTTTTTTATAATTCCTTTTCTCATATTATTTTATTTAAAGTTTTGTTATTCTAGGTATATAAATAGTGTTAAGTAATAAACTGGTGCGTTCGATTTACTTTGTTATATTCGTAATTATTTCTGAATTGTTAAAACATAGTTTTAACAGTGATACTGTTAATTTGAAAGATTAAAATTGAATGTTTGTAAATGGATAAATTATTACCCATTTCCAGGAATAATCCAGAAGATTGTTCCTGAGAAGTTACATTTATGGTACCAAATTATAAAATCGAATGCTTCTGTTATAGAGAAAGTAATGGAAAAAGTAGTGCCTCTAATATTTTTGTAATACTGAGTTTGCTTATATAAAATTCTAAAATGTTTATTTTACAATTTTTTTTTTTTTTTTATAATATTATATTTAGATCGATAACTAGAGTTATATTTTTTTGTTAACTTATAAGTTAATATGATTTTCATTTAAATAAAATGTCATTATATATTCAGTTACAGTATTTCTATTACGTGCAAAAATTCGTACGAAAAACAAAGTTTGCGAAACACCTTTTAAAATTTTTTTACTTAATCTCATTTAACATTTTGATTTTCTTATATCTCTAGCGGTTTTAACAGTTTAAACCAGTGTTTTTCAACCTGTGGATCGCGACCCCCTAGCTGGGGGGTCGCGAAGCCTTTTTAAGAGGGTCGCAATTACTTTAACATAAAACCACTCTAGTTCAATATACAATATTTAATAAAGAAAAGGTTAATTAAAGGTTACATTAATGTGATGGTTTCATACTTTCGCTTGATAAAATTTCAAACCAAATAACTGCGGCTTATTTTAAATAACAGTAAAATTGGCGTCATATAGGCGCTTTTTCTTTGCTTTTGTTTGATTGCTCTCATTGGAACTTGAAGTTGACGGTTGTGCATGTCTTTCCAGAAACTCATCCATTTTCAATAATTACAATGAACCCAGAATTTTGGATATTAGACAATAAAAAACAGTAAGCAACTACTAAACAAACAAGTCAATTCAATAAATTTAAACACAATTCAAAGCGAATTCACAATTCAAATAATTCAAAACTATTACCCTTTGCTCGCCTGATGTTCCACGCAGCGCTCATCACGTCGCGCTATGTCTCGCTCACACAAGTCACGCGCGCGTTCAGAAGCTACTAAAAGCGTCAACGTCGATGTTGATATAAAAATATGCCTGTTGAAAGTCCTTTGTTACGTATTTAATTGACACCTAACTGAAAATAATCAATAATGATGAAGGGATCCGATATTTATAACATAAAATAAAATAAAAGTTAGAAATGGCAGAGGGTAGGGGTCGCGAAATATTTTTCCATACTAGGTGGGTCGCGTCATGAAAAAGGTTGAAAAACACCGGTTTAAACAAAACAGATCTGTTGCTTGAACATTTTGGGCAAGCAAACATAATTAACATTTTTTCATTTCCATTTATCTCTGAAACTTAAAAATATTACTTAATGAGTTTTCGCACCAAACCGACGATATATTTATATAATAATATATCGTCGACAAAACGCTGCGCCCTTTGGAGCCCTGTGTGATACGCAATGTGACATAGAAACTGGCGCGTACAGTACGAGGTCAACATTTAATAAAAAAGCAACCATCAATAGAAAATACTCCCCTGCGAAGAGGAAGCAATGGAATAAAATCACCACCTCCAACACTACGTAGGTATACATAGGACGAACAAGCAAGGATGGGGCGACTTCGTGAGTGAATGTAAACGATGAAGAAAATCCTTTAACGCTTTTCATATTGCTTTTTCAAGTGTATTTTCGTTTGTTTCAGCACTTTTTTCTTTGGCGATGTTGCTAGTGCTACTGCTGCTGCTTGTTGTTGATGATGACATAGAAAAGAAGAGTGGTTGGTGCGGTAGAATACGAAAATATAAGTACGATTGTGTAACAAATGAAATGAAGTGAGGTGTGACAATGTGTGGGGTGAGCGATTTGGTTAGTGATGTATCAAAGGATCTTGTGACGTAGAAAATATGTTATGTAAGCAATGTAAATTTTGCTTTTACTACGCATTACAACACACATTTATACTTACACTCTAAAGTCGGTTCTACACGATGCACTACGAATCGTTGGGAACAAAAATTTATGGTGGTCCTGAATTTTTTAGCATTTTATCTTAAAAATTTCTCCGCGAAAAAATAGGTAACGCACCAAAAAAAAGTTTTGACTCTTTCCTGGGTCCAACAGACCGCTAAGGGTCCCCCTTTCCAGGCCGGGCAACGGGACTACAATATCGGCTACCCCACCCTCTCGTCGGGCCTGAGCATACCATGTGAATTATTTGACGTTGACATTTATGCCGTTCCCTATTACCCACATTTAACTACTTATTATAGTAGTAATTTTTTTTCCAGTGTAGGCATATTTATTGATAACAGAAAAACACAGTGGAAAGGAAATTGTTTATTTATTGAAAATATGTATTTGGAAAATGCGGTGCCGGTGTCAAGTCGAATGTTATCATCCTACGGCAAACAAGTGAGTATATATTTTTATAAAAGTTTAACCTTTAAGAGCCTACTTGAAGATTTTATCGGGAAAAATATTTATTTTTGCTGTTTTTTTTTTGTAGATATTAAAATGTTATTAATTGACGGTTTTCTCAGAATAACATAAAAATATTTTAAGAAGTTATGTTGAAAAAGGTTCTATAAATATCTTCTTGCTATTAGTGTCTATGTACCGTGTGTCCAAAGTTAAAAAAAAAGTTCGGTCAAGTGTGCTAAATTTGACTCGGACTTCGAACACAATTAGCGAAAAATTGGCTCATTACTCGTCTGACAGAAGATATAGATAAAAAATGAAAACTTTTTAAGAAAAAAATAAATTCGACTTTAAGATAACTAAAATATTGAATAGTACAAAAAAAATAGTTACGCCATAAATCTTAGTACAGAACCGCTGTAACCTTACAACTTTTGGTTTGGAATCGACGTAAACTTAGGGTGAATGCGGGAAAGATGCCGCACATTTTGAAAACATTCAATAATTGTTTAAGTATCTATTTAATTGGTTTGAAATTTGGTACATAGTCAATGTAAACATTGCTCTTTAAAATTATTTATAAATAAACTTAAATTCTCAGTCGTAAAGGATCCATAATTAACATTTTTGTAGAGTCTGCAAAGCGGCGTCTCTTCCACACCTATGGGAGAGATGCCGCATCAAAGAAGGAGAGACGGCGCATAGATAATATTAAAAATTTTGCACTTTGCACATATTACACACATCTATGTACATATATACTCTGTCATATGTACATATACTCTGTCATATGTAACCATTTTTGGCACTTTATACATCTTAACCAGTTAATTTTTTTCGCTGTATCTGAGTACTACCCAAAACATTTGATATACAGGAAATCATCATTATTTTCGTTATATTCACTAATATCAGAGCTCTTCCTGACCCCTTACTGGATCTTTTATATTTACGTGGCATAATTTACAGCCAAAAATTGTATAATTAAGGTATAATTATGTTTTTCATATGTACCTAATATGATGCGGAATCTATACCAACTTTAAATGCGGAATCTCTCTTTTTTATTGGGATAGATGCCACATATTGCTATAGCAAGCATAGTGCGGAATTCGAACCTAAAATTTTATACAGTACTTTTAAAATATACCTAAATTAACAACAAAACTCATTTTCCTTAAAATAATGTAATATACATTCTTAAATTCGAATGAATTAAATGCTTAATCAAATATTTATGTAAAAAGCTTACATTTCAATAATAAAAGGTTAGATAATTTCTAAACTAATACACTAAACATAAATTTAACTATATACAGCGTAAATTAGCAACCCATTTTGACCATATAACCCATTATTAGCGCTATCTATTAATCAGCGAACGAATTATGGCTACTGCGGCATCTCTTCCGCATTTACCCTACTACTTTTTGTAGAGAACCACTGTAACTTTACTACTTTTAATAAAGAACGTCTGAAACTTTACTATTTTTGGCATAGAGCGGCTCTAACCTCACCACTTTTGGTTTATAATATCTGTAACTGTACTAGTTTTGGTATAGAACTACTTTAACCTTATTACTTTTGATATTGGACTGCTGTCACCTTACTATTTCTGGTATAAAATTGCTGTAACCTCACTACTTTTGGTGTTGAACCGAACCACCTTGACACTACTACTTTTTGTATAAAACTGCTATGGCGTCACTACTTTTGTTATAGAAATTTGATAAAACAACCGAAGTGAACGGTAGGTCTAAAGTAATATTTTATTATCTTTTCTGACCCTTAGAATACGGAATAGATTTTTCCTTAAAATTTGTATTCGTTTTAGGGAAAAAATTTTAGAAATTCCTTGCGCCGTTTAAAAACAAATGCGACATCGGTAGGCTTTTAAAATTCAAACTGTGTATCCTATTTGAAAAAAAAATTATTTATCAATATTCACATAATTAAGTACCCATTCTCGTCATATTTGATAATGTTCCAATATGCACCATTTGTTCAAATGAAATAAATTTACTATAAAAATCAATCGTTTATATTAGATTTTGATAAAAAAAAAAGAAGAACACAACTGAAGCGAAATGATTTACGAGTATGGCGAACGAAAAATATGCTCCATTAAAATGACGAACAGCAATAATAAAATAGAATAAAATGTTTTAAAAAATTTCATCCATAGAGCTTCATTTAAAAGGTTCATTTTATTGAAAAATTCTCTACATGCTGAAGAGAGCCATTGTTTTTAAAAGTGGGTCTTCGTTTAGCATTAATTATGTTTTTTTTTTTTAAGTTTTTCCATTGTTTCTTAGGATTCGTATGCATTAACGGTGTATTTTATAGTAGGGACACATATTGGTTTCGCTTAAGTTTCAATTATTTTTTTTTAATTTGAAGCATTTTTTTTTCTTGAATTATATTAAACTGGAAAGTTTTGAATTTATATTAAATACGTTATTTATTTATTTATTTAATTTTTTTTTTAAATTATAAAACGGACAGGCGTTAGGGTTTCAATCGAGTTCCAAATAAGGGCCGAATCCGTAATGCAACGGTTTAACGTTTCCGATCCTGACCAGTCTGCCGTAGTAAAATTTTCCGGTAAGTAAGATATCCGGTCCTTGTCGGGATGTTATCAAACAGAAAATTCGTAAGGCTAGAATCGGACCCGAACTCGAATCACTGGATTCTAGTTAGGACCCGAATCCACAATTCCGACCCTAATCAATCTACAATTAATCAATCTTATTCAATTGCCTAATAGGCATGTTCTTGATGTGCTTGATTTGGTCTGGATCGAGTTAAGACTTGTCCTATTTAGGCAGTTTGTAATCGGAGTGTTTCATCAGTTTTTAACAGTTAGGCTAATGTAAGCGAAAGACATAATCAATCATTTTTTCCTATTTGATTTAGAAAAATTCCAGTTTCTTACAAAATATAAATGCTTTCAAAGGCACTATGCCCATCCGAAATTGTTTAATTTTCTAATAATCTAAAATTCATTAAACAATTATTCAAAAATCGATAATTGCTTTAACGATTTTCAACACCTTTCTCAATAACCAAAGGAAATTTAAAGCTCTAAATCGATAAAATCAACTTGTCATTTTTTTTAAAGACAACTTTTTTTTTTTTTTTGATTATTGTAATATTGGGTCATCCGGAAAGTTCGTGCCGTTTTTGGTGTAAATGACCATCCTAATTTTCTCCAAATGGCCGAAAAAAGTGAACATTAATTGCACAAAATTTGCCGCTAACTCTAAACAGTTTGACTCAGGTTTCGCTTTATTTCTTAATTCTAAAATACATCGTCAATATACACAGGTCGAACGGAGGGAGCTTCATCTTTCAAAGAAAAATCACCCTTTTGAAATCTAGCAAACCACTTTCTATAAGTTCTGTCAGAAAGTGCGTCATCATCATAAACACTACAAACATTTCTCGTTGCGTCAGCTGCATTAGTACCGTTTTTAAACTCGTATAGGCAGCGTCGCCGTACTAATCGTAGTATCCCCGGGACAATTAAAGCGATTGCAGCGTGAGTAGTGGAGAAAACAAGCATTAATACGGGCTCATATGTGTTTATAGTATAATAAAAAATATTAAATAAAAATATTTACATTGATTCACTTTGATTATAAACGCAGTTGCAACTAATATGTCATTCCTCTGTCAACAGTATTAACGTCTACACGTCAATCCATAAATACAGAATTAAAAATATTTGATGTATTTTAATTCACATAGTCACATGAAATAATGTTTCATAAGGAGTCAAAGTTATTGATGTTTGTCTTAGGACTCTATATTAAACTAAATGACTTATGCCAGCATTTCTTAATTCTCGAATTTCCCTGACGTACTTCACCGGCACCAGCAACTTTTTCCTCTGCATAGTCCGAGGTTCGAAGGAAATACTGTCTTGATAATTATATCCATATTAACGTCGAAAATTGTTTAATTACTTTTTTAATATAACTGTTATACTTCATCCAGTATTTTATTGTTCAAACTGAACAAATCAAATTGTTCAAATTTATTTATAAAAAAAATTAATTGTAAATGGCAAAGATTTGTATTCAGATTTTACGGTTTGTTTAAAAAATTTTTAAATTTATTTATTTCCACGGTTACCATTATTTATATTCGTTAATGAACCCGGAAAAATGTATATTATAGATGTCGTTGCCATCACGCACCCAGCCTATAACATGATATCTAAGATGGTTCCTTGATATCTAAGATGGCTCATTATTACTGACAAAAAAAAATTATTTAAACACTGTTTAAAGATTTATGATACATAATTACAAGCAACATTATCTGCCTAACACTAGCATGTTGTTGCATGTTTCGTTTGCGGCTGCTACTTGAAGAAATATGAATTCATCCGAGTGGCTCCGAAAATGGCACGAATTTTCCGGATAACCTAATAAAACTCAAAGGTTTATTCTTGAATTTTTTTTTAAATTTGTAGCCTATATTTACTAGCCAAAAAGCCAACAAACTAAAAGTGGTTGGTCCCAAAATTATATTTTTAATTTTTAAAGAGGCAAACATATTATATAATCTATTTTTTTTTTTTTTGATTGCAAATAGTCTTTTGTAGAAAAATAACCTGGACGAGTATAAACCGGAGTATTTTCTTTGCTAGTAACCGTAGAGTTAACATCATTGTTATCTATTTTAGTAAAATTTTGACTCTAGAATTAATTAATCATTAGCTAGTTTTTTTTGTGAGTGAAATCAAACCTTTAGTATATTGAAATCTATAAACTTTTGTGAAATTGCACCGCACCAGTAGCTGACATCACAAAATTTATATAAACTGGTGAGCACGTTCCGTTTTCTTTTCGTATTATACCATTTATATCCTTATCCTTGGAATCCCGTGCTTCCAGAATTCGCTAAATCGCTAATAACTTAACCATTACGGTGAGTCAGTATATTTTTTTTATCTACATATTATTATAATATAGGTATATTATTTTTTTTTCTTTTTTCTAATATAAAGACACCATTTTTATACTTGTCCGCAAACGCACCAAAATTTCCCGAGGTCCCTTTTAATCATAGAAAAACACTGGGATTCACTCACGGTTGATACCAGTGCCAACACAAAGCTCAATAAAGTTAGCTTATAACGTTAGTATAGATTTAATAGAAAATTGACTTTTGAAATCAACTTTCAGACATGCTTTGAAAATTATTGTACGTAGCTATTGCACACATATTTATATATAGTTACGTATGTGCAGTACAATAACGAACTAAAGTGCTGCTGTGTTCTCTTCAACGTAATCACAGACGTGTTCAAATCTCATAACATTTCGATACACAACCCGTACGAAAATACAACAACAAAGTCGAACAGAATCGACATAATGTTGTCATTGTTAACTGCTGCAGATGTCTGTCTTTACACAATCATGTGTAGGTACATATACATAAAAATATATTGGGTGTGACAAAAATATACGGTTGAATGTCTGAAACGTGTGTTCTTTATTCAATTAGATTATGCTTTGATAGGTGTTTGATTTTTTCCATAAAAATAAGAATACTTTTCGTTTTCATAATATTCCTCTTTTTCTCTATTTTTTTCTGTTTTAAGTTGCAAATAAGGAAAACGATTGCACGGATCCTTTTATGGAGGTTAAAAAATTTAAATTTTTGCTTTACATCAAACAATATTATGTTAGACGAATAGATACATGTGTTTTCAATTTAGACAGGTCTTGGCCTTTCAAATGCAAAATTTATTTAACTTACTAGGCTCACACAATTAGGGTCCCGTACCAATACTACAGTGAGCAGTCAATAGACAGAATTAAACTTTTTTTCTTTTGTATATTTAAATCTTATCCAAAATTGCTTATATGATAACTAAAAAATGCTTGAATTTTCCCACATTGTACCGAAAAACTGAAAAATGTCTTTCTCCTTGTTATTTATGTCGAAAAAAAAAATCAGGACTTTTCTGGTAATCTATGAGTAGATGTTTATTAACCCTATTAAAATCTAAATCCTAATTTTAGAAGCCTAGAAGATTAGTGGAGGGAACGGTCATTTCTGATAAAATTTTGAACTAGATCAGTAAGATCGCAGAACCAAAAATAATAATAAAAGATATTTTTAGAACCTTTAAAGTTACCTTTACAAATTACCGGCAATTCGATAAATTAAAAATAATATATATAATAATATATATACTCGAAAATTTTTATAAGTTCATTTTATTTCATAGAAGAATTATCAAGTTTATCATATGTATTTTTTCCGAAATAATTAAACATTACCTTAAATGATTACATTGTAAGAGGCGGTAAGTAAATTTATATTACAGGTAGGTATATATAATTGATTCATATTTTATGATTATTTAGCAAAATTTAAAATTATTTTTTCAATAAACAATAGCAATGGGCGGTATATTTCTACGAAGGAAGCTACAGATACCTACAAAGTCGTAAAATCAAACAGATTATCATTTTTACATAATTTTTATCTTATTTTGTATAGGGTAAAAGCTCCTATACTCGAATGTGATTCAATGCCCGAACAGTTTGGTATTTTATATATTAATGAAGTTATCTATTTTTTTTAAAAATCAATAAATATCAAAACTGAGTATTGAATCGCTTTCGAGTATAGGGGCTTTTACGTTACTGTATATAATGACCTTAAGAAAATAATTTTAATTTTTAATTTTTTTTATTTTTTATTTTTGTCTAATATTTATTCTTATATTTTCCGTGTTTTAAAAAATACCGGTAAGCCGGTTTTGTTAAAAAAATTTACCGAATTACCGGTAAATTAAAAATTTGGTAAATTTACAATCCCTACATATAATATATTAAATGAATTTTTATATTTTGTCAAATCGTTGACTAGCTTTTGAGAAAATCTTTTGTAACAGACCAACCAACGGATACAAGAGTAATCTTATAAGTGTTTTATATTTCCTTCTAAAGTACGGAATTCTAGAAAGCTTATAAAAACCGAAGGGAAATACAAGTTTCCATAATAAACGAATAATTTTCTTTAAAGAAACAAATAATATAATACTATATATTAACTTAATAAATAAAAGTTAATGTAAAGCATTTTCAAGTTGTGAAGGAAAATAGATTTAAGCATCGGCTTCGTTAAAACTGCTTCTGTAGGTTTAAGATTACCATAAATCTAAAAGCCTCAATTGTATTAACTCCATTTAGAATGAATGGATATCATTTGTGTAACACACTGTCTATACTATTATATATATAAAATAAGTACTTACATGCTACAATCAATGCACCAATGAAATTTAACGTTCGATATACATTATCGGATTTTCCATTTGAAATATTTCGAATATTACACAAATCAAAATATTTTGAGTTTTTATGACAGCAGAATTCAAATTCGGTTCTCTTTTGTTATGCTATCTTAAATCATTGCTGGAAAGGAAGGAAGTCTAAGCAAAAAGTAAGTTTGTATACATTTCAATTTTTGGTAAAATATTAAAAAACAATATGGTCGAATGCACTTGTTTTGTAATTTGTTATCATATGGACGCAATAGAGTTCTCTGTTTGGACAGTAGAAATAAATACAGAAAGCAATTTAAAAGAAAAAGAAGCTAAGCAGCACTAGATAAAGAAAATAAATACTTTAAGAAAAGTTATAATAGTAAATATTAATACTTATTTTGCTATAATTCTCTTTCTCTAATAATAGCGGGTTTACATTTGCAATGATTTGCTGGCGCCACTTTTAAGTTTGCATGTCTGTAAAGTTTACACTACTTGCACGTCCGTTTACACATGATTTGCATGGTATATAATTTGGGAAGTACTGCGCAGGTCACAAATGGCTGAATTGGATAAATAACTGTCATATATAGCTTTCATTTGTATCTAAATGTAAAGCAAACAATGAATAAGGAGAGAAAAAAACATAATAAGTACTTAAAAATGATATTCAAACCTGAATAATCTCTTAAAAATGGCATTTAATTATTTTTAAAATTATACTGGCGCCAATACAAGTTTACATTTGCATGTTTTAATTTTAGTGGCGCATGAATCATTACAGGCGCCAGAAAAGTTAGAAGGTTGCTAACTTTCTTCATCCGTGCATGCACTGATCTACCTTGCACGCCAGTAGATGTTTACACGTTCATTTTGCTTTTACTGGCGCGCCACTTTGTGTTGGCGCCAGCAAATCATTGTAAATGTAAACCCCGTATAATACTATAGGGGGAAGGCTTAACTTCAAAACCAAGTAATCAAATATTTTAATTCTTGCGGCATAAGATACTTCAAACATTACTTTATATTTTAAACTAAACAAAAATTTATTCTTTTTAAATAATAGTCAATTTGATTGTTTGAAAAAAATGTGATTTTTGTCCCATTCAGTAATTTTATTCTCATTGAATGGGACAAGAAAAATATTGAATGGGACATATGTAATACAATGTAAAATTCATGCGGTTTATAAAGGTTAGTAAAAATATGGAAATGGTCAAAAATCTCAGCGGGCAAGCATTTTTGGGATAAATGATGAGGACAAAGGTCTCAGCATTTTTCACGGCGCATCCGATGGTGACCTTGACTTTGAGGTCAAGATCAAAATTCAAGGTCATATTCATAATGTCCCATTCAATATTGCTTGTTAAGTAACAAGTTAAAGTCAAGAAATGAAAAGTATACATCGCCTCAATGCGCAAACAATACTTATTTAATTATAGTCTATACTAAGCAGTTTAATAATCAACCAATACGATTAATCTAAGCATAATAGTTATCACAGAATATTTAGTAATTTATAAAAAAAATAAAAGTTTCGTTTTTCTATTTAAAATTGTATTTCCTAATTTTTGTTGAAACAAACGGAAAATCGTTAACACATATATCGCATATAAAAATAGTTATATAAAAGACACCTAATGACTGTAATACAAATTTCCATTAAAGGTTCCTTGTTAACTAAAACTCATTTGTCCCATTCATTAAGCCTCCCCCCTATATATTATTTATAATGCCTTTCATTCTTCTCTCTCTTCTGGAATTCCGTGTTCCTAATTTCATTATAATTTAGATTGAGTAAGCTAATTTTCATGCTTTGTCGTGAGTTTTGTAGTGCAAATGTCATACATGGCGAATGAAATTTAGCTTACCCCTTACAGACCAGGATGTCACAATTGTTACACTTCGTTCTCCATGCTATTTCAATGGGAAGAAAGTGCGTGGAGGAGGTCAGGCCGGTTTGAGGTCAGACATGACTGTGACAGTTCTTAGCTACTACTTTAATTTTCGTTGAAGTTCTTAGCGCGCGTTGGTTGGCCTCACTATTTTCTATTGCTAGGTAATTATCTTGTTTTGTCATTGTTGTAAGGGGAAGCTACTGTTTTTATTTGTTTTAATCTCAGTTTTTATTGAATATTATTCTACAAATTTATATTTATTTGTGCTAAGGTATATAGATTAGGACCCAGTTGGTGCAGTTGTAATACTGGACAATTGTAACACTACCCCCCTCCAAACCCCTATCCAAAAAATAAAAATAATTTTTTTTTGTCTTTTCTGGATCAATATTAATGTCAAATTAATAAGGGAATTGTGAAAATTCAAAGTATCCTAGTTTCAAGTGTGTAAGAGTTACTCGAAATTATAATGAAATTTTGAATATGGAATTGCAGAGATTTTTAACGTACTTAGGCACTGACACTTTGGAGTGGTAGGGTTCAAATCTCGTGGTTGGTTATCAATACTCGTCAAACTTTACTGCAATTTTTCTTCACAATTCCAGATGAATATGATAATTTTCAAAATCACGGCAATTTTGGGGCCGGTACAAGTATCGGCACAGTTCCTTAAGGTACCATCACAGTGTGATTCTGCTGAAAAATAGTCAATTCTTACAATTTTTTTTTTTTCGGATGAATAGGATGGGGGAATGGGGATGAATTTTTTTTACGATTAATACCACAACTTGACAATACAAAAATATTTCTTTTTATTTCTTTTTATTTATTTTTTATAATTAATATAATTTTTTAAAAAATGTGTCTTTAAAAAAGGGCGAAATTTGGTGCCCACGATTGCGGCCGCAGTTTTTATTTAAAAAAAAGAAATAAAATAGATTATCAATCTGTAGATAAGCCGCTATGTTCCCACGGGAGATTTTTTCTTTGAATTTTGAAAAAATGGCGGCGGTTAATTTAAAGTTCAAAATTTTTTATAGTTTCCGTGTGAAATAATAAAAAAGCTCCCATAGGAACATAGGAACCAGTTTTTAACGTAAAAACTGGTGCGGCAATCGTGGGAACCAAGTCTCGGTCTTTTTTAAAGACACTTTTTTTAAAAAATTTTAATAGTTATAAAAAATAAATAATAATATATAAAAAAAAATATTTTTGTATTGTTAAATAGTGGTATTAATCGTAAAATAAAATTCATCTCCATTCCCCCATCTTATCCATTCAAAAAAAAAAAAAAAAAATGTGAATTTTTCGGCCAATCACACTGTGATGGTACCTTAATAAGACAATTGCAGACTATGTATTTACATACCGCTAGCTGATCAGCCGGGTACCACTAGATTGAGAATCGCTGATGAGAAAGAGTAAATTCAGATGTAGAAGCCATGAATCGTTTCTTTTTAGACACGAACGCACTGTGTATATTATTTATAAACCAATTTGTTTTGTATTATCATCCGTCTCGCTCGTAAAGAATATGACGTGTGGGGGTTCAACTTCATTATGTCTAATTAAAATTCCAAAAACGTACTTATTATCATAAGGCATGTGTATTACGTGTATACGTACGTATCATATATATGTACGTAATACACATAACACTAATGCCAATGTAAGTTATATTAAAAATTTATCTATACCCTAACACTCATATCATAAATTTAAGTATATATTAATATATGGTATGAAATATATCGAATGTTTACTAAAACATCAGATATATCAAAGTAGATTAAGAGACGGACACTACATTTGAGTTCAAAAGAAGCTTTTTTTGCACAGTTCGCCATCTACGTCATAATACGTCAAATATTTGAATTTTTAGAAAAAGGCAACAATACAATTACTTATTATTATATTTATATAGCTAGTTTTTTGAGAGTTACTATTTTTGTTACAGCCAAACCGTTGATAAGAGCTAAGAGCTATAAAGATCCTGACTATAGCAATCGGTTGCCCTCGTCGATATCTGAAATTCTTATTTGAACAATTTCTCAATTAAATTAACGGTTTAGCTGTAGTAAAAATGGCAACTGTGAAAAAACTCAGGTTGTATATATATAATTCGCCATCTACGTCATCAAGATCTGCGCGTCGGCATACTTTTCTTAATCTACTTTAAGATATATGTAGATTTCGCTAAGCGACGCCAAATGGGATCGCGACCCATAGTTTAAGAAGCCCTGGTCTAGTATATTAGGTAGTGACGGGGAGTCGCACGGTTTATTCATTTAACAAATTAAATGCCCTGTTTTTTTTTTTTTTTTTTTTTTTGTTGCTTTTTTTATCAGTTAATATGTATATGTATTTATCAATATTAAATAAAATCAATATTCACAATTAAAACTACTGCTAGAGTGAATGAATTTCATGATCGTTTTCATTTCATATGCTCATTTTTATTTAATATTTATATACTTAATATTTATTTATTTAATATACATAATCTAGGAAGAGCATTATCAAAATTAAAAGTGTAGTTAAAAGCCCAGTGCCAAGAAAAGAGCATAATTCTGGCTAAAATATAAAAAAAAAGATTTACTAGATACTGTTATTAAAATTTTTGAAAAATCCTTCTAAAAATTTTCATCGCAACAAAATTTTAAAAAAGTCAAGATCAAAATTGATACCAAGACTGAATTTTACAAGATTAAAACTATTTTTATCTATGCGACAGCAAAACCAAGATCAGGATTTTTAGTGTAAGAACAAAGAAAGCTACGGTCTTAGGTTTGACCATGCATTTACTCATCATTAAGTTAAACCCAAAGTAAAAAAAGGCTAAAAATACCCGGTTCTGAGAATCGAACGGGACTGGCGAATGAATTCATCCAAGATTCTCGAACTCCCAGCGTTTTCAGCAGCTTTAATAAAAATGAGATGTTTCGTTCGAAAGTCCCAAGCTGTAATCGTACAATTTAGAAATTCGTTAAAACTAGATACCTTTTAGAAAGACTTATTTTTCATTCTTAAAAGATCGTTTTTAAAATTTTCCATAACATTTATCAGAAACTTACTAGAGCGACAGTTAGCGTAAGCCAAACTATTAATAAAATTTAACAAATTTTTCGTATATACACAAAGTAAGTATATATAGTTTAAACTTTAAAGTTTCACATCTGCTAATCTGCTCGGAATAAAATTTTCACAATAACCATACTTATATTGATTTATGAACTTGTACAAAACAACTACATCTGCTCTCACACATCAGACGCTCAAAGTGAGACAGACCGCGCCACATCGTAGTACCACGGATAACGGTAAACAAAGCTATAATCTACATATGGTGGTGAACGGAACGAGCTCCAGAGTATGGCTGGATATTGACAAACATTCACCTTATTTTATTGCAGATATTATACCGAATAGCTTGCTACGAGGGCAAACGGATGTTGGGACGTAGTTTAAATGTGTAGGGTGAGTGTAAAACTATATGTTGGTAATATAGATTTTCATAGTTGTTGAAAAAGTTACGCGAAAACTAATAATGGTGTAAACGATTTTACATTGTGTGTACAAAAACGAGCAATAGTAAAAAGTGCACTTAATATCGAGTTAAATCATTTTAATACACGGGGTACACTAATGGACATATATATGTATGTGTAGTGAGTAATTTTTATGCAAAATAGATTAATAATTTTGCAATTGTCAGAGAATATGTTGATCAAAGACAATCATCTATTGTATTGTACAATTAAAAATATAGGTTATTGCAAAATGAAATGGGTATTTTCTGCATAAAAACAAAACTTTTCAATCATTTCGAAACTTCGACAAACAAAAAGAACACGTTAAGTGTTGTCTATTTGGATAAAGAAAGGCAACATATTTATTTCATTAAAATAGTAATTATATTTTTTAAACAATTTTATTCATAATAAAAATAAACATACATTTATAATAATAATAGTAACAGACCTCTTTTTCATATATAACAATTACAAAAAAATACTTTTTTTGGTAGCAGAGTTATTATTAAAATTGGCAGATAAAAATGAGAAGATGAGAATTATATTTAGAGAAATAAATATTTTTTTAAAGGTAGAAAATCAGAAATACATTTTTCAAAACTTTTAAGGTACCATCACAGTGTGATTCTGCCGAAAAGTAGTCAATTTTCACAATTTTTTTTCGGATGGATAGCATGGGGGAGTGGGAATGAATCTTTTTTACGATTAATACCACTATTTGACAATACAAAAATATTTTTTTTATTTATTTTTATTTATTTTTTATAATTATTATAATTTTTTGAGTAAAATGTCTTTAAAAAAGGCTGAAATTCGGTGCCCACGATTGCGGCCACAGTTTTTATCCGAATAAAAAAATCAAATAGATTATCAATCTGTAGTAAGCCGCTATGTCCCTATGGGAGCTTTTTTTTTCTCTTGAAATCTGAAAAAACATAGGAACATAGCGGCTTACCTACAGATTGATAATCTATTTGATTAAATAATTTACTGTTGAGAGGTTTACTTTGTGAAATTTCATTTTAAATATTAAAAATATTTAAAGTTGCAATTACTTTGTCAATTTCACTAGAATTGAGTAGAATTTACTAAACGCGTTTTCAATCTCGCGACCATCATCAGAGTAATTGAAGAAATGTATGTGGGAGTGTAATAAATACTCTTAAAAATGAATTTGGGAAAAACCCGTCATTATACTATTTCATATGAAATAGGCTGTACAATAACGTACCTGAAAGACGGTAAACTCCACTCTTTTTTAGCGGATCAGTTTTTTCTTTTGCGTTAAAAAGTGAACGGCCAAGGTTTCCAAATGAACAGAAGGCGGGTGATATATTATATTTTGAAAATAAATTGCCTATTTTTTGTGAGATGACACCTAGGAAAGGGAGTGATACATAATGTTTTGGATCTGGACCAGCAGTAATAGATGGATATATTTGTTCAATGGTGATTTTGTAAAAAACATTCGTAAAAAACAACACAAAATCACCATTGAACAAATATATCCATCTATTACTGCTGGTCCAGATCCAAAACATTATGTATCACTCCCTTTCCTAGGTGTCATCTCACAAAAAATAGGCAATTTATTTTCAAAATATAATATATCACCCGCCTTCTGTTCATTTGGAAACCTTGGCCGTTCACTTTTTAACGCAAAAGAAAAAACTGATCCGCTAAAAAAGAGTGGAGTTTACCGCTTAGATTGTTCGCAGTGTAATGCTAAATACGTGGGACAGACGGGTCGCAGCTTCGAGACAAGGTATAAGGAACATGTTGGATCTCAAATTCATAGCTCAAATTTTGGTTTACACGTCTTAGAAACAGGTCATTTCCCCAATATAAATCACAAACCAAAAGTTCTACATATTTGTCAAAAGGGTACAAAACTGAATCTCTTGGAGGCTCTTGAAATTAATAGATTGAACAGTGACCCACAAGTGGAGGTTTTAAATGATCAAAACGACCTAAATAATTCACCTTTATTAAAACTGAACTTCTAAACGAAAAAATATAATTTCAGCAACTTTAACATTTTGGACACCCCTCCTTTATTCTTAAACATATTGGTTAAAAATTTTTACCTTACACAGATAAAAATAATTACCTCTATTATTCAAAACTGGTTTATCAACATCGTCTTTCAGGTACGTTATTGTACAGCCTATTTCATATGAAATAGTATAATGACGGGTTTTTCCCAAATTCATTTTTAAGAGTATTTATTACACTCCCACATACATTTCTTCAATTACTCTGATGATGGTCGCGAGATTGAAAACGCGTTTAGTAAATTCTACTCAATTCTAGTGAAATTGACAAAGTAATTGCAACTTTAAATATTTTTAATCTATTTGATTCTTTTTTCGGATAAAAACTGCGGCCACAATCGTGGGCACCGAATTTCGACCTTTTTTAAAGACACTTTTTAAAAAAAATTATAATAATTATAAAAAATTAATAAAAATAAAAAAAAATTGGTATTATCAGATAGTGGTATTAATCGTAAAAAAAAATTCATCCCCATTCCCCCATCCTATCCACCCGAAAAAAATTGTGACAATTTACTACTTTTCGGTAGAATCACACTGTGATGGTACCTTAATCAAAATTGTAAAGAATCCGTCTACAATATTTATGACGTCGCTACTAGTAGGCACTAGTATCAAGAGAAAATACGGAATATAAGAGTGTCCTTTTTATAAATTTTCTTTTTTATTTACGATTTTTAATGTTATTTAATTATTTCGTGGAGATAAATGCTGAAAACCCACAATGAAAAAGCCTTAAAAAATTTTAAATAAAAATTTTTGGAATTTCATACCTAATCCAAATTTCGTTATAATTTAGAATAAGCTAATTTCCATTTGTCGTATGTCACATTTCTTCCTATATATTTTTTAATGTAACGTTATACACAGCGAATAAAAATTAACTCATTCCAAATTATAATGAAATTTTTAATATGAAATTCTAGGAACTTTTATTTGAAACTTTTCAGAACTTTGTTGCCTGGTTTCCAATACTTTTTTTCTTATTAAATCATTCATTTAATTCATTCAAATCAAAAATAATTCATTCCATCCTTTTTCACTACGAAATAGTACATCTAAAAGTCGGAATAAAAATCCTAGTAGCAAAATTTCGTCTTCGCAAATCCAAAGATGTGAATATTGTGACAATAAGACATACGAGTTTGATGAAATTTCAAAGGTTCTAAGGCTTTGATTATAAAAGATTAAAATATGAACGTTTCAAGATCGTCTGAATGGTAGAAACGCTGCGCAAAGAATGTGTATATTTGTACTTTGGTGTACCTTCCCTATAAAGTGGTGTAATACCACAAATACATATTAATATTCCGGCAACTTACTTCTTGTTATAGCAGCGAACTTGTTTTCATAAGCTTTATTTAAAAGTTTTGACAGAATTAACAAAAAAGCAAAGCATCAAAACAAACATCTGAACGAAAAGAGATTAGAACTTTTTTCTTTTATTTTTATAAAAAGCTGACAACGTAAAAATTCATTTTAATTTTTTTCTTCAGTATCAAGTTAAAGTTTTTAACTCTTTGATACATTTTATATTTGATAGTTTGCTAAAGTAAAAAGTGCACACTGAAACAAATGAATGTTGTACACTTGCGCAGATACACATTTTTACTTTTTGTAGTCAACAACTGCCGGAATGTTGAGTATAGATTGTTGTTCAGTTTCTATATATATACGTACATGTTATTGAAAATTAGAATTTTGTTTATATTTGTTTTCTTGCTTAAGGGGGCTCACCAGTCCAGAAATTTCAAAAAATCGATTTTTTTGTTTTTACGTTTTCTTATAGCCATACTTATTAGAAACCACTTTAAACGCGTTTTTCTCGAAATGACATTTTTCGACACCTGTGTCAAGATTACTCTAAATCTATTCATCCAAATCAGCTTAAATTTGGACAAAATATTTGCAACACATTTCGCTACAACCAGATTTTTTTGGATAAAATATGGCGATTTTATGCGCATTTTAATCTCCAGAAAATGGTAAAATTTCAGAACTATATACATATATATATATATATATATATACATATATATATATATATATATATATATATATATATATATTATATATATATATATATATAAATATATATATATATATATATATATATATATATATATATATATATATATATATAAATATACATATATATATTTATAAATTGATCAATATAAGTCAAAGAAAAAAAAAAATATTTTTGTGATCTTGAATAGTTAATAAGAGAACTGATATCATTTGTTATTTGTTTTCATTGTCCAATTTGTATAAAAAAAATCGTGAAAAAACCCGTTTTTTCGATCTCTGGACTGGTGGCCGGTGGGCCTCCTTAAGTTGTAGATTATTTAAAGTGTACTGCAAAACTTTTTTAACTGAAGAATATTCGTTATTGAGCAGTATTGATGACAGCTGTGATCCTTTTGTTTGAATGAATAAATATTAACACATTAATATTGTGAAGCATCTAGGACACTTGTTCACCAACTATGATCATACTGCCCGGTGGCCCTAACAACTGTGATGTTACTACTCAGTGGCTCACAATCATTATGACCTTACTACCCCTTGGTCCATAATCACTATGATCTTGCTACCCCATTTTTATCTAGCTGTTTGTTTTAAGCCCTTTTTGAAGTCTGTAATACCTTGACGGAAAATTTTAACCTGACGTTAACTTCTCTCAGAATTTAATAGTATTTGAAAAAAAATTTCTCCCAAATACTAGGCAGCCTAATATAATAACATAGCCTAGACCAGCCTGGAATTATTTGGCTTTCTAACTGTAAAAAAAGTTTTTCAAAATCGGTTGGGTAGTTAATTTTGGAGCTTTTAGGTTTCCCCAAGACCATGGGTCACCTTAGGCAATATAGCCAATGTCAATTTGAAACAGTTTAACTTTGTAACAATGGAAAAATTTTGAAGATCAATTGAGTAGTTCACTTTAGACCCTTTTTGGGTCCCAGACAACATCATTATTATAGTAACTTTATTTATACAGTTACATATTTAATAAATTATTTATTTCATTATGATGTGGGTGGAGGATAATAAAAGTGATATGAGGATTAGGATTTGGTAAATATGCGTCTGCAGTCGTCTTCTCAAGGAACTATGCCGATATTCATCTGGAATTGCAAAGGGAAACTGCAGAAAATCTTTGCGTGGGAGTCAAACCGTCGATCTACCACTCGACAAGTATCACTGCCTTAGCACGCTCGGCCAAATATAACAATCAAATCGAAATTACTTCGACACACAATGGGATAAATATGACCCAGGCATAGGAACAAACCACAGATGCTATTTCACTCTGCCGAGTGTGTTTCATTTTCAAAGTTTTCAAAAGGGTATAGCCGGATAAGTATAGAATCGGCTCCGGTAGCGAATTATTTTAATAACTATATTAACGGTATTGTGAGGCCGTAAGTAATTAATATCTACAATTTTGGCGGCCAAAATTGAGTAGTTATGGAGATAACCAAAAAAATTTAAGAAATTACAAAAATTTTTTTCTTGGTAACTATAGCAGAGTCGGATAAGCTCCAAATTTTAGTGAATAAGGAACTGTTTCCCCCCTCAAATTTTTTTTTGTAGCATGTTAATTACATCGAAGACTATACGAAATGAACATTTTCTACCACTTGCAACCGCCGCTACGAAAGTTATCGGCCATTTTGTGAAAAATCGACCATTTTAGTCGTACTTTCTAAATATAGATGAATATATCTCGGTATGTGTAGGTCTAGAAAAAACGAAAAAAATTGAGGCTATTCACTACGATATAGTCTACCAGCGGTTACAGTATGAAATTTTTATCTGCACACATAACCTTAAAAAAAAATTAAAATTGGAGATACTGGTAAATTTTGGTTTTTTAGTTTTAACTTGGGATGTTTTAAGTGAAATTTGATGAAATTTTCAGAAAATATACTTTATAATGTGGACAATAACTGGTTAAAATTTCAAATCAAAATATCTAACAAAAACCCTGAAAATTAACGTCAAATTTGAAAATTGATTGGCCAATGGTTTTTGTGCATTGTATCGTATGAGGTTCTTTTTCCTTTTAAAATGTAGGTTTTTTTATGCATTTTATGATGATGGATAAGAAAAATTTTTAAGCTTGAAAAAAAGCGAAAAAAATCGATTCAAAATTCAAAATCGTCAGCTATGAACAATATTTGAAAAATTAATTAATACAAGTAAACCGCTATAATTTAAAAATTTAAGTAGTAATTAGTTCCATAGAAGGGTCACAAGGTTCCATGTAAGGGTACACTAATCGACCCCAATTAAAAAAATTAAGTTTGAGAAACTCAGGTTCAATTGTTTTAAAAAATGCACAACATCAAAAGTATATAAGCTGAAAGCTCCCATCCCTCCACAAGCTGCAAATTCAACATTCTTTAAGAGTGTATTAACAAACTAAGTGGCTTAACACCTATGAGCCTTTCGACGAACTATGGACTTAATTTTTCCAAAGTTGTTTTTTTAATTGGGTTCGATTCGTGTAATCCTCATTTGGAAGCTTGTAACCCTTGTATGAGAGAAATTATTATAACTCATAATATTTAAATTATGGTGGTTTACTTGATTTAAATTATTGCAGCTGCTGTTGAATTTACAGCTTGTGAGGTGGGTGGGAGCGTATATGTACCTACTGCTACAAAAAATTAAGGGAACAAAAAAAGAAAAAAATTTTTTTTTCAAAAGTTTTTTTAAAATTTCGAAAAAATTAAAAATTAAAATTAAATTTTAAAAAAAAATTTAGAAAAACTTAAAATAATTCATTTCAATTTTTTAAAAAAATTCTGACAAAAGAAATTTTTTTTTTATTTTCAAATTTAATGGATAAAAGACGTCTAATTGTGAGAAAATTTGAAAAAAAATTGAATTTTACATTCAATTTTGCTCATTCAATTTTGCTACTTTTATTTTTTTTTTTAAATTTTGAACAAACAGTTTAGAAAAACCATTCAATAGATCGATCTGCTGATTTACAGGATTATTGGGGGTACAGTGAGGTATAAAAATTTGTACAAAGATTAGATTCTCCAACAACATTCGCAAGGATGCGGACAATTTTTCGCAACAAGGAAAAAAGTCCTTTTTTCACATTTTTCAGGTTAAATTTAAGGATGAAATTTTTTTTCCTAAAGTACGGGGCAGAACCATGTCAGAAATTTATTCCAGATTGAAAAACTGCCCTTCGATTTTCTGTCCGATCACTGGTTACAGAGTATCGATGGTTAAAGCAAAAAGGATCCTTTTGCATTCAAAGTTGGATATCTCCGGAACAATTCAACGTAGAGAAAAATTTAAGAAGGGAAATTGAAACTGAATAAGCAGGCTTATCAAGTCAATACCATGACTTTACTGTAAAAAAAAGAAAAAAAAAAAAAAAACAAGCCCGTAGACCGAAAAAAAGATTTTTCTTATTCCTTAGAATTTCTCGATAACTGCTACCTACTCCTAAAAATTTTTGGACGAAATATCTCAAAACTAGAATCTTGTAGCTTCAAAATGCTTTTTTAATCATCTCGATACGACTGTTTTTCACGTAAATACAGCCCTTCAAAAATCACTCAAAAATTAACAGTTTTCCTTTGCTCCCTTAATTTTTTGTAGCAGTACACTTTTGATGTTGCGTATTTTTGAAAATAATTGAACCTTAATTTCTCCAAACTTGGTTTTTTAATCACGTACGATTGCTGTAATCCTCATATGGAAGCCTGTGACCCTTGTATGGCACAAATTATTCAAACTGATATTTAAATTACGGCAGTTTACTTGATTTAAATTATTTTTCAAATATTGTTCATAGCCGACGATTTTGAATTATTAATCGATTTTTTTCGCTTTTTTTCAAGCTTAAAAATTTTTTCTTATCCATCGTCATAAAGTGCATAAAAAAACCTACATTTTAAAAGGAAAAAGAACCTCATACGATACAATGCACAAAAACCATTGGCCAATCAATTTTCAAATTTGACGTTAATTTTCGGGGCTTTCGTTAGATATTTTGATTTGAAATTTTAACCAGTTATTGTCCACGTTATAAAGTATATTTTCTGAAAATTTCATCAAATTTCATTTAAAACAACAGAAGTTAAAACTAAAAAACCAAAATTTACCAGTATCTCCAATTTTTATTTTTTTTAAGGTTATGTGTGCAGATAAAAATTTCATACTATAACCGCTGGTAGACTATATCGTAGTGAATAGCCTCAATTTTTTTCGTTTTTTCTAGACCTACACATACCGAGATATATTCATCTATATTTAGAAAGTACGACTAAAATGGTCGATTTTTCACAAAATGGCCGATAACTTTCGCAGCGGCGGTTGCAAGTGGTAGAAAATGTTCATTTCGTATAGTCTTCAATGTAATTAACATGCTACAAAAAAAAAATTGAGGGAGGAAACAGTTCCTTATCCTTTGTTCGTCCGACTCCATTACTACTCAACATAGGAAAATAGTTCCAAATCCACATGAAAGTAAACAGTCTCAAGAATATCAGACATATTTATTATCGTATCAGGCCTGATTAGTACGGATAATAACAAGGATTATATCCCATCAAATGTTATTTTTATAGGGTTCCAATTGAGTGACCACTTCAAAAAAAATTCAGTAATTGTGTCTTATTGCACTTAATTACTGCACCAAGTTTCATCAAAATTCAACGGGGTATAACATGATGAAGAAAAATATTTTTCATTTCCAATCTGCTGAACCGCCCTTCCAGTAGGTCCGACCCTGGAATTATATACATCAATCGAAAGCACTTTAAAAATAAAATGTTGTGTCTAATAAAGTGTTTTTTCCTGTCTCCCATAGTTTTCGAGATAATCAAGAATTATCGAAAGAGGTGTATTAACTCTTTGCACTCAAGGAGAAAAAATGTGAGTTGTAAATAGGCTGGTAAGACATGTAGCACATGACAACGATTCTAACCTTGTTTCTCCTGGATTCTTTTGACGTTCTAACCTTGTTTCCCCAAAGTTGAATACTGAATGCGCTAAATCCGTCCTCAATGCTGTTATTATTAGTTTTTAATTTTAAAAAGATAATTCAACGTGATTTTGTATTATTTTATTTACAATTTTTCTAATAAATGAATGTGTTTGCAGTTATTAAATACAATATTCATGTAATGTGAAGTATGAGCAGTCATTACAGTTCAACATTCAGTGTGTCATGTAGTACATGTCTTATGATCCAACAGACAAAACACCATTAAATATGGTAGAGTTAATGGACAAACCATCTTGTCATGCTGTACATGTCTTATAAGCGCAAAGGGTTAAGATATAGGCTATTTGCCTCTGATCTGAAAGTCCAAATAGTAACTATATTGTCGTTTATGACACTGCGGGTACTTCATTTGTATAACTTTCCTAGCTCAAAACAAAACCGTTGTGGAAATATAATAGAAAATTGTCAAAAAATGTGCTATAATTGGATTTTTTAATATATAGAATATTAAAATCCAATGAGCATTATATTCTACATGTTAAAAAATCCTACTACACAACATTTTTGGCAATTTTTTATTATATTTCTACAATGGTTTTGTTTTGATCAAGGAAAGTTATATATATGAAGTACCTGCAGTGCCACATAAACTATAATTTTTTTGAGATGTTTTACTAACAGGGCCGGATCTAGTATGCGAAAGTTATTTTTTTTGCTCGTCACTTGTTTTCTGGGAGGGAGCAATAAATATTCTTTTTCTACAGGGGCGCCACTTTTGACCCTGCCCCGAGTGTCACTTAGGCTAGGTTCGGCTCTGTTTACTATTAATTTATCAAGAAAAAATTTTTTTTTTTTGTTTAGTTTTAGAGATATTTCTCTTCTTAAGAGTAACTAGCTATTGAATAAATTCTTTAAAATTAAATAAAAATTAAATTAGTTCTCTCAAGTATTTTCTGGCACTGAATTGGAACAGTTTCTACCCATTCAAATGCTACTTATCTAATTAAAACGACTCATAATTTTATGTCCTTTCATTATTTTTGATATTAATATGCTAGCTACATTGCTAGAAGGAAATAATTAACCTACTTTTTCTTTGTATATTCACACTAAATAATTTAATTTATAAGCTACCTACCTACAATTCATTTTATTTGAACTATCTTATTAAATTCAACTAACGTAAAAGCCCCCATTATGGAACGGTATCTAATACTGGAACAGTTTTGACATTTACATATTAATGAAGTTATTTCTGAAAGAAACGTCTAATAACAAAAAATATTATTAATAGAATGATTGTTTTTAAATTTAAATTCACCTCTCATTTAATGTTTCCTTACTTAATTAAAGAAATAAATATGTAAATACCAAAACTGTTACAGTATTAGATACCGTTCCATAATGGGGGCTTTTACGTTATAGTATTCAAGCTGTTGATATATGAGGCGTTCAGTACAAAAATGGATCAGATCCTAAAGTGAAAAAAATATTTGTTGGTTGCGTATTAATATACTTACTTGTTAATGGTCCGTATTTTCAGAGTCATAGTGGACTAAATCCCTATTTTTGCTATTTTATAATAGATGACAGCAGTTGTCTTTCGCCCAATAAATTCATAATTTTTAAATTAAGACCCATACTTAAGTTAATTCTCATTCAACCATAACAACAAAATTATCCTCTAAATCTTCAGGATTCAGCTAGCGTTAATAAACCTTGATTATCTCAAAACTATAATTTATGGACTCAATCTACTTTAGCTTTGAACGCCTCATATTTGTACATATTTTCGTAGTAAGGCACTAAGCAAACATAGGCTACAACGCTGTAGGTAAGTAGTAACTGTATCACTTCAAATTAACAATAAAATTGATGCATACAACTTGCTCTTAATAAAGTAGATGTAAACTTTATATGAAACTGCAGTAGTGTTTGATACACAACGTACCTAATAGCTATACCTAAATAAGTGGGGTTGAACAAACTAAGATTTATTCAGCATTCAACAGTAGGTTTGTCAATTACCAAGAGTGGTTTCTAGGAATGATTAGTTTTATATTAAGGACTTAAACCTATATGCTCTTGTTTTGAGATACACTATAAAGGTGCTATTATTAATTGTAAGAAACAAAAGTGATTTTATTGAGCGATATCCATTCATGTAATTTCTGATGATAGATATATTTTATATCTTCAACGTCATGTCAAATTATTGTAAGACTACGCAGTATTATAAAGTATGTGTCTCCGTCACAGACTTTTTAAGTAATATACAGGATAATGGGAAATAAAATACGAGTGTTTTGAAACAAAAATAAAAAAATATAAATTAATCCAGGCCGACCATGTAAATTAGAGAAATGACGATATTCTCTTAAGGGGGGAGGGTCCTCCAGAACTTTAAAATTTTTAATTTTTTGTTTTGCTTTAAAAGTTCATTTGAATTTTAAGGAATATATTTCTAACGTTTTAATCTCAACAGAACTATTATCTTAGATAACGATAAACTGCTTTTAACTTCTACCTGTTTTTCTCAAAACAGGTTTTTTCCGCGCCGTGGAACATAACTTAAGGTAGTTGGTCGATAAAACGATTTTTTTAAAGGAATTTAACGAAACTTCTCTAGATATTTATTTACTCCAATACCAATAATTCGAGCCTTTACCCAAAAAAAATTGACCATCCCAATTTTGAGAAAAACGGTTTCAAATTTTTGTAATTTTAACACGGGCTCTTATGGGAAAACTCTATTTTTTCTTAATAAAATGAAAACGTGTCAAAAGAATTTGATAAAAATTTAATATGTTATTTAATACAAAATTTCAAACCATATTTAATAAGAAATAATAGTTATTGACCACGCCGTTTCTGAAATATAATTTAAAAACATCATTTTACAACGCTTTTTCAACAATTTTTTTTAAATTGCTACAACATAAGCGGACGGAAATTCAAAAAAACAAGTGTTATACAAATATAATAACTAAAAAATATTAACACATTACTTAATTTTTGATCAAAGAAAATTTTTTTTCTGAGATATACTTTTGTACCTGACTATCTCAGAGCAACTACGTTAAAAATTTATTAAGGTATTAACTTGAAATTTTGTACAGATATTCTTTAAGATATTGGCCTTTGCATATACCTAAAATTTTACATAAATTATTACTATAAATATTGTTTATAACAATTTGTCTATAAAAAAAGTAGAATTTTTTCTTTTTGGTTTTAAATTTGGAAAAAAAGATTTTCTCATCAGAAATATGTATATAGAAAGCGTAATGACTTATTTTAATAAAATTATTTTGTCCGATTGAATTCAGTTGATTACAAGGAGCTGGGCATTCCAAGGCGCAAATTAAAAGAGTCAACTTGGAACAGCTGTAACGCCGCCATTTTTCTTTTTTTTTGCGTAAAAATTGATGAGTGAATACACCATAACATGTACTATACTATGTAACTTCATTTGATACAGTAAATGTATCCAGTTTCTTAAAAAAAAAAATATTAAAAATCCTGTTGTCTGGAGGACCCTGCCCCCTTAAACATTATAGAAATATTTAAAAGCGGTCTTTAATTTTAAATAGAATTTTTGTAGCCTGAAATCATTTCCGTCGTCAATTGTAATAACATTAGGTTGTGTAATATGAACTGTCGCTATCCGACACATTTGGTCGATCATGTAATTTCGGCGGTGTAAGGTCGACACTTTCCTAAGCATTACAGGCAGGGCCAGTTTTGCTTGTGACTTATTTTCTTAAGGGAATGTTTGAAAAATAATTTCCTTCTTTACAAACAAAAGGTAGAGGCGACATTTTTCAAGGTGCCTAGGGGCGGCACTCAGGGTTAGTCCGGCTCTGATTACAGAAACAGTTCAGAGCATTTCTTAAATTTTAAATAGAATTTTTGTAGCCCGAAATTGTTTCGTCATTAATTGGTATAACATTAGGCCATGTAATATGAAATTTCGTTTTTCGACCACTTGGTCTGCCATGTAATTCAAATAAGTACCGACACTCTTTAAGTATTAGAGAAATATCAGGTCAGTCCATAAGTTCGTGCGTATTAATAGCATGCATGGAATTCACTATGACTCATTTACTAAACCAATACAATTTTGAACGTGTCGAAACTTGTCATCGTTTGACTAACATATTATTCAGTTCATCACCAACTCTCTAGTACCCATAGAAGATGAATATACATAATCAGTACAAACGTGCTGTGCTACATTTTTTACTTTCGTGTGGTGAATCTGCCAGGTCTGCAGCGATAAAAATTGATAGTGTACATGGTGAACACACAATTAGTGTAAGGACTGCCCAGAAATGGTTTTAATAAATTTAAAGTTGGAGAAAGCAGCATTTATGATGAACCCCGTTCAGGACGTCTTGCTAATTTTGATAATGACATTCTTCGAAATCTTATGGAGTTAGAGCCACAATTAACAGTGGATCAGATAGCAGAAAGGATGAATTGTGTTTAATTTTTTTTTTTAAAAGTTTACCAAAAAAATGCGTACGAACTTATGGTCTGACCTGATATTTAAAAGTAATTTTTGAATTTCAAAATAGAATTCTTGTAACTAAAAAATATTTCCACCGTTAATAACATTAGGTTCTGTAATATCAAATGTTGTTTCGACCATTTGGTCTATTTATATGGTTAAATTTTCTCCGTAATTTCCTTTTTTTCAAATCAACAAAGAAAATTTGGAAGGTTGTACCTAGACATGTACTATCATATGCCGCAGATAAAGAACTAAATTCCAATGCATGAAATTTTTATCCGGAGAAACCTTTTTTTACATAATTAGGCTAGAAAAGCGTTAATTTATAGAGTAATAGGCATCCTGTAGGGATTCTTGACAACACTACTTGAAGTTTCTACCAAAACGGGACGTCCTGAAAAATCCGAGACAATTAAGAACCCTATTTTACCAGGCTTTGGTATAATAGGGCTTTGGTACAAGTGAAATATTGTATAAGTTATTTCACGGTAGCATTTTCGCATTATTTTATGCAACCCTTGAACTAGCGCAATAGTTCGATGTTAAAATTGTTTGACTGATGTGATCTCTGTACATTATTTTCTTTCATTTCCGGCAACCATTTAATTAAATACGTCGCGACGCAATAACAACTGTATATATATAACTGCAACCTATTTGTATGTATATGTCACGTCACACAATGTGTAACAACATCGAAATGTTTGCGTCAAGTTTAACTATAAATAATAATAATTTTAATAGCGTTTACAATATCATGATATGTAAATAATTTGTTTGAAAAGCAACAATTTTTTTTCGAAACAGTTGCCATTAAGAGGGGAATTCCATGGAAAAGGCTCCATAATTGAAAAAAATAAATAATTCTTATTGGTAGTAAAAATACGTTAATATGATGGTAACACTATAGTTCTTTAAGTTCCCAAAATTTCAATAAAAGTTTGTTTTTAGTTTTTTAGAAATAGTGTAATTTTTAATGTTTTGTCGTAAGTATAAGCTAATAGTGTATTTTATAGTGGTGTTTTAATTAAATTTTCAAGGCAAGTATTTAGAATTATTGTAATCATAATTGGGATCCTTAACGGGAATAGAATTTATTATAAATTTACAGATTTTGAAAAATCTTAAGAAATTTTGTATTTTAGGTAATAAATAATAAAAATAAGTACATTTTTGTACCTTTAAAATTATTTTAAAGTTCCTATTTTATGTCCTATAGTGTCAGTTTCTAGGATTTCATTTAAAAATACTACTTTTTTGCAATTCAAAGTGATGGTAGTGTCAGTTACGTTTTGATCTGTAGTGTCAGTCACGAATTATTTTTCGAATAACTACTTTTCTAAAAAAGTAAAGTCTTTCATTTTATCATTTTCAAATAATTTGTTTCATATACTTCGATTAAATATACAATTTAAAATTATAACGTCTGTACAGAGGAAGATTTTCGAAGTTTAAAAACACTCTCGAAAGCGACTTCCTTTTGCATGTAGTGTCAGTCACATTTACATTTTATTAAATAAATCATATTTCACAACTTTATTTGTGCACACTTTTTATTACGGAGGGATAATTGGGGTATCAACTATAAAACCATGCTAAAATTGAAACTGTAAACATAGTGATATTCGTAATATAAGGCAAAATAAAACGTAAATTGTGTCAAATGTAGAGTCAGTCACATATGGAATTGCCCTAGAGGAGATTCGCCAAAAAAACATTAAAAATCGACCGTTATTCTTATTTTTCTTTCATACAAATAAATATTTTATGGAAAAGCTAAATATACAGCATTATTTCTACATGTCTTGAAATGAGATAACAAAAAAAATTTTTTTTAATTCAAAAATTAGCTGAGTATAAATAGCTTCGAAGTCGACATGACACTGCGAGATTTTTCAAAACCAAAAAATCAAGAATTTTCTGAAAATATACATATACAGTTATGGCATTAACTAGGATTTAAGGAAAAAAATAAAAACCTGCGAGAAATCGCATTTTGAAAATAAATTTTCAAAAATCACCGCTTTCTCTTGACTATAAACAGCCGCCATTTTTTAAATATAACACGGAACCAAACGATCCTACTTCCTCCCAAAATGATGGTATCGAGGAATAATATGCACTTTGATTTATGTCGATATCTCAAATACTTTTTGAGATACATGAGGAACCATATCGAAAAACGTACTTTCAAGAAAAAAGGATTTAAAGATTTTTATTTAAATTGAATTATATTAAAGTGCGTGCACTAAAAAGGCAATAACTTTTCGAATTTTCGTTCTTTTTCTTTAATTTAAAATTTGAGGAGACTATTACTAACATCTTAAGAAGCATAATTATGGAGAAAAAAAACTGACTTTTTTTTGGCGAATCTTCTCTGAAATACCTGCATTGCTTTTTTCTGGATTTTGTCTTTTTAGAATTTGTTTTATCAGCCAATTTTAGATGAAAGCAAAAATTTACAAACAGAAAAGATCAAATCTGTTCTACCTATTTTACAACATAGTTAGTTAGAGAGTTACCAGCATTTTTAACTTTTCGGAAAGTTCGGCAAATTTAGGGTTTTTTTGATTTTCTCTGAACCTTGTTTATAAAAATCGATAAAATCTACGTAGAAAGATGTTTTAAAAAGTCTCCACTATCTTAAGAGCAACGTCGCGCTATTAGCGAATTTCCAGAATGGAAACTCGCTATTTTTTGGTTTTTCCGTACTAATTTTTAAAAACCCTTACCTTTTTTACCAAAACTAAAAAAAAATTTTGAAATTTTATATTAAAGCAAAAATTGTAGTACACTTTTAATCCACAGTCGACATTTTTCATACTGGCATAATAGTAGTTGGGAGTAACTTGAAATGTAAACTTTCCCACCTGGGAGGAGCCAAGAACAAAACTAAAAAAAAATTTTTAAAATAAAATATTTAGAAATTTTAATCAGCAACACTGTCTCTAACAAAATTGTTCAAAAATGTCCCCATCTTCCCTTAAAAACTCGGGGAAAACAAAACTTGAAACAAGCAAATTCGTGTCACAGAAAAACCGCATGGAAACTGAGTTGCTATGTATTAACTTCCTGTAAAGCATCTTTCAAAACTTTCAAAGAGATTTGAAAAAAGAAGCTAGAAAATTATAACTTTTATAGTAGAAACTGACTTGTAACTAAAAATTCAAAATAGCCCAAATGCCTATTTGTCGTTAACAATAAAATTCAGCGGTCAATCTGCCTGCTGCGTTGTAATTTTTTTTTTAAATCATGTGAACTAAAGTTGTTAAATAATACCTATTTAATTGTTATGAAATTTATGAGGGAACGAGCAGTTCATAATATACCAAAATTGCGTCAAGTCCCCTAACTATTCTCAAAATATTTACAAGTTTGTCTCTATATAATTTTCCACAACATTTCTCTTTTTGAAAATATTCACAATTAACATATATTAATTTAGTGTACAATTTATGTGGTAGGAGAATTTTCACAATTAAACTGAATATATTTCCTAATAATTCGTTTCCCAAAACTTACAATATATAATTCAAATAATTGTTTTCAAATTAATTTCGAGAAATATTTTACTTGTTGTCAAACATTTATTTAATTTCTACCTCTACAACTTTGTACTTTGTCGCCGTGTTATTTATCGCTGAAACAATAAATAACATTTTGAAATATGTAATTTTATTTAAATTTTCAAAATGACAGAAATTATATAAATTTGTATTCTCCGAAAAATGTATATCAAAGTTTGAAATACATAAATGTTAACAATGTAAGATATTTTAAAAATAATTTACATGTGACGTAAAAGCCCCCATTATGGAAGGTATCTAATACTGGAACAGTTTTGACATTTACATATTTATTTCTTTAATTAAGTAAGAAACATTAAATGCGAGGTGAATTTAAATTGAAAAACAATAATTCTATTAATAATAATTTTTGTTATCAGACTTTTTTTTCAGAAATAACTTCATTAATAAGTAAAGGTCAAAACTGTTCCAGTATTAATTACCGTTCCATAATGGGGGCTTTTACGTTAAGTATAAGAGTTAATGTGTACAAAACTTTTTCAAATTATTTACAAAATTTTGAAAGAGTAATTTTATTGAATGTGTTTACTGTAAGAGCGGGTTACGGAGGGTGCTTATAATCCTCATCAGCCCCCACCCCCTAAACAGAGATCAATAATTCAAAACATTTATAAAGGAAATTGGATCATTTTTATTTCAAAAATGAAAAGCTTACACCTATATTGCCTAATTCAGCCAACCATCGTAATTCTAATCATTTCAATAAGGCCTACTTTGAGAAAAAGGGATTTTTTTTAATTTAGTGACGTCACCAAGCTTACAAAAATAATTTCAATGTGTTAAAAATTGAAGATAAATGACAGAATGATGAAATTGGAGGCGAATTTTAGGTTTTTGAAGTTTTCAAATTGTAGGTTTTTCTTATTTTCACCAAAACTATAGATACGTAGGAACACTAGAGGAAAAACTTTGTTAGATCAGTCACATTTAACTATGAAAGGAATTGGTTCTTTTTTTATAGCAAAAATGAAAAAGTTTACACGCAAATTACTCTAATTCAATCAGTCACCCGAATTCGAATCACTTTAATATGGTTAGATCTGAAAAAAGATATTTTTTAAATTTAGTAATGCATTTTTTCAATGACTTAACGAGGATAACTGGCTTTCGAAATCGTTCTTTTAATGGTAAACTTAGGTAATTGTTTTTTTTTTTAAATTTGCAATGTCAAAAAACCATTATGAAACCTTTAAAAAAAATGTGATTGTACCTGTTGTTGGTAATTTAAATCATGTGCCGGACATTTGTTTGAGACAAGCTTTCTTTAATCTTTTTGTTACAATGATTTTCTTTTTCAAACTCGTTAAAGTTCACATTCTACAATGTTATTTTAAAGTATATATCTGCAGAGATAAATAAATACACATGCATGATATGATGTATAGATTTCGCAACCGGAGTTTGCAGGGGAATGTCAAAATAAGAACAACTCTACACGGAAGCGCAGCTATGCGTATTCGTCACAGTTTACACGCTACAATATGCTAAGTGCACAGCAGTATTTGTGTCTTAGCGTATGATGGATGGTAGATAAAGTATATGTTATATATTGTAGTTTTGTATGGATTAAGGTGAATCGATCACTTGAAATTTTAAAAGTTTAGAATTTGAAATTTTAGTATATTATAGAGAAAGATATGATGCATTCACTGACACTATTTTGAATAATTTCTGACGTCTAGTTTAGAAGAAATAAATTTTCAAAGTTAGAATTTTTAACGTACGGGTAAATGCAAAAGTATGATTAGACGTGAATCAGAGGTGTATATTTAAGAAAAATGTGTCATTAAAAACCAAATTTAAGATTTAAAAAAAAATTATTTTCTTTTATGTTTTTAAATCATTAAAAATATATTTTCTTTAATATTGGACGTTTAGTTATTGTAATAAATAAAAAAAAAAAAGAAAAAACTATAAAAATGTTAAATTTTTATAAATGACACGAACACACCCATAATATTTTCGTTTATGTATAAGTTACTATGTGTGTGTACACGGCAACTACCAGAATCAAATTAATTACTTTTAAAATTATTAAAATTAGAAGATTGAATAATAATTAAATATTAATACTGTTACATGTATTATAAAATTTAACCTATTTTTCTACACACAAATTATATTTATTTATAGAGAAAAAATAGACTTAGTAATTCATTTGTCAGTACTGATCGATTCACCTTAAAAACTGCATTATGGTTGCCTTTTTATTTTTTTATTTTTTTTTTTTTAAATAAAGAGAGCAATGAATGACCAAATTATTATTATTATTATTATTTTTACCTATTTAACACGAAATTTAACAAAATGACCGACTGATACATTGTTTTGACAATAAATAATCAACTATAGGCCGATTTCTGACTAGATAAGTCGGTGCGAAGGTACGACAGCGACCACAGGTCTGTTGTACAATAAGCAATGTATTATAAATCAGGTCGGAGCGCTTCAACACCGATAGTGATTGTTATAGTGAAATGAGTATTAGTAAATATGGAATACCATAAAGTAACCTCCGCTTATACCTATTAAATTAGTGAAACGAGTAATTATCTTCTCCAAGAGGAGTGGTATAATATATACCATCTTTTTCTCTTGAACACTAGACATCCCTTTGTCAATATTAGACATCATTTTGTGTACAGATCGTGGTTACGTAACGAAGCTGGTATATGTATCTATGACCATAGGCTTCGTATACAGTTGACCTTAAGAATCACAAATTGTTATACGCTAGGAACTTACCCTTAAAAATATGCTTAGAAATTGAAAAAGTGATCACGAACGTTCTAGTGGCTGGTTTTTTTTTTTTTTTTTTTTTTTTTTTTTTTTTGTAATCGATGCAGAATTTAAAATAAAATATAAAATTCAAATAGTATTTTTTGATTAAACCACGGCTTCAATGCTAAAAATTGTTAAAAATAAATAATTTGACAAGTATTCTAATAAATGTTTGATTTTAGTCTACGTATTCATTCTAAAATATCATATTTGTCAATAGTTTTTTTCCTCTCTAAAAAAATTTTATAATTTTTTTTTTATATATCAATTATCCTTATAGAATACTACAAATACAAAATTTATACATGTATCTTACCTATTACTTTCATTAATTTCAACTTTTCACAGTGACGCCGGCATTTGGTAAAAAAATAGTATTGGAATTTTTTATTCCTTTTTAAATTTTGAATCGATTAAAAGAAAAATCAGCCACTAGAACGCTCGTGGTCGCTTTTTGTTAAAAATTAGGGTTAAGTTCCTACTCTATTATACTAAGGTGGAGCAAAAAAGGATCGATTCAACCGAGCACGGATAAAGTTTGCAAACTCCAGTGGCGATACCTGTTCTTTTGTGCTACAACGAAGGTTGTGGTGTCCGTAACCGTCCGGATGACGACGGCCTAACGAGTGACGTGGGTAATGTGCGGTATCAGGAAACTGGAACAAATACCTACACAAACATGTAAAAAGTTACAAACCACGTAATACATAATGAATATTATATGATATTGTTATTATTGTAACACTGGCGTTGTACATACTTAATGTGTGACTATGTCGCCGCCGGATTGTAGAATTAGTCAGATTACAAAATGCCTAGCCGTTTTACGAAACGCACTGTTTTGTAAAACGGTTAAGTGTGGTTCGGTTATATTGTAAATGCGTCGTGTTTGCCAATATCGCTACCATATTGTACCGTACTGCAAAATAATTTTACAGATCTGAAAATAAATATTTCGAAAATATAATTGTAATATTTGTAATATTCATTTTCGGCCAAAGGCTAATTGAATAATGAACGGCAATTGTAAATAATTACCTTTTAATGTCCGAAAATGAATTTTCTATGGTGCCATTCCATCAATATATGATATACATTACAGGATATGGCGGTGGATGGGGACCGCGTAGAAAAATCGCACAAAATAATCGCAAAAAAATTCATAAATAGCTATGAAAATATATAATTTCATAGAAAATAAATAACTCTAAACGCCCAAAACATCACGATTTTCTTGCTTTTCTTAACAAGATAAAGCATTAATTTACACATAAGAATAATTTATTTTATTTTTATAATATTATGAAAATTGCAATAAATACATATGTAAAGAAACTTTATGATACAATAACTTCTTGTGCAATGTATTGATTAAATACTTAAAAACAATGAATAAATGGAGTAAGCGCGGGAGAGATTCCGCAGTAGCCATCGTTCGTCCGTTGATTGATAGATTATATGATTATATGTTTAAAATAAGTTACTAATTTAAGCTGTATATGGTAACATTTATAATTAGTCCATCAGTTTGGTAACTATCCAACTTTTTATTATTGAAAAGTAAGTTTTTTAACATAATATTTTATCAAACATTTAACTCATTAGAATTTGAGAATGTATATTTCATTGTTTTAATGAAGATGAGTTTTGTTATTAATTTAGGTATATTTTAAAACTACCTGTATACAATTTTAGGTTGGAATTCCGCACTATGCTTCCTATGGCAACATGCGGCATCTATCCCAACAAAAAGCAGAGATGCTGCATTTAAAGTTGTTATAGATACCGCATCATATTACATGTTAAAAACTTAGATTTATACCTAAATTATGAAATTTTTTTTTGGACTGTAAATTATGCCACGTAGATATAAAAGATCCATTAATGGATCAGGAAGAGCGCTCATATTAGTGAAGATAACGAAAATAATGATGATTGCCCGTGTATTGAATGTTTTGAAAAGTACTCAGAAACAAAAAAAAAGTTGACTGTTTAAGATGTATAAAGTGCCAACAATGGTTACATATGGCATGCATCATGTATGGAGATGTGTGTAAAATGCAAAATTTTTAATATGAACTATGCGGCGTCCCTCTTTCCTTGATGCGGCAACTCTCCCAAAGGTGTGGGAGAGACGCCGTTTTGCAGCCTCTACAAAAATGTTAATTATGAATCCTTTATGACTCAAAATTTACAATTATTTATAAATAATTTTAAAGAACAATATTTACATTTATTGTGTACCAAATTACCATTTCCTTGAAGTCACTGCTTGCATCAAAATTTTGCATATTTATTTAAATTCGTATTACATAATTATTTACCAATAGTGATATAAATATTGGACATTAATTTTATACAATAATAAAACAATTACCTATACAACTTATACATGTATTGTGTTTCCTATTATTGCAACGCTACAAATGGTAAAAGTTGAAACTAAATACAATCGTTTTTTAAACATTTAGCCATCCCGATTGTAGAATTATTATTTTAATTTGGCGTATATTATTAGTTCAGCCATTTTATAACGGCTGCAAGTTTTTAGCCTTTTTTCAAAACAGGAACATTTTGTAGAACAACTAGGCATTTTATTATAATCGGGCTGACTTTACAATGCAGCGGCGACTGATACAAAATAAATATGTATATTGCAGGTTATTTTGGTTTAGTTTGCAGATACGTACCTACTTTTAATTTTAAATATTTTCATTCATGTTTATCTAATAATAATCAGATGTTGGCAATATTAATTTTGATATGAATTATGGAAAATTGTGAAACCGTATAATGGAAACGTGTAATGAAAATTCATTCGATCGTGTTATTTGAATTTTTCACATTTAAATTATGGTGAAATATTTAATTTGTCAATTTTCATTTAAAATTGAAATATATTTCTATGAGCGTGATTTGACGACTTCCAGTTATATTTTGAACTGAAATAAAAGTGAGAATGTACGTGGATCAAGACAACACTGAGAAATAAAAACCAGTTAAGAAATGGAACCTAATATAAGCAAAATGCATATCTAGTGGAAACAAGATAACAAACTATGAAACTAGGGTTCATAAAAGTTTGACAACGGACGGACAACCGGAATCACTTAGAATAAAAACTGTGTCTTTATCGACTTCGCTATAGGACCATCAATACTGTTTAATGTTAAATATTCTATACTATAATTTATACATACTTGTCTTCTGAAGAATAAAATTATTATGCTTCTATTTTCTTCAAGAATGGAAATAATAATTTTTTGCAGGTTCTATTAAATCAAAATTAAAATAGGTATCTAAATTGAAAAATTGATAAAATCATCAATATAACGAATAGATAAAAAAAATTAAAATGTTTTGAGAAAAAAATGACTGGTTAAGCACTGTGGACACCTAAATACCTCATATTTATAAACTTAAAGTATAATTTTGTTTTTAATATTTTGCTGCATTAACAATAGTGCACAAATTACAGCATCTATCAATGTTTCGTTGTAAACATATAGTTTTAGTTAATAAATTTTTTATTAATATAGGGAGAGTTTTGGTGATTTTGGATTATTAAAATAGGGAATTTTGGAATCAATGATCACCGTATTCTGTTGAAAAAACATTTTTTATTTGGCTACGTACGTTTCGAGTGAAAAACTCTTCTTCAGGCCATATTCTTAAAAATATTAAAAATATTAAAATTTAAAAACAGGAACATTATACATACATTTTTCGAACAACAATAAATTACTCACAATTTTTTAAAAAAGTAATAAAATGAATCGAATCACAATAAGTAATTAAAATATAAAATTAAATTAAACATTTATAAAACTAAACACTTAATTTTTTTAGTCAATTTGTTAAAATTAAAATTAAAAAGAGACAATATTTTAAAGTAACAAAATAAAATGAAATACGTTTTAATAGTATCAAGTCAAAATGATAAATGAATTAAAACGAAAAAAATTTTTAACAAAATTATAGAGATAAAAATAGAGTATAGATGTATTTCAAAAAGAGATCTTTTATCTATGATTCAATTCAGTTAAATTTAACCATGCTTCGTCACTTTGAATTTAAATAATTTCCGTTTTCTTGGCTTTATCTCTGTTATTATTTCATTTATGTAAATTTTAAATTTGCAGTTTATTTTTAGAAAAGAATAGAAGATTGATTTGCTTCGTATATAAGAATTATTTAATTTTTTAACGAAAACTCATGATCAATTGTATCTGAAACGAGGTATATTTATCTTTATAGAGAATAAACAAGTAGCTGCAAAAATGAATATTGTTTATAGTACTAAGCTAGTGTTTGTTTATGTTTTTTGAATGTTTTGACATAATGATTTTTAAAATGTCAGATTATCATTTTCTACTTGATTATTCACATTTTTTGTAGAAAAAATCCACAAGGTCTCCAGGTTTAGTCTTTTCTTGTAGTTCCTTCTGTACTGTAGCACCTTCGTCTTGTTGAAATCGTAGACGTGGTCGAAATTTTGTGCATGTTGTGCTACACCAGTACGTAATTCACCTCTACCCAAATCCCATCTATGCTGTTTGAGACGGTATTCCAGTGATTTTGAGTCTGACCAATATAAACCGAATCACAACTGGTTCAAGGAATGGAATAAGCAAGATGGGTTCTATCTGCAATTGGGGTTACTTCTTTCAGGTTTGAGTACAGGGAGTTTTTTATCGAAAAGGGGTACTTAAACACTGGACAAAACCCTTTGGATCTAAGGAGAGAGGAGACTGGAATAATTGATTGTCCCATATATGGTATAAATACGTTTTTCTTTAGCGGTCTGTCATATGTATCATTATTAGAAGAAATAGAGTTGCTATTGTATGCCCGGTGAACGATCATTTTAGTTATATTATCGATTACTTACTGGGGAAAATTGTTTTTGATTAATATGTTTTTGGCTATTTTCAGCCAAATAGTTTTGTAAGTATATTTTCGTTGTCTCTTAAAATTTGTACATCCATAGAAATGAGAGTTTTTTGTATTCTTCTACTTCTATAGAAATTCCCTATTTTAAATTCTTCATTCAAACTCTTTTAACTGCCACAATTAATTTTTTGTTTAGTTTGGGTAACTTTATTTTTAGTAGGCACCGTAAACTACAAAAGATTGGTAGAGCAACTATTTCAATTTAACTAAAGTTTTTTTTTAGTAACAGCAACAAAATATTTTTTTTGGTACCTACTTATATTATCAATTTCCTAAAATCAACTTATTTTTCGAACATCTAAACCAAATTCGTTTCTAAGACACTTAACTAACTAAAATTATGTATACTAATTATTCGAATAAAGTAAATAATAATTAGACCTTATACGTATCCTTTGTTTCTTTTGTATATCTTCCTGACTGTACTTCCCTCAATTATTTTCTCAATGGTGTAACTCATTTCAGGACACAAGTATACTTAGATAGTTACCAATAAATTAGCAGCATCGTTCTTGCTAGATATTTAAAATTTCATGATTGCAATTATGATTTTAGGTAAATACATGTATATGCTCCCAGGTACTACGTTTAGTGAGTTCTATTTATATGTAAATATTTTATTAGTCGTTCGATCACAGTAACTATTCAATTATTCATATCTCGATTATATTTAAATCGATCCGTTTGGCTTAGCCCAATTAAATTTTTAATGTTTAAATACAACTTTATACAAATATAAATTTTGAAAGTAGCCGCAATGAATGTCGTTTGAGAAATTTTCAAATGTTTATTGAAACACTCAGTTAGGAGTGATTTCATATAAGGATAATCACTAATATCATACAGAATAAGTCAAAGAAGTGCACTTCCCAAATGGACAAATGATAAATATCAGCCACGCTTTTTGACCGCATCACACATAATGATAGAAAATTATGTCACTGTTGGCTCTGTTGCGAGCAGGGCTGCCAATAATTGTGTTAATTTTTCAATCCTGTCTCCCAAAAAATAATGCTGGCGACGAAAACAAACCAGAAAAATTATTTATTTCCCGAAAAATATTGTCGCCGAAAAAAAAACCGAAAAAAATTGTTAATTATGATGTTTTATAATCACAGCGACTCTCAAAGGACGCCTCCGGATAAGATAGGTGAATCTGCCTAAGGTCCAACCTGAGTCGGGAGGGCCGTGGTAGGGTTTGCCCTTGCACATGTATTCCATAGCTACAATATTAGATTAAGGTAGCTTTGCACTTTCGAGTTGTACCAAAATATTCAATTTTGGACTTTTCCCCATTTTCGACTTTCCTTCCCCCCAAGTGCATAAGTTATATATATATATATATATATATATATATATATATATATATATATATATATATGCATGTAGGGCCTAAGAGCTCCATAAGCAGCTCTCTAAACACGGTGTTTAGAAAAAGATATTTGCAAAAATTCCTAAATGACCTACAAAAACACACAAAACGCGACCTTGGACCAGAATAAGACATCGGTTTTTGAAATCTACCCCTATGAGTTAGTAAATATATGTCTAAAAATATTTCGTAAAATTGGGCCAAGTAAGGCTAATTTAAGGATTTAAATACAAGGGTCTCTAGTAACACTCGGTGTTGCCGCCGCCTTAGTGTGCTTGTTTAGCCCTAAGATATGGCGACACCTTCCCCTCACCCTTGCGAAAAGGCAAGCGTGTGCGATTAAGGCTCATTACCAGTGTTTTCATCAGTATGAAAAAGTCTCACAAAATATAAAAAAATCAAAAAACATGACTTCCGTCACAAAAAGGTAAACTTAAAAGTTAAATATAAGTTATCCTTAAATTTTTAACGCAGTTGGGGAACAGTTTCGTTAAGGACACATGCTTCTGAAGGTTCCGTACCTCCAACTTATCTTTACACTGATATGATGAGAAGCCTATCAAAAACCCCTAAACGAGTGTATTAATATGTTTTTAGTTGAACTGTTACTGATGTAGTCGTTTACAACAAGTTACTCAACATTTTTATGCTGACTGTGATATTCTGGTCAAAATCGACCCCTTGTTAGGTGATAGATGGCAGCAACTACATGTGAGCCGATTTAAATGTCTATTGTATCATTAGAATCCTTACGTTACTCTGAGTAATATAGGCTAGGTGAGGTCGTAGAATAACCAGTGGGGCAGTGAGAAAAGCACTGCCACTAAAAGGCATGGAAAAGTGTCTGAAACAATCTAGATGGGGGTGATATTGTTAAAATTCTTACTTTACTCTGACAAACATAGGCTAGGTGACACATTATATGGCTACGAATTAGTGAAAAAAATATCAAAAAATATCTGGCAATGTTGAAGCAAACTAGCTTTGTGTTTTCGAGTTGTACCAGGGCAAATTCTCTGTAAATGCGAGGAGCTCTAGAGACGCGGCTTTATAGTCGTTTTAAATGATTTATCTAGCTATAGGAAATCACAAAGCTTTCCTGTCATTTTAAATAAAAGCACGTGTGCTGTGCGTGATAAAATATCATAACCAGTGTTTCCTGTTGGAAAGGTCTTGCAAAACATCAAAAATTTCAGGTCCTCTCCCTACTTTCTGGACAATAGCATGGCTCATTAAGTGTGGATAAAGATAAGTTGGGGAGTAAGGAACCTTAAGAAGCATGTGCCCTTAACAAAACTGTTTAATAACTGCGATAAGAATTCAAGTATAACTTGTATTTAACATTTAACTTTAAAGTTTACCTTTTTGTAACGGAAGTCATGTTTTTTGATTTATGATATTTTGTGAATCTTTTCCATATACTAATGAAAACATTGGTAATGAGCCTTAATCGCACACGCTTGCATTTTTTAAGGGTGAGAGGAAGACGTCACCATATTTTATGGCTAAACAAGCCCACTAAGGCGGCTGCAAAACCGAGAGCTGCCCACTGGAGCCCCTTCTATTTAAATCCTTAAATTAGTCTTACTTGGCCCAATTTTTTGAAATATTTTTAGATATCTATTTACTAGCTCATAGGCGTAGATTTCAAAAATCGATGTCACATTCTGGTCCAAGGTCGCGTTTTGTGTGTTTTTATAGGTCATTTAGGAATTTTTACAAATATCTTCTTCTAAACTCCGTGTTTTGGAGAGCTGCATGTACTATCTTATGGAGCTCTTAGAACCCTACATGCATACATATAATACTTATACTTTTGGCGGGAAGGAAAGTGGAAAATCGGGAAATGTCCAAAACAGAACATTTTTGGTACAACTCGAAAACGCAAAGCTAGCTTGACCTAATGTTGCAGCTATGGAATACATGTGCAAGGGCGAACCCTACCATGGCACTCCAGATTCAGGTTGGACCTTAGGCAGATTCTCCTATCTTATCCGGAGGGGTCCTTTATCTGACTTTTACCACAGATTTTATTTCACCACAGATTTTATTTCTAAGCCATCCAATTTGCGGAAAACCGCCCAATCTGGCAGCTCTAATTGCGAGAATGTTTGTTAAATTTCTCACAACGACACTTGCTGTAATAATTCAAGGTACGTTCAGAAATTTTCTAGAAGAAAAATATCAAAGTAAACTAAAGCCGCTGCTACACGATGCTACGAACACCTTCCAACATTCGACGTTGGATGGTTCATAGCATCGTGTAGCCGTTGTTCGAACCTACGAGTGTCCAATGTCGAGCGTCAAACGTTCGCATTTGGTCGTGTCCCGTTCGATGTCGGTATTCTTGCACCGTGTCAAAGGGATGCTTCGAACGTTTGAAGGTCAATGTTGGTTGCGTTGGTTGGTTCGACTCAGCAGCTGCACGACTCGTTCATGTGAAGAGAGACAACATCAGTGTATAAAATTAGAGATAACATCAGACAGATAACAGCGTCGTCCATTGAGTACCAACACATCATCATTCGTATTGGATCAAACATTCGATTCACCGTGTAGCAGACACATTCGTCGCACCAACTATCGAACTTAATTGCCTCAAACGTTCGATCGAAAGTTGGAAGGAACGTTCGTAGCATCGTGTAGAACCCGCTTAAAACATTAGACCAACGGAAGAAATTTTATTATAGAAATATTAATAAAGCTATAACACTTTTCTTTAACTGAATTGGATACACATATTTTCAATAATATTAATATCAATAAATAATGAATAATTACTTCAATAGCTATTAGGAAATTGAAATAAAATATATTTCATGGAATAACATAAAAATATATATCTACAAGACAATAAAAAATCATTTTATATCAATTACTTTTCTTTAAAACTTTAATGATGTAACAAAATATAAAAAAAAAGTCGTAAAGTGTAAGTTGTATTTGCGCAAATAGTGTTCCGTACAATCAATGGTTTTTATAATTTAGTTGTAGGATATGAAAGTATAGAAATTATTTTTCCTGACGAATAAATTTTTTTTTGTCTACTTGGTCTGCTTACCAGAAAGAAAGAGATATTGACAGAATGTATTCATTGTCGCTATCTGTTTTCCTTTTAATAATAATTTTAAGTCAACAAATATTTTAAAATTATATTGTTAATTTCTTTAAATATTTTGAATCTAAGTATTAATTTCTTTAAATATTTTAAATCTACAACGCTAACAAAATTTTACAAAATATATTAAATAATATTAAGGTGCAGAAATTGTGATACATTTTTCGTGTGTAGATTTATCAATTATTCCTACTTTTTTAATTTCTAGAACTAATTTTTTAAAACAATTTAACAAAATACCCACTCAGCGTAATATGCTTACATATAATTATTGACTAACAACATCTTGATCAAAGTAAAACCTGTTATCAAGTTTCTTTTTATGTATCGAGAAAATTACGTAAGGAAACTTAGTCCTAAAAATTTTCATTCAATCCACATCTTATTCTTAATGCTAATGAATTTTTTTAAATTTTTCTGAGCGATCGTTTTGATAATAAGGCCTTGCGACAGCACTTTTCGAGAGTATTTTCTCAAAAAAGAAACATTCATGAACATTAAATTCGTGTTTTAATAAGATATCCTACTCCTCTTGGAGAAGAAATTTTTTTCACTTTTCAGGTTACCCTCTGAAACTAACCACCAGAATCGAAATTTAAGTTTGCATTTATAATGGAGCCGCCACATTCTATCTCTGTGTTACACTGAGAAAAAAATACAGTAATTTTTACGGAAATTTCTAGTAAAAAATTACGGAGCTCTCTGGTAATGCGGGCATAAGTGACAGGCAAAGGAAAAAGTACGATGAGTATAGTAAAAATTACCCTATAGCTTCGTAAAAATTTCGGCGCTGTACAGGAAAAATTATACTCTCTTACCGTATTATTTATAAGGTTTTTTTTTTTTATTTATTAATAAATAATTGAATTAAAATAGTTTAAAAAGATATTGATAGAAGGGTAAGGATTAAAATCAAATTATTAATATTGAAAAAATGTTCTGTGGTTTCTTATTATATGTGGAAAAACATTGTTGAATCACGTCCTCATTGCCAAAATTATGTTCAATTACGTCCTGGTCACCAAAATTATGTTGTGATTTTGTCGGTTTCACTACTGTGATTGATGTTAAAATAAAATAATAAAAAACCACAGAACATTTTTTCAATATTTGAAATGAATGTGGGAAAAACGCGATGATGTATTTATTATTTGATAACAAAATAAATTGTTTATTTGAAGTTAAAATTATGAAAGTACAAAAAGCACATGTATTAATATGAAAAAATGAATGTATGCTGTTGTGTTGTGTAACCAATGTACCGTTGACTTAGCGGGATTATTGCACTGTTGCTACCGACTTGTTCTATATCTTGTGTACAACTGATCAAATGGTGCGGTCTCTGGTGCTCAGGCCACAGGGTACCGATGTCGTTGGTATCACAACTACTGAGCACACCGGTCGCCGGTCCGACTACTAGTGAATTATTCAAAATGACCTTGTGTGATGTTTCAAGTGATGCTTATGTAAGAGAGATGCTGAAAGACATGTTTCAAGGAGAAAATAGAGATAACAAATACCGTTTAAACAAAAATTAAGTAAATTTTCCTGGTATCCACTTGAAATTTTAATAGCCCATCGAATTTTACGGAGCTGTATAGGAAAAATTCCTAAGCTGTACAGGAAAGATTTTCAAATGAATCGTAAAAAATAATGTTTGACATGCAGTTTTTATATTTTTGCTTGATAATTTCCTACCGACTGGTCACTTGAGCCTGGTTTACCGGAGGCAGCTCTGTAATTTTTACTGTAATTTTTTCTCAGTGTAAATTTCAAATTTTCGCGTAGAATGGTTTCAGAGAAAATCGCCTGTAACTGTAAAATAAGTGTTCCGTTTTGTTAATTTTCGTACGGAACACTAAAAAAATGAATAAATCGTAGACAGTAACATCGTGAACAATATGGTTTCATTTTATTTTTAACTCGCTGCATTCTATTGTTGTTATTATTATTTTCGTGCCATTTATTTAAATAATTTTTGTAGCTTTTTCTTTTCTTTGTATCATTTAGTTTACCTCCCAATCTTCTTCTCTACCTTTTTATTTCATCATCGTACGGCAGTATCATCAGACGCAGGGAGAGAGGGAGACGAATATAAAATTTTTGTAATTACAAAAGGAAAATGAGAATGCAAATGAAATTAAAAATAATAATTATGAATTTTAAATTCATTTAATTTCATAAATAAAAATATTAAATAAAAAGAGCTCGCGGCTCTCTCTAGCTTCTGGTTTATTGTAAAAATACAACAATATTCAAAATTATATTAGGTATCTAGAACTGGCATCGTGCAAGTTATATATACAGGTGGTTCTGAATATTGTACCGCAATTGCGAGAGGTGATAGCACATTCAAAAATAAGGATATTGTTTTATATACATTTTTTCCAAAAATTATTAATATGAGTGAGACATTCATCTAAATATTTTCGGAACGTTTTTAAATAACGGACTGATATTTTAGGGCTTCGTATCTGAAATTATTTTAACACTCAATCTATCACTTAGAATTAAGGGGTGGTATCTAAACAAAATTCTTAACAATACGATTCTACAGGCTATTCCATTCAAAAAAGATAAACTTATTACATTTCGATAAAAAATATCATTTTCAAATCCCAAAAATACCCCTTTATAAAGTGATGGTATAAGTCACTATAAGTGATGATATATACTGAATTATCTATAAGTACCTGTAAAATATAAATCCATTATTCGAAAGCCTTTAAATTTTTTTCTAAAAAAGTGGTATTTGTTTCTACCCTTTCCAGTATCTCTTTATTGTTGAGTTTTGGAAAAAGTGTTTATAAAAATGTAATATTATTTTTGAACGTACCATCAGCTCTAGCAATTACGATACCGAATCCCGAGACACTATATATAATTGAAAAAAATAAATTGTAAAAAGAATGTAGTATTATGATAGAAAAAAATTGTAACTGATTATCTGTGCCAACTGTTACGAGGAAATTAGTGTTGTTAGAAGTATCTAGCATACACGAATGTGAAATTAAAATCAGTAATCAAAAACAGTAATGTTGATTCGTAAATATGTGCAATCTATAAATGAAGAAGATAGGATGGAATTTTATATGAGAGAGAACCGGTATCAGCAGATACCTATTTAATATTTACGAACCATTGTTAACCAAGCTTGTTAACCATCTAGTTTTCGTTTGGATACAAGGACATTATTTAATAACATCCTTTTATGGTTTCAATTGGAAGAAATATCCACACTTTTGCTATGGCTCACTGTTCACCAAATATTTCCTATCAAAAGTTTACAATTACGAAAAGTATAGGTTAAAAAGCAATCTAGTATGAAATATAATCAGTCATATTGAAATCATCTTCATTATATTCAAATTTGAATCGAAAATCATGGAAAAATTACATGTTTTTACGGGTACATGAAATTTAGAATGTTTAACTTACTCCCGCAAAGTTACAGAAACTGAACTTTGAAGAAAAAATATCTTTGAGTTATTCTAGCTACCCTAAACTGCTTACCATGAAAGAGAAATTCTTTAAATACTTAAACCAATAAAATCACTTCTTACTTAATTCACCCCTAAAACCGAATATTTTGAAACTAAGCAGAAACGGATCAACTAGATTTTTTAACGTAGGTTCGAATATTTTGCGCCTCCGCCCCTTTTTGCAAAATTTACCACGAAATTTTAACCATTAATCACCCATGCTGATGTAGTTTAAAGAACTTACAAATTAATGGCTAAAATACTTTTAAGCAGACTAATGGTGACAATTTGAACTTTTCGTATAAATATATTTTCTAGCGTTTTCGAGATATTTGATAAATTTAACTTTTAAGGACAGTTTCCTTCCTTAAAACAGCGCATCGCACGCAGAAGAAATACGCTAAATTGCTTACTGGATAAAACGCATCTTGTTCCCAACTCTGCCGCCATACAATTTTGACACTTTTAATGAAATTCTGTAAAATTCTGTATAAATTTTGTTAAATTTTTTGATGATATACGCTGTGAGACACAGGAAGAATACGCTACACTACTTATTGGATAAAATTTACCTTAGTTCCAGCTTTCCGATCATATATTTGACACTTATTAGTGAAACAATCGTACACCGCAGTTATAATAATTTCACTCATCCAGATATTATTAGGAGAAACCAGAAAAAGACAATATTGTGACATTACCTAATTTAGGACAACGTATTATCCCTGTATCTGCGCTACTCCAATCTAACGGTATACGACCTGTGTTTAACTATCCTTTCACTGTTTTTTCTATTCAAACCTGAAACCAATCATATCAGTTGAAAAGAGGGATAATTTGATTTACTCAGTCCTATGTGGTTCGTGCGCAGCTTTTTATGTAGGCCAGAGTTAAAAAATGCTTGAACATCGGCTAAAACAACATCGATGGGATCTAAGAAGAAGTGACTTCCGAACTGGTTTGGAACAGCATTCAAATGCAAACGATCATGGTTTTGTTTTTGAAGACACCAAAGTGCTTCAATTTAAAAGAGGTTACAGGAAAAGATTAATTTTGGAAGGTTTAAGGATTAATACACAAAAAGCATATTGCAATAACCAAACTGATATGCCAAATGTGACATTTTACCAAACAATGTGTACAACCGCGCAAAAGATTATGAATATGAACAGCCACTCATCATAATGTCAAATAATAAATAATACATTAGTTTAACGAAAACAAACACAATACTGGTCACGTAATAACAATATATATTTTACCTTTAGTTCTTTTAATTATTTTTTAGTAGCTTCATTTTAATTATTTATTATGATAATTTATAGAATATTTTAATTGTTTTTGTTTAACTATGTGCAATTTTTTGAACTTTTTGTTAACCTATAATAATTTTATTTTTATTTTTTTTCTTTTTATAAAATTGACGTTTTTTAAAAAAGAACAATTATTATTTCATTCTGTAAGTATTTTTTAATATATTTTTCTTATTTCTGTTTTTCTAATACTTGAAAATTGTTAACTTTTAATTTAATTTTATTTTGTTGATAAGCCCTGATGAGGGGGATTCTAAAAACCCCGAAACATACGTCGTGTGAAATAAATTATTTTCAAACATTCAACTGGTGATTATTTTTCGAAAATATCCTTTTCCTTAATATACGACGTCACCAAAAATCCTTTATAAATATAGACACTTATTAGTGAAATTCTGCTCCATTCCATAAAAAAATTTAATCTTTAACTTTTCGATTTTTTGGATCGAATATTCCAGAATACATAAAATTTTTGGCTGCTCTTGTATCCGTTCCATTTAAAAGTAAAACATTTTGTTCTATACTTTTTGTACATCTGAATAAAATTACACAGATGTTATAAAATACAGAAACTTTAAACTTAAAAAAAAAGAATGGTGGAAGAACATGTTCCAATGTTATATGTGCGGTGCATTTTAAGAATTCCTTTTGACTATTATTAGATAAAGCTAAGGACAGACTACAGTATGTATAAAATTTATTAAGACAACTTATATTCACTAGCTTTATTAAAATTATATTCATGCATACCAAACTGTACCACCTATACAAAGTCGCTGTATAAAGCGTACGCTTCTGTAAAATTTATATAATTTAAAATTCAACAATGATATTTATTCTTCAGTACCGTTTATTACGGTTTATAGTTGAAATTTCGTTAGTGTCATTTTAATACTCTCATAGTTTTCCTCTATTATATTCATTTTTATATGCAAGAATTTGTGTAAGAGAAAAAAGGTTAATTTGTTTTTGTCTTGTTTTTCAATTTTAATAAATTTCCTAACGGAAATTCATGTATTACAGTGGGTAATATGATCAGACTTGAGCCAGAAACAGTGTCTGACATTTTATTTTGAGGTTCTTATAGACAGGATAGGATCAGAAAATTACATTTTTCAATAACACAATAGCTAGCGAACGAAACATTCGATTTCTACAGAATTTTATACAAGACAAAATTCGGGGAATTGCTTGCTTTCTTCGGCAAAAAAAATTGTAACATAAAAACAAAATGGCTGCGCGGGAGCCCGTTCAACGCACACGTTCTTTTTTTAAAAACAGATTTATGGTGGACAGCATAACAATTTTTAGAGTACAAAACATAAAAAATTTGTTTTCATAATTTACATTAGTTTGTATTGGGATCTGTCGAATGGCGGTATGACATCTGGCGTTGAAAAATCAGACTATTCTTAAGGTGCATTTGTTGAAATGTCGTTTATGAGCTGGATTTTGTAAATCTGAAAATACATACAATTGATTTGATTTTTCCATTCATTTACAATTCTCCAGTTATTTTATGACGTTTGCTATTTAAATTTGATGTTTGTATACTCTAAATTGTAATATGCATTAACTCATTCATCCATTTTTTCATATTTTTACAGATTTTACCAAATTTTAACTTTTACAGATGTAAAATTTTCTCTCCTTCAACAAAATCTTTTTGCTTTGGACTTGTGTCAACCTAAATACAAACAGTTCTAATATTTATAATTTTTTCCTAATATAGCACTGGTTACTATATATGAAACTAATGTTAATGCACTTTTTTGTCAGCCATTTTTTTGAAGCTCCTCCTTTTGGACAGTTCCCAATAGAGGCTATTTGTTTATAAAAAAAACTATTTTTTAACAAATTTAAAAAAAAAAAAACTTTTGTATATACCACTCTAGATAATCGATCTAAGAAGGCACAGGTAAAATTCCAAATTAATGGAATGAAAATCGCTGTATAAGTTATCTTGCCCATCATTTCCGGAAAAAATTTAAAATGTAAAGTTTAAAACGTGTTTACCGTTTTGTGTGTTTATACCTATCATTAACGCCATCTGTGAATTATTTATCGAAATACAACTGACTTGTAATGGAAGAAAGTTATCGACAAAGCTGAGAGACTAAAATGCAACATGCAGCAGGGCAGCATTTTTAAACGTTTTCAACCGCTCGAAGTTGTTGCTGCGGTCCTAATTTCTTCTGCGAAAATTATTCAAGAGTTGTTTGTACCTATATCATTTATTTAAGCGAATAAAAAAGGGGGAAATTTTTTTCAAACTAATATAACGTCTTAATTGAATATTTCTCTTATTAGAAAACTTCGTTCTCAACTTGAATAATAGATAGTCTACGTGAAATTGAATAAGTTTCTTAATTGCTTACGAAATTACTAACACTGTGGAAAATCCTCTCTATGCATGAATGAAACATAATATTGTATGAATTTTGTTAATTTGAAAATTATATTTAATGAACTTAGAAATGACATGTATCTATATTTTCTATATGCACATACACTACCGTTCAAAAGTTTGGAAACAAACAAATTTTTACAGATTACAAAAATTTTTTACCAGACATTTTAATAAAATAGTTTGTTATTAAAATAAATTAGTTCGTGCCATAATAATAACTAACAATATAAAAGCTTTTACATCTTTTGTCGGTAGTCTCCCGTATTGTTTTTAAGAAATGCACGTGTTTTATTCCAGCTCGCTAATGACATAACCAACAGACAACTGTTCTTTTAAAGTAACTGTGTAGCGGTGAAAAATCATTCTGCATCTAGCGTGGCAGAGCTCTGGACATTCCTCAAAGATGAATGGAAAAATTGGAGAAAGAATATTTTGATCAACTTCTAAACAGATGCCTAGGATTTGTGCACTAGTCATCGAGAAAAAAGGTGGTTACTTTGATGAAGTTAGAATCTAATATTTAAGCCATAAATTTATTTTTTGTAGCAATATTAGCACTACAATTAAGTATGATTAACGTGTCCAAATAATCTATTCAGTGATGATTTTACTGAATTTTCTTGGTGTTTGCAAACTTTTGAACGGTAGTGTATATACACTACCGTTAGAAAATTTATCAAAAACTCTCTGTTTTGATCGCTTCAACTTTATGCTTATTAACGTGGGCAGAAAGACACCAATATTCATTTTTTTATCAGATCTTGCTTGATAGTTTGGTGTGCTCGTAATCCAAAACCAGTAACTCTTTGGAATATATTTTTCGAATGGTACTGTAAACAAGTACCTATATGCTGCACAACATAACCGGGTACTACAAAGACACATTTACCATAGCATATGCTAATTAAACATAATTATGGAGACAGCTAGGTAACTTATTTTATTTACTAATTTGAATCCAGTATATGTAAGACGTAGTGACGTTAGAGTCGTAAAGCAACGTAATAAAGATATAAAATAATAATGATACGGTTGAAAATGTATTATCTTATCATAATGCCGAGGCACATACATTTGTTTAGGAAAAGATCGCTAATCTAATTGTTGTGACTTTGCAATAAAATTTTGTGCTTGTAAATTTTCTTCATAGGTATATAAAGCATGTATGGTAAGAAACGCTGAAACTATTTATGGAATTGCGTCGCGCCGGTATATACAGCTAAACCTTTTTTATGCGGTCTTTTTTTGTGCGGTTTTTTGATGGCCATTAGAATGCATAATATGAATCAAAATCAAGAGGCAGTGTAAGAAACTTAAACATTTACTATAATAACATTCTTTGATAAAAATCACAGATCAGTGAACATATTATATATTATATAGACTGATACTATAAATGTGTAATTGAGGCAACCACATACGACCAAGTTCCGACCTTAATAGTATTCAGTTATATAGGTAGTAACGGATTTGTATCCGTAGTTACGGTTTCAAATAATTATTGTCAAAATATAATATTGATAATAAACTTTTACTTTTTTGAGAAGAAACTGCAAAATTTTGAAAGGAGAAAAGTGGTATTCGCTTTATTTTCAAAATACGTACGTATACAAATTATGTCCTGCAATAATTATAGTCGCATTTGCTCAAAAATTGACATTATATTATTTCATTAAGTCTCACCCTTGTCACCCTTGTTACCTGCTTCAAAAGAAATGCCTAGAAACTGGTTTTACGCTTTGTCCAGTAGTATAATATAATAGTGTTCATTGGTCTGTGATAAAAATACTTTGTAACGACTTTTAAGCATTTAATCAATACTTTGCATATAAGAACATAAGTTATTGCATCATTTAATTTTTTTACAGATGTATTTTTCGAAATTTTTATAATATTATAAAAATGAAAAAATATGGAGAGACGGGTCTACCCACTCTATTCAGGAGAGACAGGTCTACACACAACTTCCCATTGAATACCTTTAAAGACTATCGCACATGAATAACTTTTTTTTTTTAAATTCAGGGAACTACCCCGCCGCCTGAGCCCCCGATAGAGACTTCGCGCCTTGTACCACACCGGGGGCTTCACCTTCTGTACCTAAGGGTGGGGGCTTCACCCTTATTGAACAAATTATAACATTATAACATCATTTGTTCTCAAGATACGCCAGACAAAAAATATTTCACAAAAAGTTTCTTATTTTGTTTTTCCGTTTAGTTCTTTTTTTAAATTTTACAATAGTTTACTGGCGTTTTTAACATCACGGAAGGTTCTCAGCCATTAAATAATAAGACATGGTAAAAAATGCATATAATCTATGTTATGTTAATAAGGTTAATATCGTTTTTTGATCACAAAAAATAAACCGCTAATCCGAATTTGCTGAAAACTTTATCCGGTCTTCATTTTTTAATTACGCATCTAATGAAATTAGTCCGGGTAACGAACGCACACACAGACATCACGCTAAAAACGATGGATTCGGATTCTCGTGACCTTGAAACGTGGAGACATGTCAAAATTAGCGATTCGTAAAATCAGACCCAGGGAAGTTAAGAAAATGTTTCTACGTGTAAATTAAGGCTTATCTTGTTTAGAAAAGCAACTTCTATTGAAATTGTGAGGTTTTGAGCGTTTTGAGTTATGTATTTTCGATGAAACTTTCTTTAGGCGGTTTTTATGCTGTGCATCGGCCGCATAAAAATTTTTTTTACAGTCTGGACCAAACTAATCTTTTTATAGCTATTTATGATATTTTTGAATATATATTTGTTTGTGCGACCTTTTTTTATGCGGTCCCTATACACCGTATAAAAAAAGGTCCATCTGTATTTATATTCAAGCATACAAAATGTCCTGTTTTACTGGGTTTCAATGGTGTTTAAGCAGTTAGGCTATAGTAATCGATTTAAAAGATCTATAAAATCTTAGGTAGATAATTGTTTTAACAAGTGATGGTTAACTTAGGTGGGTAACATTAAAAAAAAAAAAAATTATCTTTGTGGTACTAAATATATGTACATAATGGAGCACAATTGGTTATACTTAAAGAAAACAGTACTTATACCGAGAATCGTAGGTGTTATTTTTGTGGCCTCGAATGCAATTTGGAAATCCAAGGCTCAATGATGTTCGATTACTTTTTTTCAATGTATTTATTAGGTAATCAAGTTGACAACAGAAGAAAATTTTTCAAATAAAAAAAAATACATTCTAGTTAAGGAGACTAGTTGGAATGCAATAACACTTGTTGTAGAAGAAAAAAAGTTAAACTTCTAATGCAAATTCTCGGAAACTGAGAAAAGTATGACATATTATACCTTAGACCAGGTTCCGATCGAACTTGAGTGGTTATTGTCGTAAACATAGTACTTATTATAAAAGTTCATGTTGCCACCTGGTAGATTGGTCAGATTTTGTTTAAACCGAATGAGAAAGAGAACATACTTATTTGAATTTTTAATTTTTTTTTTTCGTATTCTGTACCCATTTTTTTCAATACCAGCAGTTAAGGTCTCTACTTTTTGCTATAAAATTGGTAATTCCAAAGTTGCACATGTTTTTAAGTTTAAAAATCACGATTTTGTTTGATTTCAGATCGCTGTAACGCCTGTGATTATACTAAAAAATACCCCTGTCGCAGCATCTGCATAACATAGCGAATTTCCAAATTTTGGGGACTGGCGGATCTCATCTAAGAACTGTACCTATTTAAAATAGTTTAGCTTCCTAAGAGTAAAAGATTTTTTAAAATCGGCTGGGTAATTAGTTTTGATATTTTTGGAACCCAAGAACCCGAACGGACTTTGTGCAGCATAGTTGTATCCATCTAAAATAATTTAGTTCTCTAACAGTGAAAAAATTTTCAAAATCGGTCGGTTAGTTTATTTTTTACAATAATGGGAACAGTAAACCCTGGCGGAAATCATACAACATAACCTTTATTCATCTAAAATAATTTTAGTAAAAAGTTTATCCTAACAGTAAAAAACGGGTCCTAGGGATCTCATATAACTTATGGTAGTTCGTAAGGTTCTTGTGGACATCATTTAATTACTTAATGAATTCAAATACTTTAACTTACTAACGGTGAAAAAATTTTCAAAATTTTCGACATTCGCTAAAAAAATCATTGAAAAATATTTGATATGTTTCGATCAATTAATGGTCAACATCAGCAAATAAAAGTTACTAAAATCGAAGAAAAGAATGAGTTATTTGTCCGTAGAAATTAAAATACAAATTCTGAAAACGAGCAAAGAAATATTGAACAAACTAGATCGGCAAAACATTCTGACAAATAACACTACCCAACTAATACTTGCCAATTTGAATGAAACTTAACATACTTATTAAACAGCGAAAAATATTAAATACGTGTTTTTTTATTTCGGCTAAATACGCTTTTTAGGGGTAGAAAACACCATTCAACCTCTGTAGATGAAAACAGTTATAGCTAAATATTTTTGAAACGACATATTTTCTGAAAAAAGGGCTGAGTACCAAATTTGTAGAATTTAAAGCGATGCACTTGATAGTGACCCTGAAATCGATTTTCAAGGTCAGTTGAAAATGATTAGCCATTGCCGAACTTTGACCATATCCTGTACCTATAAGCAGTAATTTCATGTATTGACTCAATCTATCTTCAAAATTGATTTGTTGCGTTATTTTTCTAAAATAAAAAAAATAAAAACCTGACGAAATGGAAAAATAGGCGCAAATTTATAGAAAAAATTAGAAGAAAACATTTTTGTAAGTAATTTTAGAAGTAAAGTTAAGAAAAGATTTAATATCACTCCAATTGTAAGTTAAACATTAACTTTATGTTATATTAGAAATTTTCAAAATTTTTTAAAATTTTTATTGCTACTCTATAGTTATCATATTAGGAATTCAATTCAACATATGATTAACTATTATTTTTCCGATTGCGATTGAGCAAGTATTTTTCAAAATTACTTCTTGATCACTTATTTTCTATCTTGCATGTGAAATTCGTTCGAATATACTTTGAACCATTTAGGGATGAAAAGTAAACTACTCCTTTTGAAAAATATTAAATGATTTTCAAATGACTTTGGAAATTGACCTCAAGGTCAACTTCAAAGTCATCATCAAGTGCATCACTTTGAACTCTATAACTTTGGTCCTAAGCACTTTTTTCAGAAAATATATCGTACCATAATCCACTTCTATGTTGATTCCTGGTCTCTTTTCCTGCGTTTCTAATATTTATGTCAATAAAAAATGTGCTACCGTAGACAAGGATGAATAGGTACGCATTCAGACTTCACACCGTATTTTTTTGTATTTATTTTATGAGTACCTAATCTTTAATATATTAAAAATTTACGCGAAGATGGTCACTTTATCAGCAGTATCCAAAAAAATTTAAAAATATCGGTGGTTTTTGAAAAATTAACAAAAATCGTATAATTTCTTCTCTATGAAAAATTGGGGTCAAAAGAGACGAGAAAAGAGTAAATGGGGACAACCAGTAGGGTCGACCAAAATTGAAATTCTAATATAAAATAATTTCGAACTTTTTGTATTTATACATTCAAAAAAGAAATAATAGGTACTTGATGATTTTCTGTAGAAATAAACGTAGAATCTAAAATAAAGTTTATATACTCCTGTCGTTTACCCCTAAGTTTATATTCCTCCTATTCTTATTTTAGTTCAAAAAATAATTTTTCAAAAGACTAAGACATAATAATTAATAACAGTGAGATTCTACGTCCATTTTCAGACTTTTGTCTCATACAGACGTTACCTAGAATTTTTTTTATCTACAAAAACATCAGTCTACAGAATTTAATTTATTAGTTAGGAAAATAATTCAAATATGTCTCACTAACAATAAATGTCTTAAATGAGTTTAAAAAATCAAAACGATACTGTTTATTAAATTGCGTAAAAGCTAGTAAATGCAATAACAGATATGATGAATTTATAAGGATTTTCTTGTACTACAAAATCTTAAAAATATGGAAACGCGTACTTTTTTTTCGTTAATTGTGTTTTATTCTTTTGCACAAAATTTTAAAAATACTTTATTTTCTTAAGAAAGGGAGGCAACTTTAGTCACAGATATGCCTATGAACAGTTTTTGGTAATCCGGGAAAAACGAAAACACTTTTTAAAATTTTTTTATTGTTAAAATCGAAATGTTCTTTTAAAGAGGGTTAAAATTACCATATTTTATATTAAAATTTTGACACAATCACTCCCTAATTAACGAGCCTTACTTAATATTAGCAAATTGAGAAAAAACACGTCAATTAGATTTTTTTACACAGATTTTATTTGTTATATAATTCAAAAGGATATTTTAAAAATGTGTATGAATGGCTTTCATTAAATAAATTTCAATATATTTTCCATTTATTTTAACAGTGGAATGTCCTTATTAGTGGCTATACTTTCGGCTTGGAGCGAATTAGACGAAGATTTTCTTCTAAAACCAAATTTAATAATTAATTAAAGAAATAAAAAAAAATTTGTGGATTTCCTACCGTTCAAATATAATCTTTATTGTATGTAAAAATGTTATTACATTTTTTCAAAAAACTGTAAGTAAACTGTAAAATTTTCTTTACAAATATGTTAAAATAGAGAAATGTTTCCTTTTTAATTTATTTTTAACTCTTTTTAAATGATTCACTTTAAAATTTTTTAATATTTCTTAATCGAAATTTCATAAAAGAATGTGTCAAAATTTAAAAAAATTTTTCTTTGTTAAAAAAAAAAATTGAATGTGCAAAATTATTTAATATTAGAATGCTCTGATTATACAATTCTAATCATAACTGTATTGTCAATTGGATAGAAAATTACGTAAAAATATTATTGTTTGAATATGATTTAACGTAATTTTTATACGATTGAAGCAAACTCTTATTAATTTTAGGAAGGTGTAAATATAATCTAAATTCTGATCATATCACATAACAGATATCGTCGGGATTTTTTTTGTAAAAAAAAATGGAACAGAGATACATTATAAAAACATTTAACTGACAGAGAAATAGAATATAGCCGAATCGTTAAATTGGATTAAAAAAATCATGACACGCTACTTATAAAGCGGTTTTTTTCGAATTTAGCTCGCAAAAAATGAGACAGAAAAAAAAAGAATGCGAGTGCGAGTGAAATGGAGAACGACATATTTCCTAGTTTTTCTCGAAAAGTAAGTAATTTAGAGCAACGGTATAAAAACATTTTTTATCCATTTTACCTTTTACAATGGCTTAGTGTAAAAAAAAATTTGAAAAATTGCTTAATTCTGGCAAAAAACTCATTTTGTTGACAAAAAACGCCCGGAAAACCTACTTCTGGGCATCCGACGTGTCTGGCTAACGAACTCATCCAACGATTTGGAAAATCGAATTCGCACACAAAATTTCATAAGCATTAAACGTTTCGTTCGAGAGTTATCGCGCGGATACATATATATATATATATATATATATATATATATATATATATATATATATATATATATATATATATATAAATTTTAGTGAATATCATTTTCGTATTCTAGGGACCTCAAAACATATTTCTGATATGGTCTCGGGCTTAGGTCGCACCATGACACCTGGCGTAAAAGCTGAATTTCCAGTTTTGGAAATTCGCTAATATGAAAAATTATTCAAATATAGTATATTATTCAACGAGCTGGTAATGATAGCTATTACTCACGAAGATGAAATTGCGACACGAGCCGTTTACGAGGCAAGTATCGTAATGCATCTGAGTGAGTAATAGTCATTGCAAGCGAGTAGAATACGATATTTTTTCTACGACATTTTTCCTTTTTTTTGATTTAAATAAAATTGAATATAAAATTTAAGTTAAAAGAATACAATTTTTAATTTATCTCTAATTTTATTAAGTCTTTGTAGGTATATGTATCTTTAATATTATAATAGTATTATACAATAAGTGAGAAATAGGCTTTTCCTACGCATTTTACACTATACTTTTTCTACGAGCACATTTTTTTTCGAAAAATTTAACATAAATAATTAAAATAAAATTTAAATAAGTAGAAAAATTTTTCTAAATTTTTAATGTCAGTGGTAAGATGTTCAAATTTTTGCCAATTTTTTGAAACTATGAAAACAATAATAAATAATCAACATACATATAATATATTATGTGTATTTTTAGAATTAAATTTGACATTATATGTTAAATCAAAGACACAGCCCAATTTTTTATTATGTTAAGCCGTGGGAAATTATTTCCCACGCTATTTTCGCATAGTGTGGGCAATTGTTAATTTTTACATATAGTTAGCCGTGCGCAAAATGTTACTTTTAATAGTAGGAGTGAAAAAAATTTATTTGAATAGCTTTCCATATTTTTTTTTATATAGGTATAGTTATAGCGATCTGAAATCAAGCAAAATTCTGGTTATTTCAACTTGAAAACAGGTACAGTTTCGAGCGAATAATGTTGACCCCTTAAGTTCAGTCTGAACCTCGTCCACGTAACACTTATAGTAATATGAATATAGTAAATTTCTTTATGTTGTTTTACATGTTCCTATATAAGAGTACACAAGTTTTATAAGTTTTCTTTCACGGTATGTAAATGTAATTTTATGATTTTAATTTATAGAAATCCTATTCTTTATACACTTTACAAAAACATCATTTCCTAGAATGTACAATAGGTAAGTGCCTAGATAAGTGGGTACACGTACATACCTATGCATCATAAAGTACGGAAATTTTATAACTTTAATCATATTAAAACTAAAATTATACTTCTAAGTATAAATTAGAAATGAAAGAAAGTAATTAAAATTTCATTTTATGGAATTTGCTTTCAAGAGATAAATTATTATTAAGAATAATAATTATGATATAGAGTTCTTCAAGTTTAACACTTATCTGAGTTTTGGAAGATTTTACTTCAACTAATTCACCCGTATTAAATTCTAGGCTAGCGACTTAATCCTAAAAAGCGACCACGAGCGTTCTAGAGTTCTTTATTTTTTAAATTGGTTTAGAATTCAAAATAAAAAAAAAAGAAATACCATTCTTTATTAAAACTTATCTTTTATTAAGCCGATTCCGGCGTCACTATTAAAAGTTGATTAACTCAAACAATTTGACAAAAATTTTTACCAATATTTGAATCGAATTTACGTATTCATTCTAATGTATCATATTATTAATAGAATTTCTCTAAAGAAATGTATTAATTTCATCTTTTTCTATATCAGTGGTATTACAAAATTTATCACTGATATATCGCGCGTACTCTTTCTCAACCTCGTATCTGAAAAGTCCCAATTTTTGGAGACACAAATAAAACGTATTTAAATCTGTGTTTTCATCATTATGAACTTAAGATTTATGCTAATTACACCCTTTGATGTTGGCTACCTACATATATAAATATATATAGATAAATATTTATATAAATACAATATTTAATGTTTTTTGTGTGTCCTAAAACATGCAGTTTTTGATATACGAGGTTGAGAAAGAGTACGCGCGATATACTACTGATACAAAATTTTACATATAACTTGCCTATTATTTTCATTAATCTATTCTACTGTTCATAAAGACACCGGCATTTAGGTAATAAAAACAATTGTATTGGAATTTTTTATTTCATTTTAAATTTTAAACAATCGATAAAAAGTCAGTCACTTTCAATTAGTTCGTGGTTACTTTTTATTAAAAATTAGGGTTAAGTCGCTAGCCTATTAGTTTTTTAGAGTAGGTTTCATTTGATTTCCATTTTTGGGAATTATTTACAATCTAGTGTGACTGTTACCTTACCTATTTACGGTATAGTGTGAAAATTAAATTCTTGTCGCATATATATTTAAATTCCAACTCTTGATTTCGAACCCCTTTTCGAATAAAAATAAAAGCACTTTTGAAATTATTTCACCAAAAATAGATACCAGCAAGTGTGTCAAACTTCAGTTCGATATCCGTAGTAGTTATTGAGAAGTCTCACTATAAGGGTTCCTTTTTTACCTTTCAGGTACTAAATCGTGAAAATTGGGAGTCTCCTACAAACGAATATTTTTTCCCTCGACATGATATTCGACTCAAATTTCTTTAAAATTCAACAAATTGCATTCTATAAATAAAGACATATACTGAGATATCTTCCTATATATGCAAAACTATATATTGTCGACTATTTCGTTTACTTACCCCTTTTGATTACGCAAGGGAAAGCTCCCTCTGTAAGCATAAATGCAAACTTGATGCAAATATATAAACTAAGTCCGTAACCAAAATAGACAAATACAATCCAAACAAATCAACCACCATATTGCAGCTAGTTACAGAATGTTTTAGAAAATGAAACCTGAAGAATGTAGCAACGAAACAAAATGTATTTCCAGATCTCCAATACGATCGTACTAAGGGTATTCTGGATAATATACATTTTTTCACTATAACAGATGTTTTTGTAAAAGTAATGTTTTCATCATCAGCGGTTAAATTATACTGCAACAACCTCTTATACTGAACTGTTACCTTGACACATCCCTCTTGAAACATACACCTATCTCTAATATTAAGCAGAAACAGCCTTAGTTTTGCAATCTCGTGTAAAAAATGTAAAACGAAGACCGAAAAATCTGAACAAGACCAAGAGAAAAGCTATTGTTAACATCTTATGTTAACATCTATTGTTAACATCTCATTAATGTTATAAAACGTCAAGTGGAACCTTAGTAACTGACACACTACGTCGTAGTACGTCAATAATTCCATATCAAATGTATTAGCTGTCAAAATAGTGTACCAGCTGAGCGCTTTATCATCATAGATTATGACGGTCAGGGTGTTAAAATAAGAAAAAACCCCTAAAAATGTATTAAATTATTGTTAGTGAAATTTTTGAAAATCTCCCCAGTATCACCCATTTTATTAGTTAATAATTTACTATAATTTTTAAAATTTTTTCGAGAATTTTCATTATAACAAGGTGACGTCACTGTATAGAGTATGTAGATGTAGCTCATTCCTAATTCACTGATATATATTTGAAAATTATGCTTGTTATCGCTTGTATAAGGATAGTATAGTTTTGAGTTTCGTCACCAACACCCAGGTCCCGCTTTAGCGTTTACATCGCCCCGGGCAAAAAGGAACAATTTCGCCCCGGCGAAAGCGGCGACCTTTTTTGTGCTCGTTAGTTGTTAAAAATGCCGCCCTCTTTAACTCTTTAATTCCCTTGAATTTTACAAAATACTGCCCTTAAAATTTGCCGCTCGGGCAAATACCCGGGTTGCCCCCCCCTACCTAGACCGGGCCCTGCAACACCATCTTTGCTCTTGCAACATTTTTGAACAAGGCCAAAATTACTAACGACTTTGTCATGACTATAATATATTCTGTACATAAAAATTTGATTCAGTTATTTCTTGGCAACTAAAACTGAAACACCCGTTACTTGATTATTTATGCCACAACTGTAGCTGTTAGTAAAACATTTTATAGAAGGTACGTAGTGTAATCGTTTCACATCGTGACTGTGAATATACGACGACGTCTTATCTGTTTCCTGTCCTCTTTTAATAAATCATGCAATTTAATTTGACCCAGTAAAGGAGGAACAGATTGAAGAAAAATATATTGTATATGGATGGTATGCATTTATATGCACCCAATAATATTATTATTTCTCTGCTCTGTTATTTATTTTCTTTCTTGCTTTTCTCTACAGTTTTCCTCTTTTCTATTTTTTCTTTCTATCTTATACCGTTGAAAATTTAATTGACCCAATTTTTATTTATTTGGATTTAGGAAGTTATTTTATTTATGTGCTGCCTTCTTTTTTAATTAAAAATTTATAGAAAAGAATGGTAATTTTATGTAATGAAAAAAAACGCCGTGAGCAGCGGGGCCCCATCACGGTAGTCGAATTTTCCCCTTCATCTTCGGTATTGAATGTCTACAAGCGAAATGTGATTGAAAGTCTACAACCGAATTGTCATTTTGTTGGTTTCAAAACTGGTGATGAGTGTTCGGCTGATCGAGGCTTTAAAAAAAGGTTTTAAGTATTTAAGGGCTGTATCTCAGTAAATTTCAATTTTGTGCCGAAAACAGGTAGCAGAAAAAAAGCCAACACAATTCGTACGAGGACATTCCTGCCCATGTTTATCCGCTAATTGCCTTTATGTTTTAGTTTTAAATATTAAAAAAGGACCTTCAATAGTAAACTGGAAGGCCTTTATAAACATATTTTTTCTTTCCAAAAAAATCCAAAATTTCTATTTTATAAATACTAAAAATCCAAAATTCCTAATTTATAAATAAACAGTGACTTTAATAACATTTTTAAATTACTTAATATGTATGTATTTCATTTGTCATAAAAGTAAGTTCACTTTTTTTAAAAATTTTTAAAATTATATTCGCCTACTTGTATTTAGAATAAACATAATGCTTTTCAAACACATTTAACAATAGCATTCAATTCCGATGTAAAAATGGGAGAAGTGGGGGGAAAAGTGATGCGGACTCCCTACAAGGTACTAGCTGGATACTAACTGAATACACGTACAAAATTTCAGCCCTCTAGGTTTCCTTATGGAGTCTCTAGACGTGTTAGAAAACAAGCAAAAAAATTAAGGAAATATTGGCGTAAAAATCGTGGGGGTAAGGGTTAAAAGTTGAAACCTCCAAAAAACAGTGTCTGGCTATTAGCTTAACCTGTACACCAAATTTCAGCCCTCTAGGTTTATTTGGGGAGATTTTGACCCGAACGAAACTGTTAAAAAACAATAAAAATCATGTTCTTTTGGGTATAAAAATGGTGGGGGTAGGGGTTAAAAGTCGAGACCCCCAAAAGGCACCCCCTTGATACTAACTCAATCCGAATACAAAATTTCAGCCCTCTAGGTTTATTCGGGTGACCTGTGCGAGTGGTACAAACTTCGAAAACGTCGAAAATGCATGAAATTGTAGCTTAAAAATGAGTGGGGTGGGGGTAAAATATTAAAACCTCCAAAAAGCACAACCTAGGTACGAACTTTATCAACACACCAAATTTCAACCCTCTACGTTAATTCTGGGGGGCTGGGGGCCTTTTAGATCCAGCGAAAATCGTTTTTCCCCCCTCTACTCCCACCATATCATCCTAGGAAGCTGAATTTTGGATATGTTGTAGATAATTGACCGAAACATTATTTAAAACCGGTTTGAAAAAGTTTTATTGTTTTTCCACCCCCCACCACCCCCTTAAAGGTCGGGTCAGAAAAAAAATTTCCCCAAAATTTGACCCCACTTTGATAGTATGAGGTGCCTCGAAAATGAGCCCGATTTACCAAATTTCATCTCTTAACTTCCATAGGGAGGCCCTACACAAATTAAAAGGTGGCGGGAAAATATATATATATATATATATATATATATATATCAGACATTTTTTTTTTCTACATATTCGTGTTCTACGGGTCCGAAAACGGATAGCGCCCCTACTCTCGCCTCTCGCAGCTCTTATCGTATAGACTGTATAAGTCTAATTTTTCGGAGAAAATTCGACTAATAAAGTAAAGGAGGTCAAACTGTTGACTTTTTTCAAATGAATGAAAAATATCTTTATACATAGGCTTGGTGTGTCTGTTAGTGATCGTCAAATTTCTGAACATTGACTCAACACTAAGGTGAATAAGATGGTGAAGATACGAAAATGGCAAAACTGACAATTCTATTCTCAAGAAAATTCATACCACAAAAAAAAAAATTACAAACTTTTACGTCACGTCTGCTTGGTAACTTGACCATGTAATTGAACTTACGTATGTACGTAGGTTATTTTGTTCACGAAATGTAATATGTCTTGTCAAATTTTTAATAGAACTAATCGAAAACTGCCCTTGATACTAGACGCATGGACGCATAAAAATAAATTCACGTTCAGTGTTTCGACGGAAAATGGCACTCATTCGCTAACCGTGAAATAAAAACCTTTACCATTTTCTTATTATCTTTTAATCTTATATGCTGTGTAATTTATGAACGGAAATTTATTGTAATTGGTTAGTAACACGTACCATTCTTGTGTACAGAATGTCTGAAAAAAGATTCTCTGAACACAGATAAATTCACTTTTCATTAGTTATAGTTTTATTGCAAATGTACAAATCTTTCGTGATTAAGGGGAACCACTAGTGTGACATTTTGAAAAAATTGGAAATGTTTCGATAGTCTATACCTTTAAAAATAACATACTAAAATTTCAAGTACATATCTCAAATAGTTTTTGAGTTACAGCCATTTGAAGAGCGGATTCTCATTTTAATTGTTAACTTTGAGGTATATTAAGAAATGTATGAAGGTTGATAGTTTGTGAGTTTCTGGACGTGGCTGCCAGTCACATGTTATGGAAACCTTGGCACATTTAAATGATATTTTACTATGACCGTTATAGTGAGTACATCGTAAATAATTTTAGTAAAAATTCTCAAAGATTAAAACTAAAAGGTAAAGTAGAAAAAAACTACATTTTTCAAATTTGTTGCAGTTATAACTCGAAGACAAATCATCCGATCAAGTTGATTCTTATTGCAGCTTCTTTTATATAAGTTTCTTCGTGCCATGAACCGCCAATTTTCCGATCGAATAAAAAATGTAATTTTTGCAGGCCAAAAATCATCAAATTTTCGCGCAAATTTTGAAAATTTTTTTTAAAAACTCCACCATTTTGTTAAATTTTAACTTTTTTTTCGATTGAGCTTCATGGTACGGGCAATACCTTTTAGTTTAATAGGCTTTTTGTTTTATTTGAGTTCAGACACTGTGGAGGTCGCTATCACTGCAACAGTGGGGGAATTTTTTTTTTTTGGAGCTTTGGGAGATCACGAATAACTCACTGAATTTTCAGTTTTTTGGTCCAAAAATTTTATCATGAATTTACTATATATCAGCGAATATATCCTCAAAATATTAAAGCATTCCATACAGTAGTTTTCTTTAAAAAAATTCCCAAAAATCACCTTTTTTCAGACGGTCACACTAGTGGTCTCCCTCAAGAGAACCTGATGCCTTGTGTCTATACATTAATTTACCCTTCTCTTATATAGTTTATTGTCCCTTTTCGTGTTGACATAGTTGGATTCCAATGGATAGTTTTGAAAAAAAAAAATTGTTGATATACTTTTTCTTATTTATTTAGTTTCTCAAAATAGTTTGAAAAATCAAGTTTACTAAAACCTTAAATAAAATGATAAAATTCGAAGCAAATTATATTCAGATTTTCAAAGTCATTCATATCGTATTTACCAAAAATAAATATGTAAATCCACTAGGAAAAAAGACTTCTGTGGAAGAAATCATATTTCTAAAAGGAATTTTGTCACTTAAATAACAAAAAAAAAAAATTCCACACTCAAATTACTTTAATTCAACCAATTAATCTAATTAAGATCACTTCTATAATTATGTTCAATTCCAGAAAAAACTTAGATCTTATAAAATGACGTCATGTTAACTGATGTCATCAAGTTCATTTAAATTTTTCATGTTTTAAAACTCATAAATAAGATGATATAATGATGAAATTGGAGACGTATTATCGGTTTTCGACGTTTCTTTTTTCAATTTTATCAAAAATAGGCGTCTCTAAAAGAAATTTCGCTTTTTTGATAGTAAAAATTAAAAGTTAACCTTCAAGTTATTATAATTTAAAAATCATTTCCATAATCCTAGATTTAAAAAAAAGCTTTTCGAAGTACTTAGTTTTCTTTCATTTTACCAAAATTAGGTATTAAAGGAATTTAAAAAAAATGCCAGTACTTTGCGTGGTGAGTAACTGTTTAGCGACATCACTAACACCATTCTTCACGTGGTTAAGCATATATGAGATTTTGTCAATATATAGCAGGAAAATAAGCCGCAGTTGGAATAAAGATAAAAACATAAATTCAAACAAAACCACTAGTCCTGTATTGCCTCCTGACTTTGTGACTTGCAACTTTTGGAGGTTTTGATCGTAGTATAATAGTATATTGTGCAATAAGTGCGGGAAATTGTCGATTGCCGACCAAAGCGAAGTTGAGCGCACTCACTACGTTCGTGCGCTCATTTGCTCAATCCCGCACGAATTGCACATACTATTTTTATTACGAATTTCACATACTTTTTTCTATTATTATCACTATTTTTGACATTTTTATTACTTTTTAAAATAATATTTTTAAAGTGTTCGTCTTTTTTTTCTGAATTAATTATCGTTTAAATTACTTTGTTGGTGGTTTCTATAGAAATAATTATGAAATATTTATTAAATGAAAAATTAAGAGGCGGATTTGCGTGTTTTGATTAAATTTTGCGTGTTTAATTGTCAATTTGGTCAAAAAAATTTGGTTTTATTGTCGAAAAAGTATGCGGGAAAAGTACAGTGGGCCCAGAGCTATTTTGCGTACAGGAATGTGTGCGCCAAGTTAGTACTTCTTCCGCATGAGTAATAAAAATAAGTTTACCAGTTTCCTTTGCTTATTCTACTTGTCCACAGCTACCAAGTATTAATTACTTAGTAGCAAAAATTTTCGTTTTTGATGTATTCCTTACTTTTTATCTGTTTCGTAAATTTTCGTTGAAACTTAGGGAACATTTATAGAGCAATGTAAAATATTACTTATTTATTACCGTAACCAATTACAAATGAACAACAAAAATTAGTTGTTCATATAATCGAAACTTTGTGTAGACACACTGTAGTATATTTAGAACGGTATTGCACGTATGTATTTGCCCTAGATAATATCCAGTGACAGTTTTCATAGCATCACGCTACAGAAGGGCAAGCAAAGTGCCGCAAAACGAAGATGGAAAAACTAAACTAAAAGAAAAATAATCATGTGTAGGCGACACAATATAGTATAGATGTGAGAGAACAAACGATCACCCAAACCACAATTATACCCGGTAATAGGGGAGAATTGTTTTGATTGGGTCACTACGCTTGGTAAACTTGAAAAGAACCTTATATTGAAAAAGAGACAAATTTAGATTCGTTTAGTTGGTAATCAGGACGGTGTAGCCAGGATTGCAATCCCGGGGCCCGGGCTTGAAACGGGAGCCCTTAGCTGTTAGTAGGAGGTCCGGAGAACAGTAGAAATACATTTTTTACTCATTATTTATATTTTTGGAGAAAAATTTTAAAAAAATGTGGTTTATTGCCGGGGTTGTCATTTCTCTCTATGGGCCTATTGGTAATGGCTGTGGTTTTAATTCTTCCGGCTAAAGGACTGCTTGCACAATAATTTTTATATGTAAGTGATTTCAGGTAAAAGTTTTTTTGGAAAATTTTGATCAGATTTTGAGATTTTATTCAAGTAAAAAATTTTTCCATATTCTGATTGAATTTTGGAACTTTATTCGAAACAATATACATCATGTCATACAGATTTTAAATACAAACAAACGTAATTATATCACCGAACGTTTATGCCAGGGGTTCTGAAAGTGCAGTCAGTGGATCCCAGGCAACCCGCAAATTCTAAAAATGTGATTCGTCTGCAATCTTGAGTGGAATATTCTCCATTAAAAGATGTCAGATTTTATATTTCGGTAGTGTTCAACCTTTTCTTAACTATGCGTTACTTTTCTGTTATAATTATTGATTGATTTCATTATCTACTTTTACACAAAAACAGATTCTTAAGTCAAAATAACCAAATTCGTTTAGGGAATATGATTTAATTTCCATATGTGCTTTTTCTGTTGTCTTTAGAACTTTGATTTTGACGGTTTTGAAGTTTTTAAAAATTTTTATTCATGATAACGCTATCAAATTCAATATTTACTTTTTTAAATTAGTAGTACAAAAATGATATTAATCAGATCTGTTGGTGAAATTCGAATAATTTAAGTTCCCAACTTTAATTTTTATTTAAAAATAGCCAAGTTCATTCAGACAATGTGGCTATTTTCCGAATATGATTTTTTTGTTACGCTATACCGTGTTTTCTAATTTGTAAATTAAAATAGGAGATCGACAGAAAGTTGCTCTGTACTTGACTGGTTGAACCACAGAGTACCAGAGACAACATTGCTATCTCTATACTACTGAAACCAGTGTAACCAAAAAAGGATAAAAAATAAGTTATATCATGTAAGTTTTTTGAGAGTTGCCATTTCTATTACTACCAAATTTTTATGATAGAAATGGTACTGGAAAAGGTTCTTTTCTTGGATGTAATGAAAATGTAACCAAGAAAAACACTATCGGTTGAAGTAGCCTCAAGTACATATGCATATTTTACCGCCTAACTGATAAATTAAAGAAAAATTAAAAAATTAAACTTGGGTAAGAAAAATTTTTTGCTCATTTATGTTGTTAATTAATGCATTAGATCAGTTTTATCGAAAAACTATTATATAGCCCCATTTAAAAATCTATAAGTTTATATCATAGCTCGAAAACCATAAAGCTATAAAGCTCCTGATTATAGCAATTGGTGGCCCGTCGATATCTACAACTCTTATTTGAACAATTTTTCGATTAAATCAACGGTTTGGGTGTAATAAAAATGGCAACTCTCGAAAAACTCATACAGTATGTGTGCACTGGGTTTACTTTGTATTTGTGCGGTGATCTGTCTTTGTGTGAGTGATCGGAGGTGTATTGGCTGTGGTGTCGCATACGTATATATAATACTACAACGCATGTACGTGGCTTCGTGCGGGGGTTCTAACAATTCCAACAACAATCAAAACGTGATCAAAACAATTCATCTACACTCATCCACTGTTACGGAGCGAGTGACTACTAAGTAGCCTAACTTGCTCAGAACTGCACACTGCAGATTTCATGACAGAGATAGTTGCGTCACCTCTCGTACTCTGTGGGTTGAACAATATTGTTTATTCACGAAAACAACAGTTTAAGTAAATAAATGCATTTGGACTTTGTGTCCTTCCTTATTTTGTCAATTTTGATATGGGACACTAAAAGGTACTAGCATCAATCAAGGCAACTTTCCCCTATATACACTTTATGGCGCTTCGGTTCAGTTTAGTTATAGAAATTATGATTCCGCATAACTTACTATACCATAATACTTTCGACTTGCCTAACAAATAAATAAATATGGTAGGTGCATCACATGTATTAACACTAACGACGTCAAAGACGCGAATATGACGAAGAAATAATGGAATGTTCTTTTCAAAACGAACTCTCCAACGACAAGGATAGAAAATAATTTTATCTATTTATCTAACGTTGTGTGTGTCTATAACAGCTGTTATCTCAACATTATCTAATGAATTCTATTTACTTTTCCTACTTTCGGTATTGTTATTCTATTAGGTAAAAAAAGACGCTACGATATCCATCTGTTTCTTTCAATATATGTAGTTCAACAAAACATTTTTTCTTTTCACTTAGTATTATAAACCACAATAAATTGTGGGAACGATAGTGTGGTCAGAATTTTAATTAAAAAATTATTTTATCTTGAGAAAATATTTTAATAAAATTGAAAGGGTAATTTTTTTATGAAGGTTATAAATTGATGATAGAGCTAGAATATTTTAGTTAATAGCTTATTTTAGTAAAATTAATTAGGTTAATTAAAACTTTTCCTATCTATAACATTTTCAAATTTTTTCTTTTATTCGCAATAGTGATGAGCAAAATTAGTTTTGGTCTTGCAGTCTTGTCTTGGTCTTGCATTTTTGGCAAGACCAAGACCAAGATCAAGACTATGTATACCAAGAGCAAGACCAAGACCAAGACTATAAGTATGGCTGCAAGGCCAATACCAAGACTCAAGTGAGCATGACCAAGACAAAAGCAAGGAAAAGGCAAAACTCTTGCTAAACTATTTAAATAATTTGAAAGTATAATTAATACCGTAAAGAGAGAAAATTCTGAGTTTAGAAGGAAAAAATTCGCTAATAAAGAAATGCAAGAAAGTGCAAGAGTTTTAGAAATACCAAGACCAAGACCAATACCAAGACTGCATTTTGCAAGACAAAGACCAAGACCGAGACTCAAACTGCTCTCGTAAGACCAAGACAAAGATTCTTAATGCAAGAACAAAACCAAGACCAAGACTTGGCAGTCTTGGTATTGGTCTTGCATTAGCTCATCACTAATTCGCGACTGTAGTTATACACTTGTAACTCCAAATATATAGAAAAAATACTCCTTGTCGCAGCATCCTGCCTAACATAGTGAATTTCGAAATAGGAAAATAATTCAAATACCTGCTGCTATAGTGTTTGAAAATAGTGACGAAAAATTGGATCTGCTTTAGAAAAATAATTTGTTATAATATTGATGCAAACGTAGATAACTATGTTTGGAATGTTTAAAATAATATAATTGTGTGCCGACGAGTCGCGCAAAGGATGTTATTTGTGGAAGCGTTATTAAAGGGATCTTGATTGGGTCACACCAGAAAGGATATATAAAGCGGTAAACGGAGAGCTTTTATTGTATTCAAGATTAATTGAAGTCTATGGTTTTTTAAAACAGAATAATAGTTATCTATGAATGTTTGATGACAATTATAAGTTCATCACGTGCAAAACAAATTTTTAGCGGTTATGTTATAATGGTTAAATGAAAATGATTAAATGAAATGTGAATTATTTGAAAGAAGTAAATAATAAATAAGAGGGTAAGTAAATGATAAAATGAATATAAAAATAATAAGGTAAAATGAAAATGTGATACCTATGATGACAAAAGAATACTTGTTTGTAATTGCAGATGATGAAAAGTGGCGAAGCCTGCGATATTACAAAATATTTGTTAAAGACAAAATACGAATTGAACAAAAGAAAAAACTGCTTTACAACATATTTCGATTTTGAAAATTTGTGTCGTTGGGTTTATGGCGAAAATATACTTCCCAACTTCCCGAAAATATACTTTCAAGATAGTTTAAAACAGTGAGTTGTAAAAAATTAAAACAAATATATATAAATAGTAATTCAACATCTATTTCAGTATCAATTACAATTTATGAACTATATTATTTCGACGAATATCGTAAGGAAAAAAGATCGAGTTGAATTCCAGGAACACCGTTTTCACCTCTTATCGATGGAAGTGGTAGAACATATGATGAACACCGCATGGAAATTGACAATAGTTGGTGAATTATATAATAATATGTAAATATTGTTATAGCTTAATAACTAAAATCTCTAATTTATTATAACATGCATATACGTATGCAAAATTTCATCTTTATAAGTCTAAAGGTGTATAAATTATTACGGTGTAGCAGACAGACGGATGGACGTAAGGAATGTCACAACAAAATTGCAATGGTTCGAAAATTCTGACTACGGAATATCAAAAATAAAATTTCAATATATCAACTACTTAATTATATTATAGTAGCATTTTGATACCTTACTTAGCAGAATAAAGTTTTACGTTCATCAACATACAAGATTTGTCAACACAGAATTCAAGCACTACAACAAAAATTGTAAAAAAACAATTGAACGTTAGTTGGAATAAAATAGAAACAATAACATAGATGATGACAAAGAATTCATTCAACAAAAAAATTAACATATATTTTTGATCTTTCTAGAAAACTAGTTTACATAAAGTTTAGGTACAGTGTAAATTTACCAATTTATAAAGATTCAATGATTTATTTATATGATATGTAGGTACCTGGAATGGTAGCATGCCAGAAAAATGGACCACGCATGATGATGGGTCTGAACATTTCATGACATGGAATTTTTATCTAATCAATAGCTCATAAATAGATTACACGCAATATTATCAACCTAAATGGAACCTTGTAAGTAATTGTTAACTACAAAAAGTCAGGGTCGTGGAGAAAAAAGTCGGGTCGTAGGAGAAAATAAAATTTTTCAAAAATTTTTCCCCTAAAATATAAGTGACAATAAAAAAGGCATTCTTTCGTCTTTTGTCCGGGCCCCCTTTTTAAACCCGAAAGTCGGGTCTACATCACCGGCTGCCCGCTCTCTCGTAAGACTCGCACAAAGTCCAATAAAAAAGTTTAAAGATTGGTAATAAATAGGTACCTACCGGATTTCTTCGAACAGGTCAGGACCGTACTTATTTCAATAAAATTTTGCAACTAAATTACATTAAACTATGCACATTTGAATGAATATAATGGGTCAAAAATTACATTTTTCACTATTTAGAATACTAACAGCATTCTTTATTTGACAAAAGTAAAAAAATTCCAAAAATCGGAAAAAATTTTTGTAAAATATATTGAAATGTTGTTGGATATTTAGACGGTCCACTATAATAGCCAAGACGTACGTATTTACTAAGATTTTTTATTATTGAAAAACAAATTTTTAACAAGCAACTATACTTCTATCTCTCAAAATTGAAAACAATAAAAAAAGATGGATTTATTTAATTTAAATGACATGACACATAAATTACATACGTAATATAAACAAAAATACTTCTGATAGTCAATTAAAATTACAATGGCACTTTTCAATTGTGCAGGTAACAAATAAAAGAAAAAAAAAGGATGTTTAGATAAAATACGTATAAATAATATTTTGATACACATATGTATGTGTGTGTATGTAACTTGTGTATGTTATTTTTATGAAAATATTTTGAACTATTAGTCACATTGAGTGCAATATGTATACCTGCATAATTATGCTAAAGACGAAACTGTCTGATCCGAAAGAAATCCGATACCTGGTAATAAATATATTTTGTGATTAATTCTTACCCTGTTCTATCAATAATTAACAAGCCTCTATAATAACATTTTCGTGTTTACTGTCACTTATAAATTTTGTAACGGCGCACGTGCAATTGAATTTTATATAAGGCCTCAAACAATATTTTTAAAAAAAAAAAAAGCTTAAAGCCATATTTTTATACCTTTTTTGTTCGATATAACGCCCCGTGTAATTGTAATATTCTTACAGTCGAATCACGATTTTTTCTAATAAAAAAATATACAATACAATATCAATAAAAAGTGTAACATTTTTTAATACTTTACGAGATGAGAAAAAACATATATTTAGTCCTCCATATTAAGTAACAAAGAAAAATGAAAGCATACGGCGATAATACTCAAGTAGAGTATACATGAATCCACAAAAGAAAAGAATAAAAGAAAAAAAACTGAAATAAAATAATAAAAATATATCATTTATGACATTTATCGAATCTTTTAAAACATGGCTTTGATTTGAACACGCGTCCATTCACTCCCCATCCCCACCCGACATCACCCAACCGAACACCAAATGAACAAAAAATAACAATAACAATAACAAAAGAACAACACTAAGAAAAGAAAAAAAAACAGCATCGTCAAGGTAGGTATATATTTAGAAGGCATGTCAAGAACTATTAACAATATATCATCAAATGATATGGGTGGTAAAAACTTTTATCGGAAAACAGATGGCACACATATTCGTCTATTCCCCCGTTTCCCGGTAATGCACGATATCCACGTATACGTGGATGGGTACCACGTTTTTCTTGTTGGCAAAAAACAAATATAACATTACCAATTTACCACCAATCAACGCTAATGATGGTATGAGTTGGTGAGGGCAACGGGCGAGAAAATGGGTTGGTTTGGTTAATATAAAACAAATGATTGTTGTAGAAGAAACTTTTTAACTATGTATGTAGTAGACTTATGGAAAAGTTTGCGGTATGTTTTTCGAATTTGATGAACAAAAAATATAAATCTGATAATGCACGTACAATGTACCGCTAAATACAAAAAATTTCGTATTAGTTTGGTACATGGTCGACGTGTTTTTAGAGTTAAGTGTATATTTTTCTTATTGTTAGTATACATTAGGGAAATGGCACATGACAAACATGTACTTCCGAAATATTATTTAAAATTATAGCAAACCTATGTTTTGCTATAAAATTTTTCTTCGTTGATATCAAAAAATTAACGAGAAAGTACTGATGATGAGAAAACAAAGATTCCGATTTACCTTAATTTTGATTTGTTTTCACTTTAAGAATCTTATTCGACGTTATGGATATAATTTCTAACCATTTTGCACAAAAACATGTCGTTTTAATAAGTAAATAAACAAATTATTAAAAAATAACCATTTGAAATTCAGTGATGTTGATAAGTGAGGGACAAGATGGGATTCTACTGAAAAGTTTGTCTCATTTTACCTCTCACATAGTAATCTGAAATTGAAATAAAATGTTCTATTAAAATAAAAAATCCGCTGCATTCGCTATTGAACGCAATCTCATATGGGTACACGTCTAATTTTCAATATTTTGATATATTTTTCAAACGTGCAAAATACCTATATAATTATATGATAATAATTGTACTAAAACCATAGATATACAATATATCAATTTCCTATTTCATAACTACCGTGCCCGTTGTCGCCAACAAATGACGTGCACACCGTTACCCCCACCAAACGACTATGCTACATACAACAAAACATATCAGTTGTTTCTACACAAACATGTACCTAAATGTGTTTGTGTAATATGGTGATGTATGATTACGCACCTTGCCTATATATAGTATATACTGCCATGGCCGACCTATGTGATTAACAACTAACAATTAAAAATAAATTTATTTATTTTAAGAAAGATATCTTTTTATTTTGAGAATTTTTTTTGTCCAGTAGAATTTTTACACTTAAATACGACACACTTCATATTTTTTTCTGTTTAAATTTCACCAGTTGATTAAAAAAACAATGACATATGAACGATTACAACTGACCGTATTACAACTGGTAACAAACTAAATCACAAGCGGAGTTAATTGCACGTGATTGCACCCTACGAACGACAGATTTTTATACACTGAGAAAAAAATACAGTAATTTTTACTGAAATTTCTGGTAAAAAATTACTGAGCTCTCTGGTAATGCGGACATAAGTGACAGGCTAAGCAAAAAATACGATAATTTATAGTAAAAATTTTAAATTATCCTATAGCTCAGTAAAAATTACCGTATTATTTATAAATAAGGCTTTTTTTTATTTATTAATAAATAATTGAATTAAAATAGTTTAAAAGGATATTGATAGAAGGGTAAGCATTAAAATCAAATTATTAATATAGAAAAAAATTTTTGTGGTTTTTTATTATTTGTGGAAAAAATATATAAATCCTTTATTTGACATAGGTATTACATGATAAAAATTTTTAACAATAAGCACATTACAATAATTTGTATAAAAACATATTTCAATTAACATATCAAAACTATACAAAAATTCATGACACAACAATTTTTTGTTTTAAAAATTTATTATAAAAGAAAAAAAAACACTATATAAACATCCAGTCACGTTGGTTATTGAACAACTAAATGAACCAGTCCTGGTTAGTTGCAGTCTGAAGTCGTGTTGGTCGTGTTATTGCGCATGCTCGGTGCTATTGCGCATGCTTGTTTTATTTATTCTCAGTTTATGTGATGCTTGGCTATGCAGTGATGTGTGACAAATAACAAATGCACAACGACTCAGTAAAAATTATTCATATGTCCAGTATATTTTACAAAAAATTAAGTAAATTTTCCCGGTGTCCACTTGAAATTTTACTAGCCCATCGAATTTTACGCAGCTGTATAGGAAAAATTCTTAAGGTGTATAGGAAAAATTCTTAAGGTGTACAGGAAAAATTTTCAAATGAATCGTAAAAAATAATGTTTGAAACGCATTTTTTATATTTTTGCTTAATAATTTCCTACGGACTAGTCACTTAAGACTCGTTTACCGGAGGCAGCTCAGTAATTTTTACTGGAATTTTTTCTCTGTGTATGTACACTACTTCTATAGTGTTCTGTGACTAAAACGCAAAATCATCTTTGTAACTTAAACATACAAATGCAGTGACTTATTTCCACCGTTTTTCTATGCCTAACTATAATTCAAATGTGTATGCGATTGACCTGAACGCACCAGTCAGTCACCGTCTTACCACTTACTGCTATACCAATAAACTTAATCCTTTGCGCTTATAAGACATATCTAGCATGACAAAGTGGTTTGGCCATTAGCTGAACCATATTTTACATTTAAACATTAAAATCTGCGTCTGTGGACAATAAATAGCGTTGAACCGACTTTTGAAAGTAACAAATCTAACAAAAAGAGCATTTAAAACATTTAATTCTAGCTTTGAAAAGAAAGGTTGCAATTTAAAAAAAAAAAAAATAGGAATAAAAATAATGTGTCATGTATTGTGTCACATATCTTACCAGCTAGCAGCGAAACACGTTTATTTTTTCTTGAGTGCAAAGAGTTAATATTAGTTGGACTGGAGTCTGCAGAGTATTGATTTTGGTCGTGGTCTTGGAAAAAGTGTAAGATGGTGATTAAGACTAATTTTGCTCACTATTATATACAAATCATTCCATTCTCAATCTTTCAATCACAGAGCAAATTTAACACTTTCGAAACAGAGAGTAGATATTTGCTATAAATTCATATCAAAACGATATTTATGTTATCGACACGAAAATAAAGAAGGCGCTTATGTGGAATCGGTCGCTAAAGTGTTAAAAACATGATTTCAGTTGTGGATAATTCGAATCCTCGTCAAGTATTCATAAATTTCTCATTTTTGTTTTGTTTTTTTGTTCTTTTTGGAGAAAAAGTCAATATTTGTCTTCTTTACAATTCCGAACAAAAAAAATACATATTTTTTTTGTTTTTTTAAACAAACCATTTTCTGTTTTATTTTCCATCTTCTTATCTCCTCTATTGTGTGATATTCGTAGTGTTTTGTTTGCTATCCACATTTCACACCGTATGAAAATGACTATTAGATTTGAGTTCATTTCTAAACTAATCTATCAATGTCACAATCAGAGAAAAGACATTATCTATACATTAACAAAAATATCTTGTTCGGTTTTAACTTGCATAATATGTATATGGTAAGTTCTATCTGTTTTCTACGCCAGCTATCATTTGCGTTCAAACAAAACATATTCACTTCTATATAACGCCATAATGGTTTGCTGATTCACTTCTAACTGAATCTGTCAGTGCTGGAATTGTTGTTGGCACATTTCGATTCAGAATATAGCTAAGAAAAAAAATTTTTACCGATAAAAATTTCGATGTAGGGTGAATGCGGGAGAGATGCCGCACATTTTGAAAACACTTGACAATTCTTAAATTATGCATTAAATTGATTTGAAATTTGGTACGCAATAAATGTAAACATTGTACTTTAAAATTATTTATAAATAATTTTAAATTTTGAGTCATAAAGCATTCATAATTAACATTTTTGTAGAGCCTGCAAAGCGGCGTCCCTTCCACACCTATGGGAGAGATGCCGCATCAAAGAAGGAGAGACGCCACATAGTTCATATTAAAAATTTTGCATTTTACACACATCTCATTACATGATGCATGCCATATGTAACCATTTTTGGTACTTTATACATCTTAACCAGTCAAATTTTTTTTTGTTTCTGAGTACTTTTCAAAACATTCAATACACAGGCAATCATCATTATTTTCGTTATCTCCACTAATATGAGAGTTCTTCCTGATCCATTAATGGATCTTTTATATTTACGTGGCATAATTTACAGTCCAAAAAAAAATTGCATAATTAAGGTATAAGTCTATGATTTTAACATGTAATATGATGCGGCATCTATACCAACTTTAAATGCGGCATCTCTCCTTTTTGTGGGGATAGATGCCGCATGTTGCTATAGCAAGCACAGTGCGGAATTCCAACCTAAAATTTTATACAGTACTTTTAAAATATACCTAAATTAATAACAAAACTCATTTTCATTAAAACAATGAAATATACATTCTTAAATTCTAATGAATTAAATGCTTGATAAAATATTATGTTAAAAAACTTTCAATAATAAAAAGTTGGATAATTACTAAACTGATGGACTAATCATAAATGTTACCATATATAACTTAAATAAGTAACTTATTTTAAAGATATGATCCATTAATAGCGCTATCTATCAATCAACGGACGAACTATGGCTACTGCGGCATCTCTCCCGTCGCTGTCTCTCTCCCGCACTTACCCTAGTTTTTTTTTATAAGATAAAATATACCTTGTAGTTGTTGCATTAAAGTAAATATATGTGGTCTCTTAGCAGTAAGGCCCTGTTACTTAGGCCTACTGTACAAGAATCCACCATGATCAGCGACGATTAATGGCTATAGGTATTTGCTCGCTGATTATCATACGAGAGGTTTGTATTTTTTTCGAATAGATTTGTATGAATAATTGCGAAAATTTGTTGCCTAATAATTTAATAAGAAGAACTATCAACTAGCAAACATTCGACGGCATAGCTTGAATGTTTTTGGGTCAACAGTTTTCTTCAAATTAATTTTTTTTTAGCAATATTTCAGTTGTAGAAAACGCAGATTTATTCAGAAATAATATAATATTGAAATATAATATAGTAAGACAATTTAAAAAATGAAATGAACTAGTATAATTCATATAATTATTTAACATTTCGTTACTATCGTTTTAAAACCTGTTAAATTTACCAATAAAAACGTTTTTTTCATTCCTGGTGTGTTTATCCCCCGTGAAATGACCAGTGAAAACTTCTTACTGTTTCGTTCGCTGTAAACATCTGTCTGTTTGTGACACCAACAATTTTTTTACACAAGTGAAAACAAGTAGTTTTTTAAGCTTATAAATAATTTAATAATTAGTTTTTTTAAATAATTGACACTTGAAAGACTTACTTTGTGAAAATTCATATTACAAAATACGAGTATAACTTTGGCACTTTTCAATCAACTAAACATGAAACTTATTCCCTACAAAATTAAAAATTTTGGCTTCATGTTTGTCCATCTGTGTGTCTCCATATCCCACCAAATGGCATAATTTCGGAACTATTCGATTGTTTTTGATGAAATTTTCACAGATTATGCAATTTTGTTCCTAAATGATCTTTACGAATTTCGCCACAATCAGAGGAATGGTAGCCATGGCGTTACTGTGAAATTTTATTAATCCGTTCCTGTCAAACGTTGCTTACAAGTACCGGTCAAGTATGTCGATAAAAACTTTGGGTGTGGAAGTAGTTTTTTTTATTATCCCTATTAAGAGGCCGCAGAATAACTATTTTTAGCTTTTCCCTATTTATATACTAATTAATTTAATTAATATGGATCTGATACTTATTGGTATCGTCAGGAAAGTAATAAACAATAACATTTCGGTGAGAATTCGGTGAGAATTAACCCTTTGCACTCGATGGGCGCCGTCACAATAAATATTAATTCCACTCGTTTGGCGCCACAGCGGCGCCATAAACAATAGGTACGTATTGTATTATTTACAACACGCTAGGGGACCTAAGGCCCGATTTACATTAAGGGCCGATTTACATTAACGCTCCGCTCTCAGTACGATATTACTCCGCTCCCGGTTCGATAAAATATTCTTTCATAATAAATAATGAGTGTATTCACATCATCGCTCTGATATCGGTCCGATATCAGTTACGGTTCGCTCTCGCTTCAATACCACGCCAATACCAATACCACTGAGTTAATATTTTATCGGAGCGATATCGGACCCTATATCGATGATAGTGAACAAGTTTTTGATTCCACTTCGCTCCGTTTCTCAGCCTTCTTCATTTATTTGAAAATTATTATATTAGGAAAACATGATAAAACACAACGAGGCGACGTCTTGCTGCAATACATTGTGATACATACTACTAATTAACTAATAGATATATTGTATTATGATATTATGTTCTCCTAATACAATAGTGTTTGCAGCGTTTTAAAACTACTGTCGAGTAGCTGAGTACCCATACTAAAAAATGGTTCGAGTGCAAATGGTTAAATATAAACTAAGGATCGACAGAATGATATTCAAACAAAGCAACTGTTTTTTCTTTTTAAAACATAATTATATTCTACAGTAAGAACAGCATGAAAACGGTTTTAACTGTGCTCCTTTGATATTATACATTTCAAGTTTCAACATCTAGCCATTTATTTACAAAATAATGATTACTTCTATTGTTTAGCCCAACGCCATTACAAACTATTGGACTTTATGTGCAATCAAGAGGATAATATAATATGTGATTGATGCTTTGTCAAACTGAAGTGGCTTTTGAACATAAACTGGTAGCCTAGTGACAATGTGCTTGACTAATTATTAAGAGATCGTGGGTTCGAGTCCTAGCCAATCCAGTTTGACAATTTTTTTTTATCACTATGTAATTTTTAATTTAAATGTGGCTGTTAAAGTGCTCCTCTGCATTGTTTACAAATATGTATATGTGTAAGTAATAGACATTATTGGTAATAAATTGTTTAATTTAATTGGTTATAATCACCAGTGTACTTGCAATAACAATGTGATAAATAAAGCAAACATTTTTAACATTTCCCACGTCACAGAAATAAACTTACTCGTTGGTGTGTGCGTCGATATATTGTAGTGTTATTGTACCACTGGGTATAATGTTCAGTTTACCTATATAATATATGTATATAACAAGAAATACCCAATAAATATATATTTTACAGAATGCGTTATTTTCACTTAAATAACCATATCAGTGGTGTCTGGTCTATAGAAGTAAGGGAACTACTGTTTCCCTTACTAAAATCACATCTTTTTTCATACTGTATGATACTATAAAAGTCATAAATAAATAAAGAAAATAAAAATTCACAAACAGGTCTACCCATACTGTCAACTTCCCATTGGGTGTCCGTAAAGACTTGAGACTACTGTACATAAATAATTGTTTTTTCATTTCAGGCGACTCCTCCTCTGGGCCCACAATAAAGGCTTTTCCCCTTGCACCATACCGGGGGCTTCGCCTTCTGTACCTAAGCGTGGGGGCTCTAACCTTATCAAACAAATGATAACATCATTTGTTCTCAAGATATGCGAGACAAAATATATTTTGGCAAAAACTAATTTTTTCAAGTTTATTATTTCATTTTTTTCTTTTTTTAAAAATTTTAAATTTTACAGTAATTTACTGGCGTCTTTAACATCAAAAAAGGTTCTTAGGCCATTATATAATAAAGACATGGAAAAAAATCCATATAATCTATGTTATGTTAATAAAGTTAATTCCGTTTTTTTATCACAAAAAACAAACCGCTAATCCGAATTTGTTGAAAACTTTATCCGGTCTTCATTTTTTGATTACGCATATAATGAAATTAGTCCGGAGTTAATATCATCATTTGTTCTCGAGATATGCGAGACGAAAAAAAATTCACGAACGCACGAACGAACGAACTCTAACGAACGCACACACAGACATCACGCTAAAAACGATGGATTCGGATTCTAGTGACCTTGAAACGTGGAGATATGTAAAATTTAGCGAATCGTAAAATCGGACCCATTACAATAACTTCCTATGGGAAGTTAATAATTTATTTCAGTCAAAAGAATCGCTCAATGTGAATAATGCCATTCACAAAAGAGAAACTTGGAACGCACGCTTCATAATGACAGTACTGCTCTTAAGACAGTACTCAAGCCTGAAATTTTTTAAAATTCAAATTTTTTTTATTATATATTTTGAAAGTATTGATTTTGAAAATTTACAAAGTTATTGTCATTTTAATACAGTAAGTTCAGTTTCTAATGAACACAAATCCTAAAATCATGTCAACCAACGTATCACTATTTTTACATAACTTAAACTGTTATGTCTTCGAATTTTCATTTTCTTAAAAATTTTTTTTGTCTTTAAACTATCAATAAACTGACAGTAAAAATATTAATAATTTAATTTTTTTATTAAATTCTAAAAAAACCGGAATTATTGCTCTCTAGATTAGAATACCTCCTTAATAAAGATATTTTTTTTTTAAAATGTTCATAAATGTATCCCAGTTTAACATAAACAAAGTTATTTTCGTTTACACTATAAAAATTCTAGCATTATTAATCTCCCCGTGAGACTTTTTCCATCTTTACGTATAAATACCAAAATATAAGATTAATACCAAATCCAAAATCATCCCAATTATTTGCGATGCTACTGATGGAAAGTTTTGCCACTACCTATAAAACTTATAAGTCTGTCATTTAATGTAAGAGTAATGTACTTAGTTCGTATCAGTAAGGCGCATGTAGATGGCGTTTATTATTGATAAGAAGTATTCAGACAAACGTGGAATCCCATATTATTGCTACAAAACCAACTGGTTTGAATCGAGTACATAACAGATTTAGGAAAAATGCAAATTTTTACTAACGTTCCTTAAAAAGTCTTAGAATTTAAGATGTGTTGCTCCTTTAGAAAAGTTTGGGAAACATTGATTTTAACATTGATATGAAACAGTGTACCATAAATTAAGATTACACATTGTGTTTAATTATGGCAAATATTTCGAATGTATTGTGTATACACAGTGAAAAAATTTGTGTTATGCTTAAAGAAAAAACTAGTGGTTAAAAATTTTGTGTTAAATATATAATCCAACCCTGTGTTAATGTAACATTTAGTGTTTGTGTTAAATGAAAATATTAACAAAAATTTTGATTTAACAGAATTAAAATGTTAATCTGTTTTGAACAACATACAAATAACACAATGATTATGTAAAATGCCAAAGAATGTCACAAATACACTTATTTGTGTATTTCCAGCACCAAATAACTGGTTTCGTGGCATCTATTCCTTTAGTTATAAAAGCAAACATCAAGCATCATTGCCAATGATGAGGTGAGACGTGCGTTCAACAGAAACATATCTAGGTATAGAAGCAGACGGAATATCTCAAAATCAAAAGCGTATTCCTAAGGTTAAATTGGCTTTAATTATTTAGATATTAAATATTTGTAAATTAATTAAAAATATTATAGATTGAATTTTTTTCTTTGTTTACAGAATTTACTTCAGTTAATTAAAAAAATTATCGAATATTCGGTGTTGCAGAACACATTCAAAGGGCAAAGGAGATCAGGTAAAGAAGGAAGAGTAGTCGTTCCATTTTGCCTTCCGCGTTCAGTTTGACAACGATCTTCAAAATTTTTGCGTATTGCTTCAATATTATTTTCATCAGAGCACAACTTTGTAGAAATATTAAATAAAAAAGTTTAAATACTGAAAAAATATTTTTTACTATTTCCTTTCTTTAATATAATAAATAAATAAAAAAAAATACTAACTTAAAAAAATAATATACCAACACATTTACTGAGTAAACTTCTACGTTCTAAATCAGTTAATTTTACACATCATTATGGTAAAATTATAACTAAGTAATTGTGTAAAATTAACACAAAATGTATGTCCTTTTGTCTGTTAAATCATTGACACCAATCTTGTGTATAGATTTGACACGCATATGCTTTGTGTTAAAATAACAAAAAATTTAGTGGACCATTCTGGACATGTGAAATGTGTTAATTTTAATACAAAATTTTTCACTGTGTAGTTGTGTACACAAAACTATCTAACAGAGAAAATCAATCATCACAACCATTACGTTGTGTTGTTGAGCAAAATTGTTTTATAATACACTAAAGGATATTTTATACAAGTGCCAGCTCCAGCTGAATGTATGTAGTTATATAAAATATTAAAATTGTTTAACAAAACTTTTCAAAAATTCTTCCAGTTTTTTATTTGAGTGCTCATTTTTGTTGAACAATACTTCTGGCGCCAACAAATGGAACGCTCATTGACCGGAGGATTGAATGAAACAAAAGACAACAAAATTAACAAATGAAAGTCGTTGATCATGACTAACTACATTGGCAAACGCAAACTTGCTAAATGGACAACATTAGTTAAAACTATTTTATATTGTGAAATTAAAAAGCCATTGCAAAGATTATACAGTTGATCCTTTTTTTGTACGGTGATACGGACCGCATAAAAAAAATCACACAAAAAAAATATATTCAAAAGTATCATAAATAGTTATAAAAGGTATAGTTCGATCCAAACTATAAAAAAACTTTTTTTATGCGGTGGATCGGGACCAGTGATATACAATCGGAACCGCATAAAAAAAGTTTCATCGAAAAAACGTAACTCAAAACGCTCAAAACTAGGAAATTTCCTTAGAAGTTGCTTCTATAAACAAGACAAAGCATTAATTTACACCTAGAAACATCTTAATTCAATTTTATAATGTTATGAAAATTTCAAAAAATACATCTGTATAAAATTAAATGATGCAATAACCTATGTTCTTAAGCTATGTATTGATTAAATGCTTAAAAGTTGTTAAAAAGTATTTTTATCAAAGGAAATTGTTACAGTAAACGCTTAAGTTTCTTAGTGTCTCTTGATTTTCAATTATATTACGCATTTTAATGGCCATTTTTTTAAAAAATCGCATAAAAAGGTCGCACAAAAAAGGACCGCATAAAAGCAGGTTCAGCTGTAATTGGTATTTTCTTTGAAATGCAAAGAAGCACTTTTGCTTCAAACATGTATAAATAACACCATATAACCAATTTTTGTAGAAAGTTCAACTTTTTTAGTGCTCCGTACCAATATTTGAGCATCTATGGGATAAGTTTGAGACATTTATAGAATGATTTCGGTATCAGTCCACCTGTCGTGAAAAAAAATTTCGGGAGATAAATTGGGAGATTAAATAATTTTCTGTGGCATCGTTTAAGGAAACAATTCTGAACTTTATTTTAGTTACGGCCCGGTAAAACCTTAAACAATTTTATGCGGATCTGTCATTTAATATGAAATATGGTTTACCAGCCCCTTGTCTGACTAATTCAAATAAGTAATGAAACTTCCTTAAGCATCAGATAAATATTTAAAAGCAGTTGTTTCAGTTTAAATATAATTCTTGTAGTCTGGAATAATTTCCACCGTTAGCTGTAATAACCATGTCCAAAATATCGTTTTCCAACCATTTGGTTGACCATCCATTTCAAATAAATATCAACACTTTTTTAAGCATTAGCGAAATGTTTAAAAGTAGTTCTTCAAATTTAAATAGAATTCATACATCTTTCTACAGAACGGTAAGATACTTTCGGAAACGGTCCGAAGACCGGCGGATGAGAAACACTGGTTTAGTGTCGTCCAAACGAGTCCTTAAAAAATTTGTAAACTATACATGTAAGATACAGATTGATTATTAGAACTAAAAAGATTTTAGCGCAATCTTCAATCAAATTTTTTGAACCATACCTACATTCCAAAAATTTCAATTACCCAAGATATTGTTGAGACACAAAAATGAGATTCTTTTTCCACAATAGTTTAAAAAATGACAAAGTTTTTAAGAAAATGTCAAAATAATTAATTATATGTAAGTGGAAAAATTCGAAAATTAAAAATATTTGAAAGCACCATAAGCAGACTTAAAACATAAATTTAAACTTAAAACATAAAGAAACAAAGACCTAAAAATCAAGACTATAATATGCTTCAATAAAGATAAACTTTGCAAACTCTGCTGACGTGAACTATAGGGTAAATGTGGAAGAGTTGCCGCGTCAGGACAGATGCCGCAGTAGCCATAATTCGTCCGCTGATTGATAGATAGCGCTATTAATGGATTATATGTTTAAAATAGGTTGTTTACTTACGCTGTATATAGCGATATTTATGATTAGTGCATCAGTTTAGATATTATCCAACTTTTTATGATTGAAATGTAAGTTTTTTAACACAAATATTTGATTAAGCATTTAATTCATTAGAATTTAAGAATATATATTTCATAGTTTTAATGAAAATTAATTTTGCTGTTAATTTAGATATATTTTAAAAGTACTGTAAAAATTTTTATGTTAGAATTCCGCATTTTGCTTGCTATAGCAACATGCGATATCTATCCCAACAAAACGGAGAGATGCCGCATATAAAGTTGGTATAGATGCCGTATCATATTACATATTAAAAACATATTATATATTCTTATACAATTTTATTTTTGGCTGTAAATTATTCCACGTAAATATAAAAGATCCAGTAATGGGTCAGGAAGAATAAAAATAATAGTAAAGATAACAAAAATAATGATGATTTCCTGTATATCGAATGTTTTGGGTAGTACTCAGATACAATGAAAAAAAATAACTAGTTAAGATTTATAAATTGCCAAAAATGGTTACATATGACATGCACTATGTATGGAGACGTGTGTAGTATATGTTCAAGAGAAACGCTGCGCCAAAAAAGTGCAAAATTTTTAATTTCAACTATGCGGCGTCGCTCCTTCTTTGATGCGGCATCTCACCCATAGGTGTGGAATGGCTGCAGTCTTGCAAGTTCTACAAAAATGTTAATTATGAATCATTTATGACTGAGAATTTAAGTATATTTATAAATAATAGTAAGGAACAATGTTTATATTTACTATAATTACCAAATTTCAATTTTATTAAATACATACTTAAAGAACTATCAAGTGTTTTCAAAATGTGCGGCAACTCTCCCGCTTTCACCCAATATTTATTTTATAGTTATGTGTCAATATAAAATCATTTCTACTACTTCCATGTATTATCCACCAACGTCGAGAAGAAAGTTGACTGGCCGTAAAATTTTAAAAATTATGATTGGCTGTTATTAATAAAGGACAACGAATATGGCAAATCAGATAAATTCATCTTTGTCTAGCTGACCTAATTTCCAAAGTAGGATTTACATACAAAAAAAAAAACCGTGCAGAAATGAAATACACTCAAAAACTGATGTTTAAAGTTTTTAAAACAAATTTTTAGAGAATAATAATAAATAATTAATAAAATAAATTTGTACACATACATACAATTTGTACAATACATTTGACACTTATGTGGCATAAATAAAAATTTTTAAATTAAAATTTAACCATAAATTTAAAAAAAATAAACACAAAACAGGAACAAAAATTTATTTACTGGAGTTAAATATACATTTTTTCTATATTTGGTTAAATATTTACATTTGAATTAAAAAATGTAGCTTAAAGGTAAGTAGAATTATGACAGAATAAATAGCACATTTTAATCGAAATATATTTTAATATAAACTGAAAAATCAAAATACAAAATCGTAGCAAACAGTTACCGTAGTGACCGTAATTTTAGAGCAGTTAAGAAAAATGTAATGCCTGACAACACATGCCCCGTTTTATTTTTGCTAGTCGATCGCATTATCATATCGAAAACCACAATATAAAGAAAAAAAACATCCAACATCCATTCATGCCAACAACTCAATTTTATTATTAGGTTTACTATTTATATAAATTATCTGCATATTACAATTATTTCACCTATACTGAAATTTGATACAAGTTTCATGTTCGAGTTTACACATTAAGTTTTATGAAAAAAAAATATGGGAAAGTACAAAATTATGATTTTCTACATACTTGCTTATCTTACTTACATGTAGTCACGTAGGAACTTTAAAAACTATGTTTAACTATATTCACTAAATATTTTGTTCCAGTGTAAAACTGACTTGTAAAATTTTATTGCCCTTATTGTCAACTCAGATTTGCTATATTATACGTCTAGTGTACGTCTATTAAAACACAAAGCCAAAGTTAATAGTCTAGCGTTGATTCATTTACATATAAACTAAATGAAAAACCGAGTTATCAGTTAATTAAACTATTCAAATATGTAACTTTTCCATATAAACTAAAACAAAAACAAAAACAAAAAAAAATATTAATTTAGTTTATTTAACAAAATAACATCATATATGTTTATTTATATATGCATACGTCATATAAAGTTTATTACAATTTTCTATATTATTATGCACAGAGCCGGCTCGAAGGTGGTAGAGACAGAGCACCGCATTAGGCCCCGTGCAGCTGCCTAATATTGTACACTCAAAAACTTAAATGTGACTCTTGAAAGAGGATATTTATTTATTTAGTGAAATCGTTACAATGAATCTGTACCAAAAGTAGTAAGGTCACAGCAGTTCTGTACTAAAAGTAGTAAAGTTACAGCAATTCTGTACCAAAAGTAGTAAAATTACAGCTGTTCTACACCAAAAGATTTACGGAAACGAAATACAAATCACTTACTAAGATGACTTTTTCGTTAAAATAACCTTACAATAAAAGAAAAAAAAGATAAGAGCAAGAAGTTTATTTTTAACTGAAATTTTGTTTATAAAAATATTTTCGAAAATTTTGTTTCAAAGTTCCTCATGTTACCGTTACACCGGGCCCCACTTATGGTTGGGCCAACGCTGATTATGCATATATTTATATGTTGATACTATGTAGATATAGTTTAGAATATTATTTAGCATCATGCTCTATGTAAGTTTATCTGACGGTGTTATGTTTTATGAAGACTTGAAAAGTGCAATTCAAAACTTTTAATATATGTATATGTATGTGTGAATGTTACAAAACTAAAATATTGTATAATAGTATTTTACAATATAAGTTCGGTAAGTTGCTTTTACTGATCGAGAAAATGTTGTGAAAACGAGACCCGCAGGGTCGAGTTTTTGCAATTTTCGAGATAAGTAAATGCATTTAACGCATCGTGTATTGTATAATATTTTTTTCAGGATCGATTTAAAATAATTAAAAAATAAAAATATATTAAATAAAAATAAAATTCGGATACTATAGGTGAAATTTATATTTCTATGTTATGACATAGAATGCCATGAATAAATATTATAAATATTTATAGCAACTAATACGAATCTTTGTAGTGACAATTGACAACTGCATTTGTAAATAAAAATTAAGTGTCAATATTTCATTGGCGTGAGTATTTTTTTTGAATTTTCTATTAAAAAATTGAGGAAAATAGCTTGTTTAACTATAATATTAATGAGAATAATGAAGTGGATGAAGCATTTTATTTTTGGCTGCAAACTTATTGTCGTAAAATTAAAGGAAGATTATGAAAACCACAGAAAATTTTAATGACTGAACGATCTTTTGAAATGTCAATAAAATATAAAGACTAATGGCAACAATAATAACAATAATGTGCAAACAAGTGAAAATTTTCATATTAATCGATTTATTTTCCTAATTGTTCAAATTGTACTTTTAATTTTAATATAAATAAATAATTACAATCATTTTTGAGCTAATTTCACTTGCCACCCTCCTGTTCACTTACCACGCATCTATTTCACTTACCGCACTCTTATTTTTTGGTTTCCGTGGATATAAACAAATGTTCGGGAAATGTAACTTACTAGCATTGTCAACAGCATCGGTAAATGCATGAAAATACACGATCCTGCAAAATAGTATTTTACAATATAAGTTCGGTAAATTGCTTTTACTGATCGAGAAAATGTTGCGAAAACGAGACCCGCAGGGTTGAGTTTTTGCAATTTTCGAGATCAGTAAAGGCACTTAACGCATCGTGTATTGTATAATATTTTTTGCACGATCGATTTAAAATAATAAGAATAAAAATATAGTAAATAAAAAATAAAATTCAGATAGTATAGGTGAAATTTATATTTCTATGTTATCACATAGAATGCCATGAATAAATATTATAAATTTTTATATTAGTAACTATACGAATCTTTGTAGTGATAATTGACAACTATATTTGTAAATAAAAAATTAAGTGTCAATATTTAATTGGTGTGAATATTTGTTTGAATTTTCTATTAAAAAAATTGGGAAAAATAGTTTGTTAAACTATAATATTAGTGAGAATATTGAAATTGATGAAGGATTTTAATTTTGGCTACAAATTTATTCTCGTAAAATGAAGGGAATATTATGAAACCCACAGAAAATTTTAATGATTGAACGACTTTTTGAAATGTCAATAAAATATGAAGACTAATGCCAACAATAATAATAATAATGTGCAAACTAGTGAAAATTTTCATATTAATCGATTTATTTTCCTAATTGTTCAAATTGTACTTTTAATTTCAATATAAATAAATAAATACAATCATTTTTGAGCTAACTTCATTTACCACACTCCTATTCACTTACCACGCATCTATTTCACTTACCGCACTGTTATTTTTTGGTTTCCACGGATATAAACAAACGTTCGGGAAATGTAACTTACCAGCATTGTTAACAGCATCGGTAAATGCATGAAAATACACGATCGTGCAAAATAGTATATTGTGCAATAAGTGCGGGAAATTGTCGATTGCCCACGAAAGCGAAGTTGAGCGCACGAACGTAGTGAGTGCGCTCATTCGCTTGAGTGGAGCAATCGACAATCCCGCACGAGTTGCACATACTATTATTTATTACGAATTTCACATACTTTTTTCTATTATTTTCTATTATCACTAATTTTGACATTTTTATTACTTTTTAAAATAATATTTTTAAGTGTTCGTCTTTTTTTTCTGAATTAATTATCGTTTAAATTACTTTGTTGGTGGTTTCTATAGAAATAATTATGAAATATTTATTAAATGAAAAATTAAGAGGCGGCTTTGCGTATTTTGATTAAATTTTGCGTGTTTTATTGTCAATTTGCGTGTGCAAAGTTACTTTCCACTCGCAAAAAAGTATGCGGGAAGAGTACAGTGGGCAAACGGCTATTTTGCGTACAGAAATGTGTGCGCCAAGTTAGTACTTCTCCCGCATGAGTAATAAAAAATAGGCTATTGACTATGTACAAAAAAACAGGGGGAAAAGGAACTAATTTGTAACAGGTGCTTTATTGTTTCATATGTTCAGTTGTACCCCCAAGATGATAAATTCACAAAGTGCTATTAAATTTAGGCGTGCGTTTTTACGAACGGCGTAAACTTATCGACGCTTACGTTTTTTAACTATAACTTAAAAACTATGCATTTGCCGTAAATACACATGATATGATTTTTTGTAGAGAATTAAATTTCCTATCTAAATGGCACTTTATGAATTCAAAAAACTTATTTCTCAACAAAATAAGTCAAAAGAACTATTTAAGGAGAAGCTCAAATTTTTCAATTTTTCTTTTTTTTTAAATTTTTGAGTAGTACTTTTTTCTGAGTGAATTTAGGTATAGGGATTGGTTCACAAAAAAGAAAGCTGATGTAATTCCCGTCAGAATGGTGACCAATAAAACTATTTTCGATAACAATCGGCTGAGATACAGTCGTTCAAAGTTACCTACTTTTTTACAATTTTATTACTTTTGACTTTTATACCATGTTATTTGTAATTTTTACACGCAAAAATTATTTTTATTGAGTACAAAAATTATTTCTGCTTTATCAGAGGTAACGATTAAGTTATTTGCTAAAAATTTTGATATTCATATGATCTTAGGTATAAAAAAAAAATTAATATTGTACTAATTTATAGTTCTAATTTTTTTTTAAAGTTACATGTACCTATTATATTTCTCTCATAATGTTTTCAAATTCAATATCAATATCTTCATCAACATCGTTTTGGACATCCTCTTCTGTCATTTCTGGAACATCTGCATTTTCACAATTTAGGCCCACACATTCTTTGCAGAACATGGAGCAGCTAATTCCTATAATTTTCTGCAGCCGCAATTTACGTAATAGAATTAAATCGTAATTTCTCTTTATGGCATTAAGGTCAACATTTTAGGTAGTTCTCGGTTACAACTTTTTCAAAAATTATCAAAAAGCACAAAATTTTCTCTAACCAATTTCCCACTAACTTCTGATGCCAATAAATATCACGGTTTAAGGACGTACCACCAAATTCAACAGTGGGAAGGAAATATTTTAAATCCATTTAAGTGGGTTTGGAAAAATTCTAAAAATGGATTAGTGCCAATTAAAACAACAAAACCTCTTGCACTGCAGAATTTACTGGAACAAATAGATTGCGGGTTTATAAAAGGTTGTCACGGAAATTGCAGCTGTAGAAAATTAGGAATTAGCTGCAAACAATTTATTTGCGAAAATGCGGATGTTCCAGAAAATTGTGAAAATGCGGATGTTCCAGAAATTACAGAAGGAGATGTCCAAAACGATGTTGATGAAGATATTGATATTGAATTTGAAAACATTATGGGAGAAATATAATAGGTACATTTAATTTTTTAAAAATTAGAACTGTAATTTAGTACAATATTAAAGCTTCTTTTTATACCTAAGATCATATGAATATCAAAATTTTTAGCAAATAATTTTATCGTTACCTCTGATAAAGCAGAAATAATTTTTGTACTCAATAAAAATAATTTTTGCGTGTAAAAATTACAAATAACATGGTATAAAAGTCAAAAGTAATAAAATTGTAAAAAAGTTGGTAACTTTGAACGATTGTATCTCAGCCGGTTGTTATCGAAAATAGTTTTATCGGTCACCATTCTGACGGGAATTACATCAGCTTTCTTTTTTGTGAACCAATCCCTATACCTAAATTCACTCAGAAAAAAGTACTACTCAAAAATTTTAAAAAAAAAAGAAAAAGTGAAAAATTTGAGCTTTTCTTTAAATAGTTTTTTTGACTTATTTTGTTGAGAAAAAAGTTTTTTGAATTCATAAAGTGCCAATTAGATAGGAAATTTAATTCTCTACAAAAAATCATATCATGTGTATTTACGACAAATGCATAGTTTTTGAGTTATAGTTAAAAAACGTAAGCGTCGATAAGTTTAGGCCGTTCGTAAAAACGCACGCCTAAATTTAATAGCACTTTGTGAATTTATCATCTTTGGGGTATAATTGAACATATGAAACAATAAAACACCTGTTACGAATTTGTTCCTTATTCAACTACATAGTCAATAGCCTATATGTGTAGTGGGATCAGATTAAGGCTGTTTTCAACTGTTGTGTTTGAGCAGGAGAAGCGATACTCAAGAACCCTCAGACTCAACCCTGCAACCCTTTTTAGGTTATAATATAAATTTATGAATTTGTAAACAGAGCACCATAATATACTCATTTATTTACAAAAATAATATAACACATGTAGAAGAAATACAAATAAAAAAAAATTTTTGCAAGCTTGTTTTTAAATTATATTAGTTACCGAATGAACTACCCCAGATTCAACAACTAATCGGACCAATTACCAAAAATTACTAAAACTGAATCCGGTTTTTGTCAGAAGCTGTCAAAAAATGAAACAAAATTTGACGTCACACATTTGAAATGACTAAATCCTAACTAATATTATAAATGCGAAAGTGAGTTTGTTTGTTTGTTTGTTTGTTTGACTAGCTTTCACGCCTCAATAGCGTAATTAATCAACCTGAAACTTTGCACAGACGTTGCTTGCGGGCCAGAGACGGTTATAGGCTACTTTTTATGTCGGGAAAATATTTCATTCCCGAGGGAAAATGCATTAAATTACAACAGCTGACTACTAATAAACCGATAAATGATTTCAAACTTTGTATATTGCTAACAGAACGGATGAGAAAAGACATAAACTACTTTATACCCCGGAAAATTTCCCGTGGGAAATTTCATTCCTGTGGAAAAATATATTTTAAATGAAACAAAAAATGATAATAGACAAAGATGACGATATACAGCGATAAACATAGATTTCTGTAGATTTGTATTTCTGTGGGAAAATTCCAAAGAAAAAAGTAACAGTAAGTACTCGACGCGCAATAGCGACGCGATGAAAGTACACTATCTTTAACTAGATGCCATAATTTCAAATGCTACGCGGACGAAGCCGCGGGTAGATGCTAGTATTCATAATAAAATTGTTGGAAATTGGTCTATGTGGCACCCGAATTTAGCACTAAAAGACTGGCCCAGGTTCTTAAAATAGCTAGTCGAAGAATGCAACCAATTAAGATTTTAAACAACTAAAGCTATATTTAACGAGCAGAAACTGATCTGAACCATTAAATTAAAAAAAAAAGAAAAACTATCCTTACTCTACCTTAATTGGCAACAATTGGCTCGAACCGCACTCAAATTCCATAGTAATGTTAATAATTTCCAAAACTACTACGGACCACATCCTAGTAGGATGTGGTCCGTAGTAGTTTTGGAAATTACCGTTACTAGAAAAACCGTTACTAGTTTATAAATATAATTTCCTTTAGACTAATTCTACAACTTTAGCTATATCAGAAATTAAAAAGACATGTTAACAAAAACATACCATTAACAGAAAAGATTACCGTAAAACCGTCTAGACCCGGACACTTTTTTAAATTTTTTGGTATAATTTTATGTTTATACATGTTTCCTTCATATATATCACGAATAAAAGTATTACCATTAGAAAGAGCGTATATTATTTGTTATATCCCTGACCCATTTGTTTCATTATAAGTAAAAATAAAAAAAAAAAAAAAATAATTAGTAAATGTCCGGGTCTACACCCCAAATACGTCTTGATCCAGACACTTACTTACATAATATAATAACATGCAAACGAACCTCTCCCGTCGGGGTTAGGACAGCGTTTTATATCGTCTGTCTTTGAACCTATCAAAGCCTTCAAAACATTTTGTGGGAAGGCAGAGGGGCCAATACATAGTATGCCTCTCTATGAAGTAAACATGCGTATGACACCAGAAGGAGGCATAAACCGCGTAATTCTGGCGGGAATATAACGTATGAGTAGTAGAAGTTACAGCCAGTGCGAATCGCTGCCATAGTGTAATAAACTGATTTGTCCGGGTCTAAACGGATATATGTATATAGCATGTATTTTTTTATATATACATCGAATATTACTTCAAACATCATTAAATGATGAGCGATAAAATTCTGAACACATACATATCAAAATTAAACAATATGACAATTATGACGAAAATTACATGTCTAAGTTAGACATACATTTTATTTCTTTGAAAAACTGGAGAATAGTAATCCTGTAAAATGAGATAGTAAATGTTGAAATCCATAGTTTTTATTGGTTCAGCTGTTTAGAGGATGTTTTTCTCTCTCTAATGACGTCAAGAAGAAATGTTTATTGTAGCAGGTTTATGTAGAAACTACTTACTTTGAATATTGGTACAAAGTGTCCGGGTCTAGACCCCCTGTCCGGGTCTAGACGGTTTTACGGTAATAATCTATAACCTAAGGGTTGTTAAAAGTTTCAAGCGAAAGAAATCACTACAGTTGTAGGTATAAGTTCTGTTATATACATAAATTATAAATTAAAATAAAATGGAATATTTTTAAACCAAGACGATAAGTTTTTCATTTTTATGCTAATCTGAATGAAATGTTCGTGTAAGAGAAAAATTTTATAAGTAAAATGAAAATTTTTTAATTCAAAAAATATTCATAAGACACAGACGCCGTTATAAATATTACATTAAAATATATGTACAAATATTTAATATAACAACATTCAAGGTAATCTTCATTCATTTTCAAACTCTTAAATGAAAAGTAAATATTTTATTATAATTCGTATAGATTTTAAAATTTAAAATTTGAAACTGTATGCGCTAAAAATGTATATATACCCCGTTTCAAATAAAAGTGAGCATGAGTTATCGTTAAAAAATTAAATAATCCTTATTTTCGAAACAAATTAATCTTCTATTTTTTTCTAAAAACAAACTGCAAATTTAAAATTAACATAAGTGCAATAATGAAACAGATAAAGCCAAGAAAGCTTAAATTATTTAAATTCGTAAGTGATGAATCATGGTTAAGTTTTAGTGAAATGGGCCGTAGTTAGTTATATATCTATAGAGCAGAGCCTGAAAAAATGGTCAATTTTTGTCCAGTAGGTGGCAAAAAAAACCAATAGTTCCGTTCTTTTTTTATAGCATTGGATACGTAGAATTCAAAAATAATAAAATAAAATTTGATTAATTTTCTTACTTCAATTTGATATTTTTAACGGCGAATTTTTAATGTATAGACTGAATTTAAGCCCCAGTTTTTTTCAGAAGGTTCTATACCTAAACTCAATAATTTTTGAGCTTTTTACACTCTCAAGACGATTTCTTTATTTAAAGAATAAAAATCCCTTGATTTTTTTTAAATGATAATTTTTTTTTTGGAAATTAAAGAAAAAAATCAAAGAAACTTTTAATTTTTGAACAAAGAAACCGTTTTAAAAGTTCAACTTTTTGCGAATTGTACTATTTTTAATTTATCTATGACAGCCTTTATCTTTCAGTCATATTGAAAGATATAAAAAAACATTCAATTGAAAAATTATTTCAGTATTCTCTCTGGTAGTGTCACCTCAAAGACGGCTACAAAGCGCATATATAGACCTTATTTTTATTTTAAAAAATTTATTTATTTTTTTAAAGGGAACATTATTTTTCTGACGTTTTTGTCAGTTGTTTATTTTTAAAAAATAGCAAAAATAGAAATTAGGCAATATCCGTAGTCCCTATTATAAAGCAACATATATTGTAGATACATCCCAAATTCGCCGACTGGATAAATAGAACCCGAGATACCATGTCAACTAGCTTGAAAACTGTAGTTTCAGGAAAAATGCATTTAAAGTTTTGAAGTTTAATACCGGATACTGAAACCTACTGTATTAAAATGCAAATAACTTTATAAACCTTAAAAATTTTTTTATTTCTTTTTGAGGAGGTATTTTTAAAGATTTGTACTTTCAAAAAATTAAAAAATAAAAATTGAATTTTAAAATATTTTAGCCTAGAATAGTGCCCAAATACACGATGGTATCTCGAGGGAAATAGACACAAAATATGTATTGATGATACAAAGTATTCGAAATTTTTGACTCCAGTGTAAAAAAAAAAATAAATATCTAATAAAAAGGTTATTTATTTAACATCATAAAGTAAATTTTAAAAAATAAAAGTAAATATAATTTTTAAAGACATTGTGAAAAGGAAATATAATATTTGATTAAACAAGTGACTCTTGTTATTTGTTAAATATATAGAACTAAATGCCGAATTCTTGAGGTATCAAAGTCCAACAAAAAGGAAAGACATATTTTTAGTAAGAGATATGCATATTTTGTTATATTAAGAAGATAAAATACTTTTGCTAATCCATAAAGATGGATATAGAGTAATTATATCTAAACTCTCGCTATAAGTTTTATATCTCTCACTCAGGTAATATTGGACTGTATATACAATGTATAAAAATACACTACGTTGTAAAAAAAGTAATAGATCTTAAAATAGTTTGCTTATTTATATCGTAAGCAAATTATATACCCAGAAATTACAAATTTATTTGGAAAAATACAAATTTTGTAAAATTAATAAACAGATTTTATTGAAAAATTCATAATAATAGCAACATTTACAAAGGTAGGTTTTATGACTGCATCAGGTAGTTCAATAAAATTGAATACATTTTATTTAATTAACAATTAAAAAGTACAGATTTTAGAAGAGAAAAGTGTATACCGTTTTACTAATTGCAATATTTAGTAAATTGTTCAGATAAGTATAAAATATTAAAAATGAAACGTTTCTAAACTACAAGAAATATGTAATACAATTAAAACTAGAAATATCTGTGATAAGAAATTTAATGTTTCAAAACCACTTAACGCTACCAGTTTTAAAATATTAAACGCAACAGTTTTAAAATTTTTTTATGAAAAATACCATTACGTAGTAATAATAACATATTTAGGTATTTATAAATACGATTTAATGGTGTATAGACCCTTATTGTCATTTATTTAACAGAGTACTGTAAAGTGGACTTTGATCGATCAGAAACTTTGCGTATACCTATACGTATATTCGATGATGTTAAAAGTACAACTTATCATAATTAAAAATCTCTTATATAATTTTGCGAGTGTTAGCTTATCGTTTCGTTCATATTACAGAAAGTCAATAATGTTAAAATGATGGTGCATTTTCTATCGTTTGGAATAATAAAAGTGGCAATACAAGTTTGAATATAATATAGACTGTCTCGAACTGAACAACTAAAATAGTCAATCTACTCGAGATCTTGTCTTAGATATTTTGAAATTGACAATTTAAATCATGTGTATTATTATCTACTGAGAATATTGTAGTTTTACGACTTTTACAATGAAAAAAAGGTGAGTACAAGTTTTTCAGCAAAAAAAATTACACGGACCACTTTATTGGTCATTTTGTAGTGGTTAAACACGATATAAATGAAACAGAAGTTTTTGTTGATAAAAATTGATTTCAAAACCATGGAACAATACATTAAATAATAATATGAATTATACTAACTTATTTTATTCATTAATGATATATATTACGTTGATGAGGTTGTAAGTTGCGTATTACATGAGCGAAAAAGTTACACAAGAGCTGCGTAACGGCGACTGCATAATTGCGCGAGTGTAATATGCCCTACAATCGAGTTACGTACTATACTTTATCTACGACTAACATAAAATTCACAATAAATAATTCATCATCACTATTTAAATTAAAACAAGTGTAAACATTCACTTGCTGGGTAAAATTGTGTGCTGTGTTTTTTTTACGCATAGACGCATATAAGCTCAGTTTTCTGTACCGGTATATGTAAAACATAGCTTACCAAGATAGTATTTTGTACAATAAATAAGCAATTCCATGGCAGTCGTAGATAAAATGTCTTATCGTATTACACTCGAGTTTTATAGGTTTACTTTTTAATACTATAAGAACAAAATTTGCAAAAATAAACTAAAAAATGCAGAAAGTTTTAAAAACTCACCCAAACCGTGACCTCAAATGACGTATTAGGTGATAGAATGGAAGTGAAAAAATTAAATCAATAAAACAAATTCGAGGAATGTTTTTTTTTCTATGAAATGTCGAAAAATCACTTAATAAATCTGTTTATATTCTTTGATTTTCTTAATTTCCTTTTGACAGTTCAGCTTAGCGTGAAACTAACGTCATGCTCCTGTTTTAATTTAATAGTTCACCGAATATACATATACGATATATCCATCCCTTTCTGTATCATTAATATTTATATATTTACGTTATTTCATATAGGTCAAATCAACTAGAAATGGTCTGACGTCATTAAATAAATGTAATAAATAAAAGAAAACTAGACGGATCTAGTTTTCGGTCTCTTTTCCTTTTTGTTATTTTGAGTAATTAATTATTTATTAGTTAACTCGACCTATATGAATATTAATTATTAATTTCGGAAAATCATTTAAAGGATTAGGATCTAGTAAAATTTCTAAAAAAAATTTTTTGACAGCTTGTACCTTTTAAAATTTGTGTCAAACAATTCGTAGACTAATGCTAACTAAATTCGTAGATAAAGTTGACTAAAGTATAAACAATTTTCTCAGCGATGGGCTTTCTAATCAAGATAAAACATCAAGGGAATTTTTTGTATTCAACTATCGATCGAATTTTGTTGGTTTCAACTGGTTCCCATAATTTCTTTTTCTAAGGATTCGATCACTGTATACCTTAACTTTTTAATATACTTGTTAACATTTTTTTTTTGATGTGCTTAAAATAATTTCCTTTTAATAATTCAACTCAGCTTGAAATCAAAGTAATATACACATACGTTTTAATTTAACGGTTCACCGAATTAATAGTCACATAGACATAACATGTATACAATATATATGCATCTCTTTTCATATCATCAATATTTATATATGATTATTATTAATTACGCTCTTTCAAATGAAATTAGTGAATTTGTTGTACGTATAATATATCAGTCTTCATCTATGAATATAATGTGGTAGCTTGTATTTTGGTTTTATTTTGAGGATTTAATAATTTAATCAAATTTTAGATTGCATCTCTCCTGCGATATGTCATAATATATTCTATCTATCAAACCTATCTATGTAGTGTAAGTGCAGGGCCGTATTTAAGCACAGGCTATATAGATTTCAGCCCATGCGCTAACGCTACAATGGGGGTTACTTTGCAGAGGCGGCCCTACATAAAGGCGAACAAGGCGGTGCCTGGGGCCTCGCGCTTTTCAGGGGCCCCGCACAGCCGTGAACCACGGCTTGATAAATTAAATAACGCCAGTTTAGCAATAGGAAAAAATGTATATAATATAAATCTATTGAACTTCGCCTTGGACCCCGCAATTTCTAGGGCCGCCACTGTTACTTTGTTAGTATTTAGGATTAATTCGTTAGTATACAGTCCAATCATTAAGAACTTAAAAGCTAAACTGAACAAATACAAGTAACTTTTAGTTTCGGAAGAAAATTTGCTAATGGTTTGGCAGGATGCAAACAATTTTTTTCTTCAACCAGTGAAAGTGTAACCAACCAATCAATTCGCTCAATTCGCAATTGGATAAAATGGGAAAAAAAATCATAAGAAACTTTTCTTTTTCGTTAAAGTATCTATATGATAAACACACCAATTTGAGCATAATATATGCGGTTTTTATCGAATTTTAAAATTTTAAGGCCTAAGAAACTCAAAGAATAAAAATTAGAGAATAAACCAGCTAGAGAAATAAACCAGCCTCAAAGAAATTCTATATATGATGCATTATTAGAAGGAGCAAAAGTTTGATACATTTTGTTCAGTGTTTTTTAGAATTATCGCCATTTTTAACTTATTGAAAAAATCGAAACATTTTATTTCTTTTGCCATTTTTTCGGGACCTTGTTTTTGAAAATCGATAAAATTTATATAAGAGCTATAACAGAAGGTTCCAATTATTTTAAGCGAAATTTTTTTTAGATAAATGACGTTACTTTAGAGCTCCAAGACCTTTATCTTTCTGTCAGCACTGAAAGGTTTTTGGAATTTTCCAGGCCTCGAGTGGGCAATTGAATTTTTTAAAAAAATAGCGCCACAATGAGTGCGAGTAACTTGGAATATGAATTTGTACCCTAGGGAGCACCGAAGGTAAATTTCGAACAATTTTATAGAATATAAGAAGGGGAGACAGGGACATGTACTAACAGATTTTACTTTTTACAAATTAAACGGAAATGAAATTAGAGTTATTATTATTATTATTGCTTCCGAGACTACTAAAGTAGCGGAAGCATTGTCATCACTTTTGAAAAATAAAAAATTTTTTCTCTTCAAAATCAAATTTTTTACGCACATTTTACGTTTTAGAGCTTCCTGAACAATTTTGGTTTGGGCCGTCCGTCTGTCTGTCCGTCTGTGTGTCTCCAATTTTGCACCAAGTGGCATAACTTCCGAACTATTCGATTGTTTTTAATGAAATTTTCAGAAATTATGCAGTTTGGCTCCGCGATGGTCCCCTATGAATTTAATCAAAATCGGAGTAACGGTAGCAACGCCGCTACCATGTCATTCCAAAATTGCACCAAGTGGCATAACTTCCGAACTACTCAATTCTTTTTTATGAAATTTTCAGAAATTATGTAGTTTGGTTCCTATATGGTCCCCTATGAATTTAATCGAAATCGGAGTAACGGTAGCTACGCCGCTACCATGAAATCCCATTAAATGTCAATATCTTATTTACTGCTAGTCCTATTTCGCTCAAATTTTTAGGGTATATTGGGGGTTAGTTTCTAAAATATTTTTACTATTATTTTATAATTTAGCCTTTAAGTCTTTTGAGTTACAACAGTTTTTTATAAACTTCAAGGCGAAAATATAATTTCACGGTATATAATATGTATATTTGGTAGAATACTGTTTTAAAGCCTTTTACGACTATGAGGAAGCTGTGTGCCCACCCTATTGGCAGCGTATTTTTTTTTTTTTAACGTTATGAAGCATCAACCATCTGTATATAATTATTGATAAAGAAAACTTACATATCCCTTGTACTTTCTGTGGAAAAACCCATTTTTTTAAAAAAGGTGCTTATTAATACTTACCCCATTTTCGGGGTAAGTTTTAACAACGTTATGGTAAGTATTAACATTAGAAGTTTATTAATATGATTATGTTACTTTATAGATATGTACATATAGAAAATAAAACAGTGTCATATTTAACGTGTTTATTATTAGAAAGGAATTAATTTGGCATAGAAAATTCTTATTTTAGATTCATCTTTACTTAATTAGTATAGAACGGATAATTATAATTTTTAATTATTAATTTAATTTATAAAAATTATAAAATCAGTAAATCACTGATCTTATGAACATATCACATATCACATCTTTTAATTTTTGAAATAATAAAAAATAATAATATTCGCTACATATTAATTAGTTTAAGTCAATCATTATTTTAATTTTTTTCTTAGCAATAGTTAGTCAGTCCTTATTAAGTAGCAAATAACGTCATTTCGACCTTGATAGCAAGACAAAAGTTGACAAATTTTCAGTCTTCAGTAGGGAATCACAATCGTTTAATATCTTCTATATTAAAAAAAATATTTATAAATAATACTTAGTCTTCAACTATTTATTTAACATTATTATAATTCTTGAAATACTCGTATATGATAACTCTGATTATACAAAACTATTCGTCTGTTTCACTGCAGAAAAGATATAAAGATTAAAACCACTTATATTTGACAAACACTCATATATGTACACACACATACATGCAAACATATTTGACAATGTCGCGACAAAAATTTTGGTAATCTTGAAACATGAAAATGACGATATTTGGATTTTGAAATCGGGATGAATACAAATAACTTCCTTATATAAGGAAGTCAAGAACATAGTTTTTGTTACATAAAATTTAAACGAGGTAAATGTTAACTTATTAATACTTACTCCATGCATTTTGTTAATACTTGCCCCGAAAGTAAATTTTTACAAATTTATGTTTTTAAAAAGAGTACGTTGATAATGCGGTAAAATTTAAACAAAATACAATATAAGATAGAATGTGATACCGTTTGAAATAAATTAAGTTTCTTTTAGGCATACAATCATGCTTTAAATCAAAAAACTCTCACCTAAATCTACGCCTTACTTACAACTTTTGTTTCGCGGCAACCGGCCGAAGGCTGACTGGCTACCACATGTCCGAGTTCATTTATTGATGACAGCAACAGGAGGTAGTTAATTTGTTAGTCCATAGTTTGGCGGAAATTGGCCTGTTAATACTTACCCCCGTTAATACTAGCCACTGTCTCCCCCAATTTATACAAAATTGCAATTTGCAACAACTTTGCCTCCGACTAATTTCCTTAAAAATGGACTAATCTAGCCCTAAAATCGGAAAATAGGCTTTTATTTTTTATAACCTTTGAATGGATTGATTTTCTTTCATTATGTTTTTTTTTGTCTATTATTCATAAATGCTTATATACAATCCCTCCCCCCCGCCCTTCAGCAGGTTACCAAAAATAAAAACGGGATGGGAAATCTTAAAACCGCGTTGTTGGTTTTTTTTAAAATTATTATAAGTGTTTTTTGCTCTAACGCTCGCGTTTAACCCTTAACCGGTAAGGTGGGTTTTTATAATACTCACACTGAGAAAAAAATACAGTAATTTTTACTGAAATTTCTGGTAAAAAATTACTGAGCTCTCTGGTAATGCGGACATAAGTGACAGGCTAAGTAAAAACTACGATAATTTATAGTAAAATTTTAAATTACGCTACAGCTCAGTAAAAATTACCGTATTATTTATAAATAAGGTTTTTTTTTATTTATTAATAAATAATTGAATTAAAATAGTTTAAAAGGATATTGATAGAAGGGTAAGCATTAAAATCAAATTATTAATATAGAAAAAATTTTTTGTGGTTTTTTATTATTTGTGGAAAAATATATATAAATTCTTTATTTGAAAGTCCACTACTTAAATAATAATTTATTATAAAAAAAAAAAAAAAAAAAAAAAAAAACACTATAAACATCCAATCACTATCATTGCTATTGGCCAACTGACGAACCAACGGTTGCCACGGTTGCTGCGTCTGTAAGTCGTGTATTGTCTAACACGCATGCTCTCTGGGCCTCAAGGTTGCGTGGTGGTTGCGTGCTTGTTTTGCTTATTCTGTTCTATGTAATATTTGGTATGCAGTGGTGCTGAAATACACACCGACTCAGTAAAAATTATTCTATGTCCAGTATAATTTTACAAAAAATTAAGTAAATTTTCCCGGTGTCCACTTGAAATTTTACTACCCCATCGGAATTTACGCAGCTGTATAGGAAAAATTACGCAGCTGTATAAGAAAAATTCTTAAGGTGTACAGGAAAAATTTTCAAATGAATCGTAAAAAATAATGTTTGAAACGCATTTTTTATATTTTTGCTTAATAATTTCCTACGGACTGGTCACTTAAGACTCGTTTACCGGAGGCAGCTCAGTAATTTTTACTGGAATTTTTTCTCTGTGCACGGTAAAGTGATGTCTGAGAGACATCAACAAATTAACATACCGCGGGCTGGTAACATAGATAGCCAAAACTGGAGACCACACGTATATGCATGTATCAAACATTCCTCTTACGCCAGCAGGGTTAAATTTGCCCTAAACCATAAAAGGATACACAAACATTCAGTTAACAAAACAAGCAGGGAGGAAGAAAACTGAAGGAATATATTTGTATACGACTCACAGACATCACCTTACCGGTTAAAGGTTAAGTGAAACTATTCTTAGATATTTCATACACAGAGACGTTAATTAAATAAAAATTTTTCCGGTAATACTCACACCACAATTTTAGGTTGAGGATCTACAGAAAGTAAATACGGCCCTGTCTATATCTGTATGTTATGTGAATTTCATTACCATATAGGTTGTATACACCTACATACTATGTAATCTACGAGAGTGTTTGATAAGCTCTTATCAACAGTGTGTGATAAGGTATTAAATATCTACTACCTTCCGGCATGCTATTTTCATAGACACGTTATACAAGTGTTTTGTAACACGTTGAGAGTCAACGGCGCTTCTAGTTGGTAGAGTAAAGAGGTCTGAGCGTACCCAAAAATTTGACAAAAAATGGGAAAACATAAGTGAATAAATAATTTTCTAATGATGAATCGCAATCTTCTTCTTTTGAATCAAAAAACCTCAACTGATCTGTAAGGCAAATTCAGTTGATCTGTAAGCAATACAGCTGATCTGTAAAGCAAATTCGTTGGATAGCATTTTCATTAGCATTATCTGTAAAAAAGTTGGGCTCGCGCAATTAGGGTCTGTACAATAGCCAGTCAATAGACAAAATTAAACAATTTTTTTTTTATGTTTATTTAAACCTTATCCAAATTTTCGATTACCTCAATCTCCGAGGTTAGTTACGTTACAGGACTAAATTTTCTCAGGGAAGCTAAGGTTAATAGAAGCAATTTCTCAAATCAAATTTCATATGCTTAGGTGTTAAATTTACAAAATGCTAGTGTACAAAAATTACAGTCTTGGAAACTCACTGACTGAATAATTGATAGATTATAACAATGCAGGGTACTTCCAATCGAACTAGAGATTTGAAATTTGAAATAGATATTATTTAAGGTAACAAATACTGGAAAAACAAAAAATCAATGAAATTCAACCATTTTGTAAATTCATCAAAAATATCTTTAAACTCGGCGCTGACAGAAAATTATTTCCAGACAATTGGTATTAAAATAAATATAATTTTTTATATAGGTACAAGTTTTAAAATTATTAGTATTATTATATTTTTTCAGTAACTATGACTCAATATCTACCAACCCTATAAAAATGAAAATTTTCGCTTTAGAAACCTCGAAGATCAACTGGGCAACCGTCATTTTCTGCGAATTTTGAGCTATATCATTAAGACTAGTGACCCAAAAATTATAAAATAGTTTTAGAGTCCTTGGAGCTAGCTATCTTAAATGATAACTCACACGATATATTAATTAAAACGTTATTGTTAGTTTTAACTAATTTCAACCCTAAAAAATTTTTTTCGAATTATTGACTGACAATGTATGTGCACGTTATTCCATATTCCTACGTTACATAGTTTTCGAGAAAGACCTTTGCGATAGACGGACGGACAGACACGAAAGTGATCTTATATAAGTTCCGTTTCTCTTTTAACGGTACCGAACTCTGAAAATGCACTAATTGCGAGCAGCCCAAGATCTAAGGGGGGGGGGGCAAACCGGGGCCCCTGCCCCGGGTGGAAATCTTAGGGGGCGCTAAAATTATAATAGGTCGATCTATTTCAAATGGTCCAAAAAAAGTTGGTTGCTCGACCATTTTAGAAAAAATTAATATTTTCCCAGTTGTTTCTATTGCATTTGAGATATTAAGAACAATTCTTGAAAAAAAATTATCTTAAACCGTTTACGCGTAGTGGCTATTTTTGTTTTCTAATTTGCGCTGATTTTTATGTTAGCAGCCTTTTACGCCAATACACATATTTCATAAACCGTTCATTCTAAAAGGTAAAAATAAAAACAGTTTTAGCGGTACTATATTTCCCTTTAACTTTAAATTATGTCCATATTGGGCCTATTTTCGTCCATTCACAAGAAAACTTCATCTAGAGTTGGATATCAAAAATTAGCAAAATTCACTTTTTGAACATTTTTTTGTTTATAGAAAGAGTGTTTTAAACAGCTTAGTATTTTTTATGGGAATATGAGTACAACCACCCAATTAAAAATTTCAACTGTGAAACTTGTACCTTTTAGTTTTTACAAACTTCCAAAAATTGAGTTTTCTTTCAAATTTTGGAACTTTGAGCCTGTATATCTCTGATAGGACTGGTGATAAAAATCTCAAATTTGCACAACTTATAGTGTTTTCGGAGTAGGTTTATTAAAATAAAAAGTCAACTTGTATATTGATCCTTTACAAAATCCTCAATTTTTACCATTGCCGCAATGGGAAAAATAGGAATTTTGTAAAAGACTTATATACTTATAAGTTTTTTTTAAAGAAATTATCTCAAACACTGGAGAGAGGGGGCGCCACTATTAAGTTTATGCCCCGGTTCTAAAAAATCGTAGATTGGGGGCTGATTATGAGCATGACTTTCTCTGAAATGGTGTTACGTTTTATACCATGGATCGTAACGGATTAAACTCCTTACTTTTTTAACCTACTTCACCCTCAAGACTACGACAATAAAAGCTCCAACACTGTATAAGTATTATTTATATCTATATAAACGTACATACATACATACATATTGTAATACACATAAACCATTTTAATTATGAAATAAGCAATGCTGTATCTCAGTATGACTGCGAATTAATATATGTATTTTAATCATGCTTCCACACACAAAACATTATAATCAAGGCCATTAATCAAGATACCACGTATTGATTTAATAATAATATGTGTACTAAACCACGGGTTCTCAACCTTTCAGACTCTGAGCCCCCCTTCATACTTTGGTGTGAGGTCACGCTTCCCTTTACGGATTAAGTTAATTTAGACATATTTCTTCAAATACAAATTTTTATTACACAAATCATCGAAAAAATCACAAGTTAGCTAGTTTCTCACGCCTGGCCGGACGCTCACTTATATTTTATTGAGTTAGTAGCTATAAAGAAATTTCAATGATTGTGTGTTTGTGTCCAGCATCAATTTTTGTTGTTGTAAATATACATGCAAAAACAACTGTTTCAAAAACTACAAATTTATTTAATTTTTTTTTAATTTGTTGACTCCTCCCTTGGAATTCTTCCACGCCCCCCGGGTTGAGAACCACTGTACTAAACAACATATATTCATAAAATTTCAAATTTTCCCTTCCCTTCAGCCGCGTACTTTTATAGCACACGCATTTATTTTAACGCTAGTGTATGAAGAAAATTATTTTCCATCTAATAAAATAAATTAAAAATGTCAAGTGATATCTTAGTCTCAAATTGTCTAATGCACTGAACCTGAAAAATCAGAATAGCGTAAAAAAAACGAAGGAACAGAATAAACGACATAAAATGGTAGCAGAGGGTGTAGACAATAAGAATATATGAAATATGTTGACAATTCAAACTTGTATTGCTATTCTTTTTTGAAATCTCATAAGTGTATAAACTACTGGTGACTTTTATTAGGACATTTGTGAGAGGCGTTTAAACAAAATTTAAGGAAACGAAAACAAGTTATTCAGAGCAACATACAAAATTGTCAAAAAAATAAAAACAATTTTTGATAATAGTTATGGGCTTCATGGATTCCAGCTTCAGGGCCTTCCTTCACGATAAAAAAGTCCGCAACTTTAAAAAAAGTTCCGAATTCAGTAGCTATGGTCTTTCAAAGTTTTCGGAGGGCATCATAATAAGAGATAAATATATTCGTTAGTGTTATTCGGACAATTATTACTATGAGGTAGAGATGTCGATTCTCCAAAAAAAAAGATCGATTTTTGGATCGATTTAAATCGAGCTTAAAAAAATCGACTAAAAAAAATCGATTCTGAAAGATCGATCTAAAAAATCTAAATTTTGAAAAGCTTAAAAAAAATTAACTGATAGTTTGTTAAGGAATTTAATTGATAGTACATGGAAGGTATACTTATGTAAAAACGTTTTATATTATACTTGGAAAGACGATGAGCTAACGTGGATTGGTGAAAGTAGGAAAAAATTGGAGTGATGCAACTGAATATGTAGAACGAATATCACGGAATGAACCAAGTTTATTTAAAAATTTCAAACAAACTGACAAAAAAACTTTTCTAAATATGTAAGTCCTTTTGTAGAAGAGGCATCACTTGCAACATGGGTGGTCTGCCTTTCTTTTTGCATTCATGGTCTTCATAGTAGTACACATAGTACATATGGTAGGTAAATATATGTTATATGGTTATAGGGTATACATATTGGCTATTGGCACATTGGATACTACTGGAACTAATTAGGAAAGATAATGCGTATATAGTTATACATACGAGTATAGCCCCATGGGGAGTTTTACCTATTGTTATCACAACGGGTAAAAAGTAACAAGTAACAATAATATTTTTGGTGTTTCCTTTTAATACATGTTTCTTTGTAGAATCAAAATAAAAATGAAATTATTTTTCAAAAAAATCGGTTGTCGATCTCTTACTTTTAATAATCGATTCATGAATCGATTCAAATGAAAAAAATCTAAAAAAAATCGATTTTTTAAGCTTCGATTAATCGATCTTCAATTAATCGATTTAAAATCGACATCTCTACTATGAGGGTAAGTTACGTGATAATTTATTTCACTATATCTCTTAAAGTTATCGACCTAAGTTATCCAGAAGTTTTAAGAATTAGAGAAAATTTAAATACTCCCATAAAACAACCTAAACTAACTAACGACTAACCAAAATTTCCTGATCCATAATTACACTTGCATGTAAAAAAATCGGCCCGCTACCTATGCTTCGATTTAGAACATGACAAGTAAAAAAATTAAATTAATATAAACAAACCTATAATGCTGTGTGATACATGAAATAGTAAGGTTTAAAAAAATGTATTGTAAATGGGAGCTGACTGCTGTTTACAGACTTCATGGGTTTAAAACTAAAAAATGCCGAATTTGCTTAAAATTTTAATTGATAATTTTTTGGTTCATTTAATAACAATATAGAAATATACCGAAAAATATTCAATTTAATAACTCGTATTACCACTCCTAGCCATAATTGTTACCTCCATCCTATTTTTCATCGATTTTATCAATGTTACGATGAACTCCTGTGGGATACTTTCCCAATCCTCTTGAATAGCCAGCTTGAGTTCCAGAAGGGTCTCTACGGTATGAATTCTGTCTCTGACCCTTCTTTTAAGCTCAACCCATTAATGCTCAATGGGATTTAGATCAGGGTTTCGTGCTGACCATTCCATAACTGGGATTTCGACATAGTGTAGATATACTGACGAACTGATGCGGCAACGTATGCTCGGGCGTTATCGTGCATCAGTATGAAACCGTCGCCTACAAAAACCAGAGTGTGGCAAAACATGCTCTTCTAACACGTCCCGGATGTAGCGCGGGGGCAGTCAAAGTACCAAGACGAGGCCCTGTTACGAACTGTATATCAGTTTTTCCTTCTAACGATATTTCGCCTTAAACAGTCCATGAACCTCCTTGAAATGCTGCCCTTTCCTCGATAAAAGCCTGTCCAAATCGTTCTGCCTCTCCTCGACAACGCACGTTTATTTTTTTTTAAAAATGGCAAATTTTACTCGGCTTTATTAATAAAAAAAATTCTAAAATTCAAAGAAGGTTATTTTTTAAGTTTATTAAGAATATTTGAACCAAAAATCACATAAAATAACGTTCACTAGAAATAGTTTCCAGATTTTATTTTGAGGTAGAAAGTCTTAGTAAGAACGTAATATTATAGTAAAATAATTATAGCTTTTGAATATCAATTGACCTTTAGAAATAGGATCGTACCTACCAGCTTAAATTGATTTTTTGATTTTTCAGATACACATTTATAAACAGGTTATTATATAAAACACTCGTGCGCCCTGATTCCCTCTTAATTGTAAATAAGATAAGCCAATATATATAAAAATTTATTGGTTAATAAATATTTATCTCATCAACACGCGGGCCAGTAAATATTAATGAAAATTTATTTTGTTAATCAGTTAAAACGTGGAAGATATTATCAGTTCACAGGTATAAGAGATGGTAAAAAAGGTTGCAAGGCTTTTTCTTTTTTGACGATTCGTATCTCGCCTATTAATGTCGAAAATTGTTGGACCCATACACGTCGGACATTTATTGAACGAATACAACTATTTCTTTTCTGCAATCACTTATGGGCATTTATGTGCATTTTGCAGAACTATGTTGTCATTCACTTAGTAGCTACCAATGGGTGTGTTTCAATTGTTGTCATATTGTTGCCGTCGTGTTGACACGGTATACGTGGTATACGTGCATTATGCGTGCCTCATGCATGTTATGTATATGCGTATGCAAGACACTCATACGCACAACCATCCATCTCACTAACACACAACTCCGCGTGCACATATATAACATATTGGTGGGATATTTTCTATCCTTTATCGTTACACTAGTTTCAGTAGTATAGAGATACTAGCGTTCGTTCTGTAATATTCTGTGATTGGACCTTTGCAGAGACAGGACTAGTAACATTCCCTCAATTGGCAAACAATTTTTTTTCAAAGTAATGTCACAGTAGACTGGGTTTGACTTTGAAATTCAGTGGAATACTTTGGATATCGTAAGATTTGTATGCGTAACAGATTTCTTACATTTGGTAAAGTACTATTGAGTTTTCGTTGGGGATGATGACAAATTTCCCTCAATGGATATCAAACTGACGTTATAACAGAAGACAAGAGTGGAGTTGCTAATCATTGAACCAACTTTGAATTTATACATTTTTGATATCAAAGAAATTCATAGAATAACAAAAAAATTAAATATTGATATTGTTTTCATTCAAATAAAAACAATAAAAGAAATAACAGAATTTATTCGTTTTAACAAAGCACGATGTAGAGTCGAGGTAACAGACTGAAACAAAGAGAGTAAAAAAAATCTTTTGATAAAGATAAAAAAAAAAACACAAAACAATAAAATTGCACATAAACAAAGAATGAGAGGAAAAATTTATTATATTTAATAAATATGAATAAAAGAAATAAATAATAAATAATAAAAACAGGATGAATTTCGTATACAAATTATAACGGATATACATTTTAATGCAGATAAATTATCATTGTAATTTGTAGCTGTGCATGGGATTGTACAGTATTGTACTTTTTTTATACGAAACAGGTGGAAGAGAATTTTAGCAAGAGTACCTACTACGAGTTGGTTTATTGCAAAGGAAACTAGTGGTTATATATTATTTTATAACTAAAGATGTATGGTTAAAATTTTATTTTTGTTTAAGGACACATAAAATGGACTGACAAAACAAAGCAAAAAAACAAAATAAATATATAAACTATTACACTGTATCGAAAGTCATCCGATCGGGGCAAGGATCGGGCACAACCGATTCCGTTTCAATATATATCTTTTTCCCACTATTTCATTAGGGGACGGAAGGGCAAGAAGGGTATGGTAATTTGATCTCTAAAAAAAATATCAGATTGCAATAAAATTATTTATTTATCTCAAGGTAACAAGTCTGCAATTACTTAAGATTGATAAAGTAAGTAGAAAATTAAAAAAAAATTCTCATCTTACCACATTAAAAATCATTTGAAAAAAAAAAAACTGCAATTATTCTTCTTTCCCTACTTAGAGCGGGTAAAATGAATATCTTGGACGAGGAAAACTAATACTAATGAAAATGAATAAATTAACTTTTTAAATGATTAAGACGAGTTAACTCGTCCTGCAATATGGCGGCTCAAAATGCTGCGGTATGTACATATTCACTGGTACAGGTGCCGTCATCTGTGACAGATTTTCCGAAATACGGTATAATTCTAAATAATGTCAAATTTTATCAACATAGTTTAGTATAATTTATATTTTTTAAATTTCCAAGGTTCTTTTTTTCGATTTTGGAATCTTTGATTTTTTTTTTGTAACCTTATCTATTGTATCATACTTGTCACTTGGCAATAAAAAGTCCGGCATTTTGAGACAAAAAAATTTTTCTATGTGGTTTGTTTAAAAGGGTTAGTCGTCGCAATTATCGCAAAAGTACGAGCCTCGACCTGTGTATAAAGAACACGTTTCATAGGTCCATTCTTGGCTAGAATTACACCGAATCCAGTCTTCTATTAGCGGATATATGTATTCTGCTTGACAGACAGTACAAAAATAATCTTTTTGATTTTCTTTAGTGGACTCTATGTTTTTAACGAATTTTCTTTTCTTTTTCATTGGAGAGTTCGGAATTATTTTATTAATTTTCCTTTTTACGAGAGAAGCTTCATTTTATTATTCATTTTGCCTCACTTCATTTTGCCCGCCAATCATATTTTTAACTAACTTAACCTATAATTACTAACTAATAGATTCAAATCAAATACGAGCACGAATTTGTTGCTCGTAATGATCATAGAAATTACAGAAATCATTAAAAATAAGTAACTGCAATACACAAAGAAGTAATTCGTAAATTTCTTACCTCTATTTATTGATTTTTTTCTCGTCAAAAATATTTTTCGGTCACTAAACACGCATGTAAACTACAATACCTCCTTTTGACAAATGATTGCATTAAGTGCAAAGTGAAGAAGCAAATGACATTAGATCTGAGTCAATCATACATCTGACTAGCTCAATTAGGCTATTATTCTTTTTGCCCAACCTCTCCGTCTTGCTCGCCCTATATCTTTCCGCAACCTGCGACAGATTTAACGGTTCTCCATGAAGAGAATGACGTAAACAAATGCGGTAAATTAAAAAGAAAACCTATGTATTAAATTGAAAATGAATGTAGTTTTAACACAACATTTGATCATTAAAAATCGTACAGTGATTGGAAAATGATCAAACTGGTTTCGGCTGGAGCACGAACACCCAGAGTTCTTGGCTACTAGGCTCTGCAAGACTACCCAATCATTTTAACGGTTGGGCAAAACTGACAATTTGAAAATGACAAACGGGCCACTGAGCACTGACGGTTCCTGTTTTTATTACTTTTGATAACAATTTAAATTAATTTATTTATTATGCAGCAAGAGAAAGGCAGCATTCAATATCGTCAGCTGAGTACCTATTGGTTTGTAGTTTGAACCAATTTAATTTTTAAAAAAATTTTTTCTGATAGTGATTTCGGCTTTCTCAATGCCCAAAAACCACAAAACAACTATCTAAAAAAATGTTTAAAAAGTTGATTTGGTACAAACCGATACTCAGCTGACGATAATATGTTTTCATTTATTAAAATAATAAAATAATTAGCGTCTTCTGCAAAAATAAGGAACAAAAGAAATAAAGCAAGAAAAATGAAAATCTAGATAACTAGTACAATTAATGTGATTTCTAAAATTGTTTCTGACTTAATAGTTGTCCAATGTTAGGTGTCAGATCAGATGCTGACAATAACAACAAATCACAAATATGTTATATGTGCGGTATTTATTTTTTATGTGTAAAGTAAGATTTGAAAAAATCTTTTCGCAAACATAATATGGAGGAGGGACTCTGTTTCAAAATTAGTTGTTGGGGGGCCAAATGAAGGGTAAAGATTTCTCACAAAAGAAACAAATATGCTTGCATTAAATTAAAAAAAATATTTATTGATTATAAGTTATCGCTTACTCCTATAAATTGAGTCTAGCCAAACAATTTAAGTTAAATATACACTTTTCTTGCCTTTTTTCCGGCAAATTGATTTACTAAATTATCTATAGCTGAAGACGGTTTCAGTTTTTCTAAAATTTCTGCCTCTATAGACAATAGTGACAAGTCTAATAGCCGTTCCTGCCCCATCGAAGTCTCATTTTTGAAGTTACCCATGTTGCCAACTTTTGGGCGCACGCTTAACCTGGGGGAAAAAAGGGGTTGCTTTTTAGGGTTTGCTTAATTTTTATAATGAAAAAAGCATATTTTCATTATAAAAATTAAAAAATTGATAAATACATCAATTGTATCATAAAAAATGTCTTTCAAATAATTAATTTATAAACTATTATGAGTCAGTGGACATGTCTGACTTTACAGAATGTGAAATTTCTCAGTCATAAACATTCCTATAGATATGTAGTTATTTCCCCGTTAGGCACATTTGTAAATTTTCTAAAATTTGTTAGTAATTTTTCGAATAAGATCTCAAAAAATAATAAAAATTAAATTATTTTCCACAAAATAAATTGTTAGTCTTTTATTAAGTCATTCAAAACGCATTCCTTAGTTTTCGATTCAATATATTAAAACTTCAGTATTATGTCGTCTCTATAAGTCAAACAGCTGTAATCATCTTTCACATTATCATAATCATTGAATAAATTAATTATAACATCCGTATCTTTAATAAATTTTAGAAAAATTAGGAAAACTTTTATATGTGAAGTACAAAATCTTTAAAAAAAAACATAGGTTAATCATACATCGTCGTCCTTTTGACGCACCCTAATTCAATATAAACAAAACGACAGCAAACAAAAACAAAATTTATACATTTGCTGTGTTTTAATAACAAACAAATTAACAGAAGTTTCACAACAAACAGGCAACGACAAATTGTAGTATTGGAGCAGATAGAGAAATTCGTTCGTCAATTTGACGTGTATGTATGATTCCAGGGTTAAGTGTACACCCGGCATTAAACCCACATCAAATCCTCAATCTTTTCCAATTTTCTATGTAATTAAGTTTCATACAAAATGCCAAAAAGATATAACCTATACAAATTTATCCATTTTCAAATTAAATTTTAATTGTATGGCAAAAAAGAATTCGATAACAGACAATTAACATAAATTTTATGTAAAAGAAAGGATTTTATTTGTATTAAATGAAACCGTACAGCTAGCTAGCTAGCAGTCCATCGCCTTATCTACCGCAAACACCCAACATATATGAACCTAATCTAACCACTAACACAACCCGTGTTAGTTAGTATACCTACCCACCTCTAGTTAAACATAATACGGAAAATAGAGATATTTAAATTACAAAGATATCTGAAAATTAAATTACTATACAACAAAATTTGACACGGGTGTATTGTTATATCTCACAGTGAGTACGTTCAGCCGGTTCGGCAGGAATACCCGAGTGTACCCGAGAACGAGATGGAACGTTTATTATTCCTTTCAATATCAAAGAGCAGCCGATAATGATTTTATTAAATCCAACAATAATGTTCAAATAAATTACTGTCATTTGCATTTTAACTTGTGAAAATTTTATCTCTTTAAAATTATAACATATATCTACACGTACAGTAATGCTACCTTTTACATTCACTATAAATTCCTAGAAGAAAAAGAACCCTTTTCACTTATGTATTGTGGAAGTTTTAAAAAGGATGTTCACAATAAATGGATCTTATAAAACAGAGTATCAGTTTCTTAAAAGTTGATACGCTAGAATCTGATGCACATTAAATAAAACAAAAACTGAAGTTGAGCAGTTTTGCTGTGGAGGCTACTATAAAGTAGTGGAAGTATTGTGATCACTTCTGAGAATTATTTCCTTCAATTTGAAAATTTTGACACGCATTTTACCGTCTGTGTGTCGGGCCATCTGCTTACCCATCTGTGTTTGAAGACCCCACAAAATGATATAACTTTGGAACTATTCGATCGTATTTAATGAAATTTAGAAATTGTAATTGTAAATCGCAATCAGAGTAATAGTAGTTCCATTTCGTTCAAATTCTGAGAGTGTTTGGAGCTCAGGCCATATATATATATATATATATATATATATATATATATATATATATATATATATATATATATATAATATATATATATATATATATATATATATATATATATATATATATATATATATATATATATATATAGTCAAACCTGGATAAGCGAGAGAACTCTGTAAGTGAGAGTAATTGCCAGGTCCCGTAACTTTGCCACTGTAAAACCTCTATGAGTGAGAAAGAAAAACCTGTATAAGTGAGATTCGTTTTTCGCTATAACTGAGACTGCTAATTGCCTGTACCTCTGTAAGCGCCAGTTAAACGTATTTAACATTTTCTGTTTATAACTCATTCTTAAATTTCAAAGAACTTATATATACATATTTTATTAGAATTCTTGAATGTGCTTATGTTCTTGTTTTCTTATAATTCGAGGAACTCATTTTCTATTCAAATAGCCAAAATGCATTTTTTTTTTTGTAAGCTTATCTATGTCCAAATATGTATATGTATATTATTCTAATAAAATTTTAAAAATGGTTACCTATCAGCTAAACTATTCGAAAACAAAACATGAGATGCACCGTGTTATAGATTTAATAAAGGCGATTTGTTTAGATCAATTTGGTCATTTAAGATGAGTGGTTTGGGTCTTTGTTCAATTTATTGATTTCAGGGCTTCCAAAATGTTGAGTTTGCGGCCTTTTTTACAAATATGTAATATTTTGAGTCGATCGGGTTTTACCGAAAGACCTGTTTCTATTATTCTAATAAGTAATATTCATACAATACATGCATGTTTCTCAATACATATTGATTGTATTTTTTCTAGACCTCTATAAGTGAGATAAACCTCTCTCGTACCTCTATAAGCTAGAAACTCGGGTTAGTGAGAAACCTCTGTAAGAGCAAAATAGATCGCGGTCCTTTCGCTTATCCAACTCTCGCTTATCCAGGTTCAAAACTATATATATATATATATATATATATATATATATATATATATATATATATATATATATATATATATATATATATACATATATATATATATATGTATATATATATACATATATATATATATATATATGTATATATATATATGTATGTATATATATGTATATATATATATATGTATATATATATATATATATATATATATATATATATATATATATATATATATATATATATATATATATATATATGTATATATACATAGTTCTCTATAAATCTCAATACAGTTAGAGTAATGATGGTTACTGAGCATACGTAAATGTAAAATATATTAAGAATGGATGTATCGAATGGATTCCTTCTTTTTCTTGAATGAAACTGATTTTTACAAAAAAATATTTTTGATAATTTTCATTTTGGTAATATAAGAATATCATTGACACTTTACAGTTCAGTCACATAACGTATATCATATATGATGGCCAGAGCAATCATATAGACCAATCATACATGTGTGATGCCATCGTAGACAGGTACTGACCGGTAACACACTCTCTGATTAGTGCGGGTGCATTGCTTGCTACAAACACGTATAGAACTACGTTTAAACACATCGAAGCATTAAGTACTTTTCAGTGTAAAATTCAATACTTTTCAATGTATCTTTCAAACGTAATTCAATGCTGTTTGTAGCAAGCACTCTGATTTGTGCTAATCAATGTGTAAATGAGCAATCATAGACAGATAACTTAATACCTGTAAATTATTTACAAGTATTTAATTGCTTGTAGCTTGTTATAATTTCTTTTTTATCAATTTATTCTCATTGTATTTATTTATTTATTATTAAAAATGTGTATGTTCGCACCTGTTGAATTATTTCGTACATTTATTTACAACAAGTTTATTTTAATTAATTCTTTAAAATTATTGTCGACCCCTGGGAAAGTTTATTAACTAGACGTACGAACAGTAAAATATTAATTGTTTTTCGCCTGTGCTTTATTTGTTTTCGTTTCCACTTTAAATTTATATTCTACTTTTACTAATTTTTATAAAAGAAATTATTCCTACAATTTAAGACGTCATGTCAACATTACAGTGAAAACAAATCGTATATACCTAACACATACATAAAATAAGCTCGTATAATACCTATATACCAAACAGATAGATGTCTATATGAAAATTATACACAATGGATTAATAATGATGAAAGAGCTTTACATAAGCAGGATTTTGTTACAAACATCCATTAGAATTATTAACTATGCAATTATGTAAATATACTAAAACAGGCATGGAAGATGAAACTTGTGCAATAAATAAATTATTGTATATAGATAATAAATTTCCTTTGTTTTGTAGCGGATAAAACACAGATAAATATATAATTTACTTTTTCACAATGAATGAATTTCTTAGAACCATAACCGTTCTTATTACGTTAAAACGTTAAGAGTATTTCTATTAGAACTTACATTACCTATTTAATTGTGAATGATCAATAAAAGAGACGACAGTGTAATTTAAATAAGTTGTTGTATTAAAATAAAGTTGTTAAATGTAAGTTATATTTCCGAAAGAATGAAAATCAAAAATTTGCTTCAAAATTACTTAATCTCCATCACAAATTCATAGAAAATTAGATCCCCCAAATCCCAATCGATAATATCCCAAGCCAAAATATAGTTCTAAAATTGGATGTATTTTAAAATAAACTATTAGCAATTTTAATAAAAAATATAATTTCATTGAAGTATTTTTTGATCGTGTATTAAAACTAACAAAATGGATTAATGTGTATTAGAAATAAGTGAACTTTAATATTAAATTGGTGGTTGCTCCGTATTTAATTATAAATTCTGTATATATATCGGCACAAGATACTTCAAAAATAATATTAAACTATACTTCAAATTTAATCAAAATTTAAAAATATTTCAGCACTTATTTTAAATTTTAAATAGTGCATTTTTATACTTATTTCTTTGTGTGTGTTAAATCTGAAAGTTTTCTTCTAAAAAGCTTTTTGGAAATCATAGATCCGGGCAGCACTAAATCAACATCTTCATCGTGACCTGGTGATTCTATCCAAGAAAGGTATTCCGAGGAAACTTCATCTATGTAGGATCTCCGTAGTATGTACCCTAAGTAAATATCTAATCTGAATAGGCATAGGACTATAGGCATTTTGGCAACCTTAGTCTAACCCGACTTCAATACAGTCAGTGTACTTCTCACTGTACACAAAAATCATTCTGTACAAACTAACATTCTAGATAAGAGAAATATTGAAACTTTTCTCAAACTCTCATTCATAGGGTTGATCGGCTTTGTATTGTATTTTATACAATCCTAGGATCATAATTCTGTAATATTATTATCATTAAAAATAAACTTAAAGCTACAATTACTATGAATATAAAACGCAGAAAAATACACAGTTTCTTGTATTAAAAAAGAAAATCCATTATAAAATAATAACAGAAGAGAAACGAAAAAAAAAAATGTAAAAAATGAATAACGAAACAAAGACGTAAAAGTTGTTCAATCATTTATTTACTCAATTTTCTTTTTTGTTATAAAAATTTTTCACAAGAATTATTTTATCTTTTATTTTGTAACTTTTTTTTTATAACTTATGAAATTGCAGTTAAGATATTTTTATACTATGTAGAATATTATTTAGTGCTCTATCCTATACCAATTTAAACATTATTTTACTTTACGAACTCACATAAAAATGTTAACAAAATAGGTGATAAAATCCGTCATATAAAGTAATATTTAGTATATGTAACGGTCCAGTGTAGGACGTGTAGGTTAAACGATAAAAAATTGGTATATGTGAAGGAAAATTTTTATACAGTTTAATCGTCAATTATGGTAATATTGTCATAGTTTTCGTAATTTTACAAAATTTTATAAAAGTTCTTAAATTTTTTATTCAAATTAAATTGAATTTATAATTTTTTTTTAACCTAAAACCAGATTTAACTTTTATATTCTCACAGGAAAAATAAAAACAAAAAGGACGTTTAATTTATTGTATATTTTTGGTCCATAAGAGAAAAAATTTAGAACTATTAAATCCTTTTTCAGGATATACAGAGTATTTCAGGGTCCATGGAAAAACAACGCATCGATTTTACCCAGTTTTAGGTAATTACTAAAAATAACGGCTCGACAATGCTTTTTTTTAGAAATTAATAATGGCTTGGCGTCATTCTTATTTAAGTTTTAGATCACTTCGATCACTTAGTTGTTTGTATGTTCAAAAATTAACTTGTTTACGAAAATTTCGTGGTATAAAGCAAAAAAAGTTAAAAATAAAAAATACTTTAAGTGATAAAAAAATATTAATTAATTAATTAATTAATTATCTTCTTGATATGCGAAATAACCGAATATAGGTAGTCGATTAAGAAGTTATTTAAAGTTGAAAAATATTCTTATTTTATTTTGTGTGTGAAACTATATTGTTTTCTCTTGTACTATCTTTTAGAGACATAAATCTCCCGTGGAAAATCGACATATTCATAGGCGAATAAGGACACGATGACTACATGACCTGGTGATTCTACGATAGAGACTTATTTGGGCCCCACTTCACCTCTATCTCCGTAATGCCGATGTACTGTACCGTAAGGCTAGATTCTTCACCATAGCAAAATATTTGCAGCTTTACCCGACTACGGCACAAGTAATTGAATTTAAACATGAAATTCAAAAGTCAAATTCTTTCTGTATGTATTATTTTTTCGAGAAAATAAAATATCCACAAGTTAAATGGATCGGAAGACTTTGTGCCAAAAGGTCACCGTTCAAGGTACACGGAGAGAAAAGTCATATAATTTTTGTAGATAAAATTTCAGAAAAATTACCATGCTCTCTTATAATGCGTGCGCGATCGACGACCAAAATAAAAATATGTACTAGCATCGTAAAATTTAATGTGCTAACACAACTTTTATCACACTCTTATGCATATATGTTATAGTTTAATTCTTGTTGTCGTACTCTTTCATTTACGTATCTGACCCGCAACCTTATGTTGCTTGGGTTGTACCTGTAAAACTTCGAAGATGCCCGATATTTTCCGACTTTCGATTCTTTATGATGCATACAAAAATGATTGCCAACAATATATTCTAATACTAAAGATAGTGAAGTAACAAAACGATGAATTAAACGGTGACATCCCCGTCCTCTAAGACAGTATAATGAATACTGCTTGCTGCTTGTAAGACAGTCTAATGAATCAAGGTGCTTGGTCCGACCCGTCCGACCAAGTTGGTCGTCCACACCTATGGTTGACTATGTGACTTGCTATGAGTGAGGTACATTTCAACAGCGCTTACAACACACACAACCTTCTTTCTCTTTTTTCTTTCTACTATTAGCAGATAGCATTTCAAATATTATAATACAGCATGGTAATTTTTGTAAGAAAAACAATTAAAAAATATTTTTTTATTGGGAATGGAATTTTTTACTATGCTGTTTTACAAATTTTACAGAGATAATATTACGGAAACAATATTCTATCCTTTAAATTTTCTATGATTAATTATAATTTTTATATTTTTACCGTACAAAATTGAATATGTTCGCCTTTTACATGTCGATTGTAGTGCTGAGCACAGTAATTTTTATATGAATTTTCTCTCCGTGTAAGCTGCAATTTAATAATCACTCATTGGGATCCCAAAATTTGAATATACCTCATCATTTTGACTAATTATTCTTAAACGTGTCCTGAGGCTAACATTTTTAGTGAAAACTGATAACACATTTTATAGACAATAAATACGAAATACGAAATTTGTTTAACATTAAAAAACCATTCTTTCTAGAATTTATTTTACAATAACTGCAACATTTGACCGGAATGTTATTTAATAAATCGATGCTTTTAAAACTTGGTCATATTTTATTAGCAATAAATGTAATTGGTTCCCCTTCAATAAAACAAACTCACTGTATAATTTATGCATGAACTGAAGTGAAATTTGCATATGACCTAAATGATATCTATCACATGTCAGATAATTTTAACATACGACTGTGTTTATACATATGGTACACTAGGATAGTATGGGATAGATTATATAGAATGTATATTTAATCTGACTAAATTAAGATAAAATTTATATTGTCTGTATCATATCTACATAATATGGTAGTATCAATTAAGTAATTAAATATTTTTGGCCATTTACAGTGAGCTTCCCATAAAACTCGACCAAGGAATCGCTTTTTTTATTACGTTTTTCGAACATCAATTATGTGTAAGATATGTTACTAAAATGGTTTTATCGAAATTAAAAAAAAATAAGCAAGTTATAGCAATTAAGATAAATCAAATAGAAGACTACCTCATATAAATGAAAAAATACGAGGAAAAAGAAGGACTGTTATAAGACACAGGAAGTGCAGATTAATCATAAGGTAAATTACATCGCTTTTTTAGATTAATGTAGAACAACTTTTGAACTAGACAACGAATGGACTTACTTCTTGTTTTAGATTAAATTTTAGTTATATATTGAAGGCTGTACCTACCTATAAAACATATAGCTCCTTTTTTTCAAATATAATATAATCTGGGCCCGCTACCATTTTGTTAATTTTTAACTATTTAATAATTTTATTAGTATAACCTCTGCAACACATATAATGAATTTCATTGAGGAGTTTAAATTTGGTTTTTTATAATTTTTACGAAGCTTAACCTACGCCAATTGGACATTTGTTAACGATGAAACAGTTTAAGGGGACACTTCAATTTTCAAATGTGATCATATGTTAACGGTGCTTCTATGCTACTGCTAGAATCTTGAAATTTGGTATAGGTATAGATTCTGATCTAAAAGATCTTTAAAAAATTTTACTAAAATATTCTCATTATTTGTGACCATTTTATGCAATTTTTCAGAAATTCAAAATAAAATTATAGATACCTATATTATACATTATATAATGTCTTGAAGCGTGATATATTTGTTTTAATGGCTGTTTTGTCTAAAATTAAATTTCAATTAATTTTCTAAATTGTCTGATCGTTAATTGTCGGTTTGGAAATACGAAAAACTCGACAAAAATGCTGAATTCTTTACCGATATTACTACAAATTCAAAGATAAATTATGTTTTAATTTTAGGAGATAACAAATATTTTAAAAATAATAAATAATAATAATAATGGGGTTTTACGTCCATTTTTTAAAGAACAGTTTTAAATATTTAAAAAAAATGAAATGTCGAAAATTTTTATCGTATTAAACGAAAGACTACAAATCATAATTAGTTTACATATACAGTAAAATTACTTAGATGTGGATTTCAAAAATATTTTCAATGTTACCTATCAGGTCCAGGAAGCTTGGATGGACAGTTATGTTGCAACAATTGTAAACAGCTTTTATAGCATTATTTATTGATTAAAAATTTTTTTCATATTACAATATTTAATATATGTAAGAGAAGTCCTGAATATTTAAGTATATTCTATCGGAAAAACGTATCCAGAAAAATACCTTATTTTTTAACCTGGTCTTAAGATAAAGATTAGAAAATCTTTTTGGCGAACACATTCATTCATAATCATAGTCTTAAAAACTATTATCACTATATAAAATTTAGAAATACATCCGTTAATCTAAATTTAGTTTTCAAAATTTTGCTAAACATTTCAAAATATATAGGGTGAATGCGGGAGAGATGCCGCACATTTTGAAAACACTTGATAATTCTTAAAGTATGCATTTAATTGGTTTGAAATTTGGTACACAATAAATGTGAACATTGTTCTTTAAAATTATTTATAAAAAATTTTAAATTTTGAGTCATAAAGGATTCATAAGTAACATTTTTGAAGAGACTGTATAGCGGCGTCTCTCCCACACCTATGGGAGAGGTGTCGCATCAGAAAAAGTGAGACGCCGTGTAGTTAATATTAAAAATTTTGCATTTAACACACATCTCCATACATGGTGCATGCCATATGTAACCATTTTTGGTACTTTGTACATCTTAACCAGTCAACTTTTTTTTTCTGAGTACCTTTCAAAACATTCAATACACAGGCAATCATAATTATTTTCGTTATCTTCACTAATATGAGGGCTCTTCCTGATCCATTAATGGATCTTTTGTATTTACGTGGCATAATTTACAATAAAAAAAAAAAAAAAAATTGCATAATTAAAGTATATAAGTCTATGTTTTAATATGTAACATGATGCGGCATCTATACCAACTTTAAATGCGGCATATCTCGTTTTTGTTGGGATAGATGCCGCATGTTGCTATAGCAAGCATAGTGCGATATTCCAGCCTAAAATTGTATACAGTACTTTTAAGATATACCTAAATTAATAACAAAACTCAGTTTCATTAAAACAATGAAATATACATTCTTAAATTGTAATGAATTAAATGCTTGAAAAAATATTATGTTAAAAAAACTTACTTTTCAATTATACAAAGTTGGATAATTACTAAACTGATGGACTAATCATAAATGTTACCATATACAGTTTAAATAAGTAACTTATTTTAAACATATAATCCATTAATAGAGCTATCTATCAATCAGCGGACGAACTATGGATACTGCGGCATCTCTCCCGACGAGACATCTCTCCCGCACTTACCCTACGCTGTGTACAATTATTTAAAACATGATACATTATATATTTCTCTATATTCTTTTATTTTATAAATATATAAATCATATAGCATATTTCCATTAGTTGTTAATGTTATAAAAACGTTTTGAAATTGCTTGCCAATAGCAAAGAAATAACAGAACTAGAACGGCGCAACGTATATATATATATATATATATATATATATATATATATATATATATATATATATATATATATATATATATATATCATCTACGTCGATCGTTCATTATCTGTGTCATAATATCTATCGCTCTGCTTGCTGTATTGCAATTTTATAACATACGACGGGACGGACGCTTAGCGAAAACAAAATAAAGAAGATAAAATTTTTTGAAAACGTTTAATAAATTGTACTTAATTATAAAATCAATTACTTATATTTTATATTTATTTTTTCCGTTCGCTACTAATTTCCGTTCGCTGGTTCGGATATTAGAGTCATATTTTCCAATATTTTATGTAAATTACATTATTATAATGAGGTTTTAATAATTTTGCTGTAGTGTTTTTTACACTTTAAAAATTAGACCGTGTATTTCAAATGTACAATTGATAAAACCTATAATGAGGTTTGTTTATTTTTATAATTCCGACACTATAAAGTACCTTTTATTTTAATAACTTTTCAGAGATTATTATGTTCCGATTCGATGTTGAAATTTGGATAATTTTAGTGCAAAATTTTTATTTTTACTGCAAAAATGGACAAGTTCGTTCAGAAAATTTGATTTATTTTCTGGATGTGATCTTTATATGTTAGGCTATATACCCTTATTCTCGATTATTTAATTATGACCTCAAATCAAGTTTTATGGAAGTGATTTGAACTAGAGAGCTAACCAATCTCTCTAGTTACCCCAATTTTGATTGTCAATTTTTCATTTTTGTTAATCAAATGTTAAACTTCTTTTAGAAATATGACTGCAATTTAGGTTCAACGAAAATATTTTTTCTAGTGGTCCTACCTGCCCAATTTTGGTAAAAGTGAAAGGAACGACTTCGAATAACTTTCATTTCTACCCAAATTTCATTATCCTGTTATTTTATTTCCAATTTTTATGATGCCGGAAAATTTTAAAAAACTGAATGACTGACGTCTGTGAATTAAAAAATTTTTATGAAAAATTTTTGCTATTTATACTGCATATCTGTAACATACTGAAATGTTTCTTTAGTCTAAAAATTTATGGCTAATACCAAATTAAAAATATAAACATACCTCACTTTAATGTAACGTAAAATCCCCTATACCGGAACATTATTTTTAGGTGTGTAATTAAACTGGCTTATAAAAATTGACCAATAAATTAAACACTCATTTTTTTTTTTTAATAAGCATGAAATAAAGTTTTCTTAATCCAATGAATATGTTTTTAAAAAAATACAACCCAAAAATTTTTATTTATTAATGATTTTCTTTTACAAAATGTCGACACCTATATTCAAACAAAGAAATATTAAGGACACTAGGATTTGGGATACGATATACAAACAGACATATAATATGAGTAATTTGACACATAGAGTGACATCTAGACGTCAATGTAGGAAACATAAAATGGTTTTAGTATCAGACGTAAATAAAGGATCAAAATACTGTATTCAACAAAAATTGTATAATATATACCTATATGTATTTCTTTAATTAAGTAAGGAAACATTAAATGCGAGGTGAATTTAAATTGAAAAATAATCATTCTGTTAATAACAATTTTTGTTATCATAGGTTTCTTTCAGAAATAACTTTATTAATATATAAATGTCAAAACTGTTCCAGTATTGGATCGCGTTCCGGTATAGGGGCTTTTACCCTACATATTTTTAAAAAAAATATTCAAAACAATAGTTAACAAAAAAAGAAAATTTAATATAAATACTTATTTATATTTCCAATATCATGGTTCAAATATCAAATCGAAATAAGCTGTATTTAATGTAAATAAAACAAAATAAAAACCAAACAAAAATACAGTTTTTATATTTGATCAAATTTTATTCACATTTAATTTGACATCAGCACGACGGACGCGACGCGTGCAGGCACCATAACCGTACCAACCGCTTTTTATTCAATTCTCTGTGTAAATGTAATGCCCCGCTTTTGTTTTTCACGGGGCTAGAACGTTTTTTTTAGATAACATAAATCAATTAAAACTTACTGTCCAATTGAATTTAAAAAATAAAAACAAAAAATAAAAACAAAAAAAAAAACAAAAAAAAAATTGAAACGATGCTTGTTTGTTTCCATACAAATAGAAAATGTATATTTTGTTTGAATAATTAATTTCCACCAGTACGACGACCAGTTATAGAAAGCTCGTACACGTAGCAGCTACGTTCATTTTGTGTTGACTGTCGTCTGTCCATTTTGATTCTTTATTTATTTTCTTTTTTTTGTGTTTCTATGAAAAGCACTACAAAACTGATATTATAAATTAGAGAGAAATTTTTTAATTTTTTCCTCTTTTCCAAACGAGAGAACTGCTAGAATTTAATTGCTAGTTATTATAGATACAAGTTTCCAATATTTTTTGTTTCATTTAATTTTAAAATTGAATCGTTTTCATAAATATTTAGTTAGTGTTATTTTTCTAGCCTCGTATTCGAGGTTATATGAATCTTTTTACTATTTTTAATCGTCTAACTTGTCTGCCGAGATCTGAGTGTAGTTAAGGATTAAAACAATTAATAAGTAAGTAATAAATAGTATATTGTACAATAAGTGGGAAAAGAGGCATATTTTTCACGAATGTGAGTTTGTTGCGCGAGCCCGCAGGGCGAGTGCAACAATTCATATGAGTGAGAAATAAGCTTTTCCCACGTATTTTACACTATACTTTTTCTACGAGCACATTTTTTTTCGTAAAATTTAACATAAATAATTAAAATAAAATTTAAATAAGTAGTAAAAATTTTTTAAATTTATAATGTCAGCGGTAAGATGTTCAAATTTTTGCCAAAGCATACTTTGAAACTATGGAACCAATAATAAATAATCAACATACATATGTATATTTTTAGAATTACATATGACATTATATATTAAATCCATAGAGATACATAGAGAGACAACTTGAAAAATCGTTTAAAATGTTAAATAGTCATTAAAGAAAAAGATGACAGCAGTCATTTGTATTTCTCAACTATATTTTGTCTTTATCTAATGAATGACAAAATACGTTTGTTAAAGAAATGCTAATTTTGAGTCAAGAATAAACAAAGATACACTAAACATTTAATGTCTTGTTGTCACACTCTTATCAATTGTTTATATTGGGGTTTTTGTTGTCATAGATCCCAGTTGTGTACAACATACTTGCTTCAAAAATAGGTACATCGTTGGCTATCCATGTATATCACTGATTAAATCAGACAGATGCAACTTTTTTATAATATTGAGCCGTGCGAAATAATTTCCCACGGTTATTTCCGCATTGTGTGGGCAATTGTTAATTTTTACATATGGTTAGCCGTGCACAAAATGTTACTTTTAATAGTAGGTGTAGAAAAAATTAGTTTAACGTTTATAAAATATACTTCTAAATTTTTAGATCTGAATTTGAAAACTAGACGTTTCTTATAGTAGTCACAGTACATATAAATGAAGCGCTCCAAATTTTACCAGGCGCAGATGAACGACTTTAAACGTAATTTGCTCAGAAAATTTTATCGCTGACAGAAAATTAAACTATTCTAGATTAACAAAGGATATACTATATAAGGTCCCCTGAAACCTATGGGCTTCAAAAGCGCCTAAAGTGAACTACCGAATCAACTTTGAAAATTTTTTTACTATTAGGAACTTAATTTCAGATTTACATAGGATATGTGAGATTGTGTTCCAAATTTACATTGGGCATTGTAGTATTAACCGCCAGGCTTTTAAAAGCTCCAAAATTAACTACTCAACCAATTTTTAAATTTTTTTTTATTGTTGAGAAGTTTCCAACAATTCCAGGGTGATATCGGTTATA